>JASDDO010000201.1:0-500000 GCA_030015575.1 Agapanthus africanus | reverse complement strand
TTTCGACGGATTGTCGTGTTGGATAGTCTTTTGTGCGATATTAGTTGTACATTTTTGAGTTCATTTGTATATTCATTATTGCGGGGCGAGCATCCGACTTGTGGACTGCCGTTTCTGCTTATTTGTATATTCTTTTATTGGGGCACGGCCGGGTTGAGGTCGATATCACCACTGTATATTATTTCATTTCTATACTAAGATAAACCCATGGAGAAATGCTCGAATATCCGGGTTCTAGAGTGCGCTAAGTGGTCGTCTCGCAGTGGTGAGTTGAAGCTACCTCACTTTAGAATTGACAGGTTATTCGTCGCACTTGTAGGGGTTTTAAGAAGACCCACGGTGGAGTGCTCAAGTTACTGGATTCCATGAAGTTCCGGGTGGCCCACTCATATTATTGAGTGATGGTTGCCTCATTTCTAGAATTGGTGGGTAATTTGCCGCACTCGTACGGATCATGGTTCTGCATTGCACAGGCTATCCACATGACCGGGGAACGTCGAATGAAATGCGGAACTCCTAAAGTATCCGCTATTGTACATTGCTTATCGTTTGTCTGTGATATTGCTTATATCATGCCTGTGACGAATGGTTATATATATATATATATATATATATATATATATATATATATATATATATAAATGTTGTATGTGTTTTGCAACCGCGCTAGCGCTGTTCCGCTCTGCCGTTAGTTAAGTAGCCTAACGGTGCATGATGAGACTCCGTGGCGAATGCGGATGGTATATACGTATATTCTATTTTCATTCTTTTTTATGTGATGAGAATTAATTGATGGGACCGCATTAATTCTAATTAGTGCAAGAAAATAAACCTAATAAGATGTTGTCGGAGCTAACTTTTCGAAAAAACTATAGTCGTATTCTTTTGCTTTGTATAGAGGTATTCGGTCAGGAATACCATGCACCTCATTTGAGGAGGCAAGAGCCTAGATCCCTTCACATGGAATGATCTCTTAAGCAAATGTTTATATGACTATAAATTACTCGGTTTTCTTCAAAACCACTTGTTTTTAAAAGCAGAGCCTAAGTCACTCCTTCTCAAAACTATTCGGTTTCTTCAACGATATCAAGTTCGTTACGTTAAAAGTTTTGCGTCAAAAACCAGCCGTAGCCTTCCGTCATTTCTTACAAGTGTTACTTAGTATCCGTGCTGCGTGTTTTAACCTAGTCAAGACGTAGCGTTCGATAGCCGAGTGGTGCTTATTTATTGTAAGTGTTGCAATTATTTAGGACAGCCGCATAACCATTTTGACCGATTCAAGAATCTATGCGGGTGTATCTAAATTAATCTAGGATAATGACGGGTTGAACTTAACTAACGGTTTATGATATGTTGACCTAGTCATAGTCATAAGCCGTTAGGCGCAAAAAATCACATCGGGAGTTTCAAACATAAAGGAAACTTGCACGGTGTGTGTATACCTTCTGGAGTGTGGTAACTAGAGTGGCTTCCATCTAAGTTATCACGCAATGATAGTTGGGTCCCGATCCCACTGTGAGTAGATACTACTACCTGGGAGAATTTTGCATTTTATAATTAGCTAACTCAGAGGGTGTCAAGAAAGGTGTCAACAGGGCTACGCTTCTGTGGAAACGGGGTTATTTAATTAGGTCCGTGGGAAAGCATGAGGAACCTCCCTCGGAATACCAACACCGGCGTGGCAGAACGGTTGGCGAACTTGTAGGATGTAAATAATCCAGCTAGTTCTCTTTTTAAGATTTGAAGAAGAATTCGAAGAAACAATGGGGGTCATCTTGATTAGATAAACTAATAACTAATCTAATTTACAAGAGCGCACGCTGAGTGTTTCTTTTCTCTCTTCAGGTAGCAACCATGTCACTGTAGGGTGTTTTTTGTTACCCCATTGAGATGGGAATGCGCGCGCGCTTGTCAGGCGCATTACAGATTCCCCTTGCCTAGGGTAGCTGGGGTTTATTGATTGTGGGGATCCGAATCTCCGGCAGCCGCGGACTAAGTTGTCGTTAATTACCCCTCGCGTTTGGAGTTAGGGAACCTCCGATTGACGGGTTAAACTGGTCATGCGAACTCAATGTGCAGTGTTGTGTTTTGAAGGGGTTTTGGATATATCGGGAGCCCCGCAGAGTTTTTACGGGGGTCCCGCTATCCGGATAGCAGGCTGGGGGTCAAGGGGGCTAGCAGCCCCCTTACGGGGTGTGGGGCAGCGTCCCGTTAGAATTTTTTTTCTAACAGGGACAGTGTGGTGGAGTATGTGTGTGTGTGTATAAAGGGAAAGGGCATCCAAAGGATGCGTGGGAGAAGGCGCCAGCGCCCTACGTGCCTGGCACACAGGCGCTGTGCCCCAGAGCGCCAGCGCACCACGTGCCTGGCACGCGGGTGCTGGGCGCCAGCAGCAGAAGGGACTTGGTCCCTGCACTAGGAGCTGTGCTCCAGAAAGGAAATATTTATTATTTTGTATATATATGTATATATATTTTTGAGGAGTTGAACTTCTAAGATATTTTGGAACTGATGGAAGGGGCTTCTCCCTTGAGCCCTGGATCTTCCCCAAAATGGGGTTCTTGGAAGCGGGTATCCTTCTTTCTCCTCTGTTGGCCGGATCTTGAAGAACAAGAAGTATAAGATTTTAAAAATCTCTCCATTTTGAGATCTAATGGAAGATCTGAGTTCCCCTTTGTGGGTTTTGTGGTGAAAAACTATTTAGTTTTGAAAAAGGAAGAGTAACACTCTTGATTTAATTCAAAAGAAAGAAGAAGGTTTAGAACCTTAAAGAAGGAGAAGGGGGCACAAAAACCCTAACCTTTTTTAGAGGAATGAAAAGCATCTTAGATATTTTTATCATGTTGCCTCTTATAGGCTTACACATTTACATATAGCCCCTTGGGCTTTACAAAATGACATTTTGCCCATCCCATGTCTCATATGCTATTTCTTTTTGCACATAAGCCTTGGGTTTTACAAAAATTTGGCTTTATACCCATTTTGCTTACATTCATGCACAAAAAATTACATCAAAATTATTTGTTACATGGTTTTTTATTTTGGCATGGGGAGGCCGGCCGTGGGGCTCGACTTGGGCATGGGCCCACTTGCTTGGGCTTGGGCCCGCTTACTTCGGGTTGATTTTGCTTTTGACCCGATCAACTGGGGTGCAAATTTTGACCCCAACAAAGTGCCCCTCATCAATAAATGCACACCGCGCATATGAGTTGTGTGCATGAAATTGATGGATCTTGAAGCCGGACTTCGAGGTGGAACATTATTCCAGGGGCGGAGCATCCCTCGGGGAGCATGATTTCCGGGGATCGGAGTATCATTCCGATTTGTGGAGCATAATTCCAGGGTCGGAGTATCATTCCGAAGAGTCAGAGCATAATTTCAGGGATCGGAGCATCATTCCGATGAGCGGAGCATGATTCCAGGGATCGAGCATCATTCCGAAGAGCGGAGCATGACTCTAGGGATCGGAGCATCATTCCGAAGAGCGGAGCATGATTCCAGGGATCGGAGCATCATTCCGAAGAGCGGAGCATGATTCCAGGGATCGGAGCATCATTCCGAAGAGCGGCAGACATTCTGACCGAAGCATAATTTCGATGCAGATGTTGATTCCCAAGAGAAACATAATTCTGTTAGGGAAGGCAGATACTGTGAGGCAAAGCATGATTTCGACACGCGGTGCACATTCTGAGACGAAGCATGATTCCGGCGCAGAGCCTGTTGGCTGACTTGATTCCAAGACGAAGCATAATTTCGATAGGGAGGGCAGATACGCCGAGACGAAGCTTGATTTCGACGCGGGGTGCATTCTGAGACGAAGCATGATTCCGGCGCAGAGCATGTTGGTCGACTTGATTCCAAGGCGGAGCTTAATTCCGACAAGGAGGTCGCTGGTTGATTCCGAGCCGAAGCATAATTCCGACAGGGAAGGCAGATACGCCGAGGCAAAGCATGATTTCGACACGGGGTACACTCTGAGACGAAGCATGATTCCGCCGCAGAGCTTGTTAGTCGACTTGATTCCGAGGCGAAGCATAATTTCGACACGGAGGTCGCTTGTTGATTCCAAGCCAAAGCATAATTCCGACAGGGAAGGCAGGTACACCAAGGCGAAGCTTGATTTCGACGCGGGGTACACTCTGAGACGAAGCATGATTCCGACACAGAACTTGTTGGTTTGATTTGATTTAGGTTGACCTCAGCATCGCTACACTGGAATATGGTACCATAAGCGAATCATTATTTGCCATGAGAGGATTTGGGGATTTAGGTTTTTGTTTGGCATCAGCATCGCTACACTGGAATATGGTACCAGGAGCGAATCATCATTTTCGTTTCCCTGTTGGGAAGCGATGGCTTAGAAGACAGGTTTAGATCCCTATCACCTAAGGCTTTTCAATTTTATGGGCCGTAAGGGTCCCATAAAAGCATCTTCTCCCTCCGAGTCATAAGGATCTCGCAGGTGTATTTTCTCTTTAGGAGTCGTAAGGACCCCTAAGTGTGTTGCTCCTTTGTAAGTCGTAAGGATCTCACGCAGGAATTTTCTCCTCACAAAGTCGAGAGGACTTTGCGAGTGCATTTCATCTCTTTTTCATGAGTTTGCGCCCTTTCGGGTTTTCACAAACTCGCCGACAGTCCTGCTATTTTTACTCACGGAGCCCTTTCGGGTTTTCATCCGTGCCCATTTTGCTTGTGGACATACATTTTTTTTTTAATCTTCACCGCCGGTGGGACTTTGAATGTGGTCTCGCCGGCAGGACTTGGGAGAGATTGGGATCGTTTTACACCCGTGGATTGTATACGATTTTGCAGGATGTATGATCCAGACCGTAGGGCCGAAAGAATTTCGGGACTTTATTGGTGTCTGTATCGCTGCACTGGAATATGGTACTAGGAGCGACTCATCATTCGCTGTTGGGGTATGGGATTTGGAATTTGGTTGGCTTCTGCATCGCTGCACTGGAATATGGTACCAGGAGCGACTCATCATTTGCCTTTGGGGTATGGGGTTTGGAATTTGGTTGGCGTCTGCATCGTTGCACTGGATTATGGTACCAGGAGAGACTCATCATTCGCCATTGGGGTATAGGGTTTGGTTGGCTTCTGCATCGCTACACTGGAATATGGTACCAGGAGTGACTCATCATTCGCCGTTTTGGGATTTAGAATTTGGTTGGCGTCTGCATCGCTGCACTGGAATATGGTACCAGGAGCGATTCATCATTCGCCGTTTTGGGATTTGGAATTTGGTTGGCGTCTGCATCGCTGCACTGGAATATGGTACCAGGAGCGACTCATCGTTCGTCGTTGGAGGATTTTTTTTATCGCGATTGCTCTATCATTTCAGCTTTTCTTATCGTGAAGGTCGTGATTGCCCTATCATTTCGGTTTTTTATTCGCGGTTGCTCCATCATTTCGGCTTTATTTTTATTTTTACTCGCTGATTTTTATTGCGAGTTGCCCCATCATTTCGACTTTTTATTTTTATTATTTTTTGTAACACCCTAGTTCATTTATACAAATTCAAGTATTTCTTTATTTATGGTATTTTCCTGATTTATTGTGTTTGAGTGCGAATAGTGTATTTGACATTTGTATTTGCATCAGACCCGACCCGCATGCTTGAAACCTGTTTTGATTCATGTTTATGATTTATCCTGACTTGTTACGTAAACTTGTGCACTTTCACATTTACATACTGCATATTGACATTTATCTGGCATCTACATTTTTAAATATAACATTTAAAGTCACGTAAAATATTTTAAAAATACATTGCATGGCCTGCATGATACCCCTAACCCCGTGGTAGCATCCGCGTATCTTGTTCTCGTCCCGTTCAGTGAAACGGACTTGTTTGGATGGCTACGCGTACGTACGTGCATCCGTTCTTGGAGGTATACATTTTCGTTATCCGTATATCTAACTTTAATTTTGGTCGACATGTATATTTTTCCGTATTTTAAAACTGAATTTTAGACCCGACCCGGGCATGTTTTGGACTATATTTGTATTTACCAGAATATCAAATTTTATTTATATAATATTAATTTTATAAACTGATACAAATTAAAATTCAGTTAACTAATAAAAGATTTTTTTAAATTTAAATCTAAACTAATTTATTAACAAACTAACAACCCCCCCTCTCTCTCTCCTCTGCATATATATATTTATATATTTTTTATTTATTTATTTTTTCTTTCTTTATTTAATACACAGCCTCTTCTTCTTACTTCTTCTTCTTCATTCTTCTTTCTTTTTCTTGATCTTGTTTCTTGATTCCGGTGATCACCGCCGGAGCCGTACTCGTCACTGACGATCCGAGTGATCCAGTGAACGTACCTTGCCTGTGTGATCATCCTCTTACCTTACCTGAACCTATCCTGCGTGCCGCGTGTGCGTTGCGACGATTTACCAACGTCGGACGTGCCGTGCGTATCCGTTGCGTGATTCGATCGAGGCAAGTTGATCTTGCTACATGCTATGATATATTTTACAATCATATTAATAATTATATTACATGTTTAGTGTATTGTACATCCCCTGTTATCATTTTACTGTTTTACGACGCCCGTTTGCAACCGTACAATTTATTTCATAACTAGTGCATGCAAATTTATCTTGATACATGCTAGACTACAATATACTGCACCAAATTGAATATTAACATTTCATATTGCTTAATTGTACATCCCACGTTTACCAGTTTATCATTTTACGGTTATATGACATCCATATGCATCCATATCAGTATTTACATAAGTATTTGCATGCTAAATCATCTTGCCACATGCTAGGTATAGTATTATGTATCCATATGAGTAAAATGTTATCCGTTCATCCCATTGTACATCCATACTAAAGTTTTACTGTTTTCGGATACCCGTTTGCATCCATATCATTTAAAATATATATCGTCATAATATTTCTTATTATTATATTTAATTAGTTTATAATCTGCATTTTATAATGTTATACAAAATATAGTTTGAAAATATTATAGTTTACACATGAAACGTCATTGCAAAGCGGATACGACAAATCTGAAATTTACTGTATACCTTACTTTATAAAATTCATTATAAATCATAGAAAAATTATTAGTATACGTTCTTTAGTTCGTTACGAAGCTAATTCAGAATACTATAACTCTATGAAATATTTACTTGCAAAATAAATGTTTAAATAACTTAAAATGCAAATGAAAATATCTCTAAACTGCTGTCCAGGGAAATTCCAGCAGCAAACTTTCAATTTCGAATGTTCATAGCTTTTTATAGGAACAACCTGAGATACTTAAACTTATAAAAATGAAAACCTTATTTAATTGTCTTTGTTTTGGTATGAGACACGTTCCTTTTGGAGAACATTTGTTATTTTTAAACTATTTTACAAATCAGGGTGACGCTGAATTTCTGAACGGAACTTTCTTGTGCATGGTTAATCAATACCACTTTTATAGTTATTAATCGGTTTGAATATGTTATCCATGTTAATATTATTATATCAATATCTATTTAATAAATAATAGTGCTTGTGTTTTAATATTCAGCAAATTTTACCGATTTACAGTTTTATAATATCCGTCTGTATCCGTACGGTTTATTACATATCTAGTTGCACGCCGAGATCATATTATTTCATGTTACTGTTGTATTAGTGCACCATGCTTGATAATTGTGCATCCTACTTAGTCATGATGTGACCCCTGATCGATATTTGTGCATCCATGCTTTTATTGTACATCCGTACTTTCACCTTGATTCAATACTTGCTACAGTTTGATTATGAGCACCCATTTGACACCTGTGCACTACTTGACATTATCTGATACACCACTACTTGACATGACTTGATACATGTACACTACATGACCTGATATATCACTACTTGACATGTTACCTGATCCTGTTTCTAATCCCGACAATCCTGACATGTCGTCCTGATGGACATATCCTGTTGTCTGTATAGACAAACATGTTCCTGCTTGATCCTGTGTTGGCATTAGCTTCAGATTTATCAATACCTGACTTGAACACATAACTTGGGGGTATGGGAAAATCAATGATGAAACCTGACTTGTAACTCGATAGTTCGATGCTTATACTGATCAGTTTTATGGGCTAGGCCAGCCCCGTGATGCTGCTGCTGACATCATTCGTCTGTACATGTTACCTGTTTACTGCCTAACGGCACGTCTCGGATTCAGCCCGAGAGTCTTGACCGTAGTCCCAGGAATGCACGAGATACTATTGAGTTACATCGACGATTCATTAAATTGATTTCAAAGACTTGAGAGTAGTTAACCCAGTATTTAGTTCAGATTACTTACCACATGTTACATGTGCTTATACTCTTTATTGTTCCTTATTCGTGTTACTGTTATACTCTTATTACTGTTCATACTCATGCCTGCATATCCTGTTATCTCCTAATTATATTATTGTTTGATATTATGACGCACTGACGTCTGGGTTTTGCATGGCCCAGATCCTCTACCTTTACAGCTGACCGATCAGGAGTATTTCAGTGAACAGGCCGAGCAGTGAGGATCTGTTAGTATTTTAGTTTAGTTTTCTTTCAGCATTCTCATTCCTGATGTGAGCCCGTATTTGGGACGTACATTCCAGATTATTATTGTTTATTGGATCTATTGCTTCTGCATATTATTTCTTGACTCGTTTATTCTGGCTCATGGACATGTATTAGATAGTTTATTTACTTTCCTGTACTTGATATCTTCTAGATAGCCGAAATATGATTGTGGAAGGATGTTTCCTAGCCACAGGTAGCATGGTTGGCTCTGTCACGTGCCGATCTTAGCGCACTTTGGGAAGTGGGGCGTGGCATTTTTTTGTTTTATTTCGCATTTTTACACCCTCAGTTTAACGACTTAGATGTCGATTATTCCCAGTTTAATGACATGGTGGTCAGCTGGATCAGAAGCTTGGAGAAGATACCCGATTGAATAGTTGTCAGGGGCACCGCTGGAGCTTGCCCGAATTGCCTTATTACTTTGTCGGTGTTGATGGCCTTGTCCCCAGCTGGGGGCCAAGGAAAGTCGTTCAAATACCGACTTGCGTTTGAAGATGGTAATTGAAAACTGTTAACCTGCACAAAGAAGCATGATTTCAGTATAGGCAATCAATGCATATGTTGATTGAGTTCGCATGAATATTTAACCCGAAATATGGGAGGAGAGATTATGTCCCACCGGGCGTGCCAGAATCTGTAGGGTGTTTTTCGTCACCCCATTGAGATGGGAATGCGCGCGCTTGTCAGGTGCATTACAGATTCCCCCTGCCTAGGGTAGACTGGGGTTTATTGATTGTGGGGATCCGAATCTCTGGCAGCCGCGGACTAAGCTGCCTTTAATTACCCCTCGCCTTTGGAGCGAAGGAACCTCCGATTGACGGGTTAAACTGGTCATGCGAACTCAATGTGCAGTGTTGTGTTTTGAAGGGGTTTTGGATATATCGGGGGGCTCGCAGAGTTTTTACGGGGGACAGTGTGGTGGAGTATGTGTGTGTGTATAAAGGGAAAGAGCATCCAAAGGATGCGTGGGAGAAGGCGTCAGCGCCCCACGTACCTCGCACACTGGCGCTGTGCGCCAGAGCGCCAGCGCACCACGTGCCTGGAATGCGGGCGCGGGGCGCCAGAGCGCCAGCGCCCCGCGTGCCTGGCACGCGGGCGCTGGGCGCCAGCAGCAGAAGGGACTTGGTCCCTGCACTAGGAGCTGTGCTCCAGAAAGGAAATATTTATTATTTTGTATATATATGTATATATATTTTTGAGGAGTTGTACTCCTAAGATATTTTGGAATTGATGGAAGGGGCTTCTCCCTTGAACCCTGGATCTTCCCCAAAATGGGGTTCTTGGAAGCGGGTCTCCTTCTTTCTCCTCTGTTGGCCGGATCTTGAAGAACAAGAAATATGAGATTTTAAAAATCTCTCCTTTTTGAGATCTAATGGAAGATCTGAGTTTTCCTTTGTGAGTTTTGTGGTGAAAAACTATTTGGTTCTGAAAAAAGAAGAGTAACACTCTTGATTTAATTCAAAAGAAAGAAGAAGGTTTAGAACCTTGAAGAAGGAGACGGGGGCACAAAAACCCTAACCTTTTTGAGAGGAATGAAAAGCATCTTAGATATTTTCATCATGTTGCCTCTTATAGGCTTACACATTACATATAACCCCTTGGGTTTTACAAAATGACATTTTGCCCATCCCATGTCTCATGTGCTATTTCTTTTTGCATATAAGCCATGGGCTTTACAAAAATTTGGCTTTATGTCCATTTTGTTTACATTCATGCACAAAAAATTACATCAAAATTATTTGTTACATGATTTTTTATTTTGGCATGGGGAGGCCGGCCGCAGGGCTTGACTTGGGCATGGGCCCACTTGCTTGGGCTTGGGCCCGCTTACTTGGGGTTGACCTTGACTTTGACCCGATCAACTGGGGTGCAAATTTTGACCCCAACAATCATGCCCTAATCAAGATAATAAAATATTTGACTTGAGCGAACCATCTTATTACTCTGGCCTGGGGAAAGTTGGTTCGGTTTTAACTTGTGACAACTGTTACGAGTATGGGCAAGGGAAAGAGGACCGTAAGGACTGCCACATGACCTTAGTGAAGGAAAAGCATTCTAATGTATCTTCTTCGGGTATATTTGTTATTGAAAAATGTTTTTCAGTCAACCCTACCTCCTGGGTACTAGATACCGGATCAGAATCTCATATCTGTAATTTATTACAAGTACCGAGAAAAAATAGAATAGTTGAATCGGATGATATGTCTCTCAGAATAGGGAACAGAGCATAAGTTGATGCTACTGCCGTCGGCGAATATCACTTTGTGTTTCCAAGTGGCAACATTATGATTTTGAATAATTGTTACTATGTACCTTTCATACTCTGCAATATTATATCAATTTCTTTACTATATAAAGATGGATATAACTGTGTTCTAGATAAAAAATATCATGAACATTTACCTCAATCAACGGTATCTATGTTCTTAATCAAAACACAGTTTTCAATATATAAAACAGACGCAAGAGGAAGAGTTCAAATACGAACGAAACCTACTTGTGGTATTGTAGACTTGACCATATCAATGAGAAAAGATCAGCCAAGTTGCATAAAGATGGATTTTTGAATTCGTTTGAATTTTCATCTTATTAAACTTGTCAGTCCTGTCTCAAAGGAAAGATGACCAAAACTCCGTTTATGGGACACGGAGAGAGAGAGAGCTACAGAGCTCTTGGGACTCATACACAGTGATGCATATGGTCCAATGTCTACACATCCAAGGGGTATGTTCTCCTACTTCATTACATCCACTGACGATCTCTCTACATTAGGATATGTGTATCTTTTGAAACACAAATCTGAAGCTTTTGAGAAATTCAAAAAATATAGAAACAGAGTAGAGAACCAGACTAGAAAAAGTATCAAGATCCTCCGATCTGATAGAGGAGGAGAGTACTTAAGCACGGAATTACTCGACTACTTAAAAGAGAATGGAATTCTCTCCCAGCTTACTCTTCTGAATACACCATAGCACAACGATGTATCAGAGCGGAGGAGCCATACCCTTTTGGATATAGTTCGATTAATGATGAGTAATACCGAGTTACCTCTGTCCTTCTGGGGATATGTGCTTCAGACAGTAGCATACCTATTGAATGATGTTCTACCCAAATCCGTGCCTAAAACACTATTTGAAATATGGAATTGTAAGAAACCATATCTTAAAAGATTTAAGATATGAGGTTGTCTGACTTATGTTAAAAAATATAACCCGGAAAAACTTGAGGCACAATCAGTTCTTTGTAAGTTTGTGGGATATTCTAAGAGTATCTATGGATATCTATTCTACTACACCGAGGAACAGAAGGCGTTTGTTGCTCAGCACGCCAATTTTTTAGAATAGTGGTTTCTTGTAAAAGAAATTAGTAGGAGCACGGTAAAACTGGATGAAATATCGGAACCACAAACTTAAACTGAGGAATTGGTAGAACCGGAGAATTCAATAATCCCAGACAAGCCACTCCGCAGATCTAGTAGGATTTCTCGTTCGCCTGAAAGATACAACGGTTTTCTCATAGACGGGGATCGAGATGATTGCATCTTAGAAGAAAATGATCCTACTAGTTTCAAAAAGGCCATTACTAGGAGGGACTATGTGAGATAGCTGGATGCTATGCGATCCGAGTTGGAGCCCACGTACTTCAACAATGTTTGGACCTTGGATGTTGCTCTTCTTGGGGTAAAACCCGTTGGATGTAAGTGCATCTTCAAAAAGAAGATTGGTGTAAATGGACAGGTGGAAACCTATAAAGCTAGGCTTGTTGCAAAAGATTTTCATTAAAGACCGGGAGTGAACTATGACGAAACCTTTTCTCCGGTGGCTATACTAAAATCCATTCGGATCCTACTTGCCATTGATATCTTCCATGACTATGATATCTGGCAGATGGACATAAAAACGGTTTTTCTAAATGGAAATTTAGAAGAGTGCGTTTATATGGATCAGCCGGAGGGATTCATAGACAGTGGGAGCAGCGGGAAAGTGTGCAAGATGCTTAAATTTATTTATGGATTAAAACAGGTATTGCGGAGCTGGAACATCTGTTTTGATGAAACGGTCAAGGAATTTGATTTCATCAAAAATGAGGATGGGCCATGTATCTATAAGAAGATTCTAGTGAGAACTGTCATATTTCTCGTCTTGTACGTCGATGATATTCACTTGATAAGAAATGATATTCCTATGCTGCAATCAGTCAAGCTGTTCTTGTCACAAAAGTTTTTCATGAAGACCTGGGTAATGCCTCCTACATTTTGGGGATTAAGATCTACAGAGATAGATCCAAGAGGTTGTTAGGACTTTCACAGTTCAGGTATATAGACATCATACTAAAGAGATTTAATATGGAAGATTCCAAGAACGTTAATATACCCGCTTTGCACGGAATTACCTCTCCAAAGAGATGTCTCCTAAGACTGATGAAGAGAGGGCTCACATGATCATTATACCCTACGCTTCGATGGTAGGATCTATAATGTATGCGATACTATGTACCAGACCAGATATAGCTTACGCGCTTAGCGTAGTGAACCGATGTCAGTCGAACCTAGGTGAGAATCTTGGACAGCTGTAAAGAACATTCTCAAGTATCTGAGGACTAAGGAGATATTCTTAGTTTATGGTAATGGAAAGCTCCGGGTGGAGTTCTTTACCGACTCAAGCTTCCAAAGTGACAAGGATGACAGCAAGTCTGTCTCGGGTTATGTGTTTACCCTCAACGGAGGGGCGGTCTGTTGGAAGATCTCCAAACAGGACACCGTCGCAGACTTGACGATGGAGGCTGAATACGTTGCTGCCAACAATGCCGCAAAAGAAACGATTTGGATGAAGAAGTTCATTACTGAACTTGAGGTAGTTCCGTCCATTATTAATCCAATATCTTTGTATTGCGATAACAATAGAGCTATGCCTTTAGCGAAGGAACCGCGGTCCTATCAGAAATCCAGACGTATCTTGAGGCGGTATCACTTGATCAGGGAGATCGTAAATCGCTGGATGATTGAGGTCCAGAGAGTAGATACGAAAAACAACACAGCGGATCCATTTACCAAGGCCCTCCCTCGAGCGCAGTTCGAGCGACTTTTTGAGATATTGGGTATGCAATACGCCAACTCGCCTTAGAGCAGACGTTGGGTATTCAGTACGCCAATTACAGACCTTAGTGCAAGTAGGAGATTGTTGGATATGCATGCTATAGAGGCATGTATTGCATAAGATGTTACGGATATGTATGTACAAGACAATCTTGCTCAATTATATAGTATACTATTTTGGTTTGTCTTTATTTGAACATGTGTATTTGTTTTTTTTCTACTGCTTTGTATTTCTTATACATGTTGATAAAAACTTGATACAGTAATATACTATTTTAGTTTGTCGTTATCTTAACATGTGCATATGGTATACTTAATATCACCTATAGTTGATACATGTTGATAAAACCAGTAGCATTTTGCTTGACTACCAGTTTTATGATGACGATCATACTTGTGGGGGCTGGGTAGTCCATAAGCACATCCTTAAATGTCCAAAGTCGCGGGAGTATCAAGACCGGGTATCGATATTCCAGAGTATACTTGTGTGTATGTTTCTAGACCCCGACGAGAGACGGTGGGAGGTCCCACAATTATTGGTGTGATCACCTAAGATTGTATATAGATGCTCACTAGGGGTGAGTACACTGGACGGACTTGTCAAAAACTTCTAGATGGTATTATACCTATTGTCAAATAGCGGTTCTCAGGTGACATGAGTACATGTTAGTCTTTAAACCTGAGATCGTCATTTTTCTCACATGAGCCCCCACTATACTTAGATCACTACCCTACAACGGATCTACTGAGTCATGCAAACAAGTTTTGGTTAGGTACAGTCCCGAGCCACATAAAGGAAGTGGGCAATTGTCAAGGATTCGTCTTTCCCGGTATTATGAGTCGATATCGCATTGTGTCCAGTTGGTTAGAATCATAAGACCTTGGCCAAGGCAGATGACATATACTGATGGTTAGATCAGTGGTTTCTCAGATCGGTCCTGAGCCATATCGACACGACTTATTGGGTTATTAGGGGTTTAACGTTTACCACCCCTATACCAGGTATGCGATACTCTTAGACGAAAAGACCGGACTGTACGGAGATTGTTACGGATAGGCTCAGTAGAGCTTCGGATGAGTTTGCTCGTCGGCCTTCTTTGCAACAAGTACTTGGGTAGCCGTTACATACAGCTAGTGTCGTTGACGTGCTTGTGGTTAAATCCACTACCAGCGTACTGTTGAGTCTTTAGAGTCTCACACAGAGGGTTTCACTGGTTCGGGCAAAACGATGTAGAGGTCGTATGTTTATACACGCAGAATTCCGATTAAATACATGTACTAGTTGCGCAGAATTTAATCGGACGGTTTGTAATATTAGCGAGCTTAGGATTAAGCCGGGTTAGTAATCGAATATTGATTTAATGCTAGAATTATATCTGTAGTATTATTCTATCTCTAGGGTATTCGTATTTTGGTACGAATACGAATATATATAGGGTAGAAAGTGTTTTGTATTTATACGAAATACATTCTAAAAGGAAGACACCTCATTCTTGAATTTTCCGTTATTCTTTTATTTGGAAATGAGGTGGAGGGTTATGTGGCAAATGAGAATGGAATTATTAATTCATTTGGAGCTATTATTGAAGTATGGCAATCATTTTATATTGTGGAATTTTTTTTCACAAAACAAAAAGGGTTGTGCATATTTTTTGGAAGCATATTTTCATTTCCTCATTCTCATTCTCTCCCCTCTCAAGCTCTTTTCCACCTCAACCTAAACCTTCTCATGTGTCGAAAATCATGAGTTATAAGATAAATTAAAACCACAAAATAATCTCTACATCACCTAAATAATTTAGATTAGCAAACTAGTTTATTTAGTTACTTCATTTGTGAAGTTAAAGCCTGTACCATATTTCTTCGGGTGGATCATCTAAGATTAAGAAGGCCTCCAAGCAAGCTTGATCAAGAATCCCTAAGAGCACAAGAGAGAAGAGTTTTGAAGACCGAAGGACATGAATTCTTAGGTATAACCTCCTTTCATAGTAGATAACTCCTTTGGTTTTTGTTCTAGTTTAGGCTTATGGTAGATCTTAAAGTTTTAGTTGATTGTGCCTGTTCAAAATTTGATTTTTTATGCATTCCGCTTCTTTACTTATACGGTATAGTGAGCACAATCAACTTTCAGTCATTAGATCTTCTATCATGCACATAAGAATTATTTCTACAAGGATCATACTTATAAGCATAGAAAACATGAGAAGAATTTTTTCAAGTAACATGAGCATGATTTCTAGTAGAATTAGAAGCACTAACATCATCATAACCAATACCCTTTCTATTTTGAATTCCTTGTGCCTTTCCTAGTAAGAGATCTAAACTATCTTTACCTTTGGTAAACTTAATTAACACAGATTCAAGATCACCAATTTTAGCTCTTAAGAATTTATTCTCAACAACTAACTCATTAAAAGAAACTCTAACTTTATCATGCATGTTACTAGACAAATCGTTAGTGTGCACAAAAGTGTTGTGGGTGCTAATAAACTTATCATGATCAACAACTAACTTATCATGTTTAACCACAAGATCATCATGAATATGTTTAATAGCAACAAGATCATTCGATGATGCATCCATATCATATTTAAGCAAAGCATCAACATTATCACGATTAAGAGAAGCGTTTAATTTTAACAGTTTATTTTTCTCAGTGGAAATAATTTTTAAAGCCTTTTTTGTTTTTTTATATTTATCCATTAGTTTACTAAAAGCTTCATCATATTCAGTGATAATTTCTTGTAAATCTTTATAAGAAAAATCACATTTTACCTCCTTTGCAATAAAGTACATATTGGTTGTGTCATATTCTGAATCACTTTCACTTGCATCTGAATCTGACCAAGTGCTAGATTTGTTAGCCTTTTTCTTGGAGTTCTTGTTGTACTTCTCTTTTGCCATCAATGGACAATCGGTTTTCATATGTTCAGGCTTCCTGCATCTAAAACAGATTAGTGGGTTGGTTTTACCTTTGTTTTTGTATGTCTTATTTATGTGGTTATTGTTTTTCCTCCATTAAAATGCCCTTCGCAGTCCTCTAATAATTAATGTCATTTCTTCCTCTGAATAACTCTCCTCTCCTTCTTCATTTGATTTGTTCATTTCTTGGAGAGCAATGGATTTCTTTGGCTCTGGCTTTGCTTCTTCTTCATAGGATTTGAGTTCCATCTCGTAAGTTTTGAGCTTTCCTTGAAGCTCATTATAAATCATCTTGCTTACTTGACAGATATCCTTGAAAGTTGTCGCTTTAACTTCTCAATTCTTTTGCAAGGATCTGAGAACTTTTCATACCTTTTCTGCATCAGAAAGAATCTTTCCAAGATAAGCGAGATTATTTATGATAGTAGAAAAACGAGTAAATATATCATTAATAAGTTTATTTGGAAGCATTCTAAAATTCTCATATTTAGTGGACCATAGATCTATCTTAGCTTCCTTTATCTTTGAATTACCTCCATGGGTTAGCTCAAGAGTATGCTAAATATCATATGCAGTAGTACAAGTGAGAACACGATTTAATTCAACGATAGATAAAGCATTCAAGATTAAGTTCATAGCTTTTGCATTTAAATCTAGAGACTTAAGTTTATTGTCAGACCATTTAGTTTGGTCCTCTTCGGCAGGTTGAACATATTTCTGTTGAATCATACCCCAAACCTCATGACCTTGTGCTCTAAGGTAAATTGACATCCTTACCTTCCATGCAGGATATTCATTCCCATCAAAATAAGGAGCCCGTGTGTATGAAATACTCTCCTTGATATAAGTCTCAAGCGAAGTGTGAGTTGCCATGTGATCTACTAAAAAACGGTTAATTTTTAATAAAAATGAGCTCTTGCTCTGATACCAATTGAATATCACCCTAGAGAGGGTGAATAGGGTGAAGACAATGAATTAAACTTTAAAATCTCATACAAGCAGTTCTAGCAAAAATGTGTTCACATTTAATAATATTTCAAACACAGAGAAAGATAAAAGAAATTATCACAGAGCTAATAAAAAATGAAATGCAAGTTACGAAGAAGCAACACAGAGAATTTATCCAGATTCAGCAACTTTGCCCAGTCCTGTCCCCCACGACTATCTCACTGTCGTGAAGATTTCTTTTACTAAAATCAATCTCTTTATGCGGGTAGAGATCATATCTGGACAAAGTACAAATGATCTCTAACCCTCCTTGAATGTTTATACCCGAGATTCAAGTACACACCCCAACCTCACAAGTAGAGGTTGAATTACCACAAAAAAGTATAATATAGAGAGATGGATCACACACTATAACATCTTAATTGAGCAAATACTTCAAATTAAAGGCTTTTGATTTGTAGAGTATTCAAGTGTAAGTTTTTTAGAGAAGGGTGAAAAAAAGATTTCAAGTGTAACACTTAATCAAAAAAGAATGGATGATGAAATATGAAAAGCTCTTCTCATTTTATAATAAAAAAGACGATATTTTTTGTGCTAGAATAAATCAAATTTTCATATAAGAAAAAAACTAGTTGTTGTAATTCAAATTTGAAAGTGTATGGAAATTTATTTAAGCAAATACGGTAACTTCGCTTCAACTTGACTGGACTGCCGGTCAAGTTAGAAAGCAAAGGTACAAAAATCAGCTCAAGGAAAAACTGTAGAAAAATATATCCAGAAAGTCACGCGGTCGAGTGTACCAGTCGACTGACTCCTGAAGCGGTCGAACGCTCAAAAGAGGTTGGTCACCTGTTCAGTCGTCTCTAAACTTTCAAATTAAAGTACAGTGTGCTAGCGGTCGAGTGACCGGTCGACTGTTAGTCGTCCACTCAGTGCAAAACAACACAAAAATGACGGATTTTGCAAACCGGTTTTCTCAAAAATTTACTGAAAAATAAGGAAATATTTTGAGAATAAAGCAGATTTGATATTTAATTAAATCATAATTCCAAATGTGAATCCTCACAAATCTCTCAACCAAATATCCATGAAATCAAATATTCAATCATATATTTTAATAAGTAAAATATTTGAAATCTTTCAATCAAATATTTTAATAAGAAAAATATTTGAAAACTCTCGATCAAATATCCATGGAATCAACTATTCAATCATATATTTTAATAAGAAAAATATTTGAATTCTTTCAATCAAATATCCATGGAAATAATTTGGATTCTTTTCAATCAAACATTCAATCAAAATGGAAGTAACATGTAATCTCTCAATCAAATAATTTTATGGCAAGAATTTGAAATGTCTTAATCTTTATGAAAAATATAATTGCATAAAAAATTCTTTCACAAAAATTCTTAATAGATATAAAAGTAATTTTGTAAAGTAACATCTTTTAGACTCATTTTGTGCGTGAGATTTTTACTTCAAAGAAAAACTCTCTAAAAATGCAACAAAGTGTTTTGTCTTAAAACTTATGGAAAACATAAATTTAAAAACTCCTTTGTCATAATTTAACATATCATATTATTATACAAGGATGTTTTGTAAATTAGGCCCTTAACTTTTGTGTATTTGCAAAATCAAAAAGAGTATTATAAGTCATGCATATTCCCCACTCAAAGCTTAACCAAAATTACAATCACTTTTAATTCTTGAGTCTTGAATTCTTCAAGTTTCTTTTGCCATTTGATATGAAGTGGCTGCAGTATGTTCAAGCTCGTGAAGTTGCCATCTCTGCCATCTCTTATTATATGTCATGTATATCTGAAATGTGTAAACTATATTTGTACACGATATAGTGTTAGCTCAAAAAAGATAAATCATTAATTATATGAGCAAAAATATTATCACAATTTTTAATGTGATCTGTAACAAATCCAATTTCACTATTCATAAAATTGTTTAAAAGTTAATGTATAATTGGGGTATTTGAAATCATGTGAATGCTATAAGAAATTGTTTTACTTTTGAACAGAAAGAAAACGCTTGTAGTTCACCGGTAAGACCTTGCACTACTGAGACATAGCACCAGAGTTCGAATCCCATCAGCCACATATTCTTTTTATTAAAATTTCTTTTAATATTTTTAGAAGCCCAAGGGTTTACACGCGCACAACACGTAAAACCAAGAGTCACAAACTATTTAAACATGTGCACTGAAGAATACGAGGCGACACCTACACATGGCACCCAACCCCACCCCAAACCGTCGGTACAAGCCCGGCGAAAAGCTTGTTTTGGCCAGTACCGCCGGTCAAAACCGTCGGGAATGCCTTGATTTCTTTTCCCCTGTAACCTTTCAGCTACCTCACTCCTCTCACACTGTTTATTTTCTCTGCATTCACACAAAGAACAATAAAATGCCCATTTAATTCAATTTTAATGCATTTCTTTCACCCCCTAAATCCTAATTTTTCCTATAAATACCACACCTCATTTCACCCCTCCTCACCAGAATTTCATTATCAAAACTCTACCAAATTCCTAAGTCTTTTTGTGTACTAGTGGAGTTAACGAAGGGCGAAGCTCCGATGAAATTCCGAAGAGATTCCGGCGACGAAACGATGTCCCGATGCTTCCCAATCCTTCTTCTACCTCTTCCCTCTCATTGAAGCCAGTAAGTCCCCTCTCCCCTCTCCTCTTCTTCTATAAAAATAATCATTTCTAAAACCCGACAGAAGTGGGGTTAATCCAACGTCTGATTCGGTTTTTCTTCAAAACTCAACTTTTCGTAATCAAGAAAATACCATGCTCTTCTATAATGATTAATAAACATTAACAAACACAACATAACAAGTTTCACATCAAAAAAATTTATATTACAATTTTTATCGTAGTTTTACAGTAAAATACCACATACTTTAGTTTCCGACATAAAACAATATAAATTTATATTACCTTTAGATAGTTCATGAGGTAATGACTTATCTCATCACAACACACATCTCTATCATAGAACGATGAAGTTTTGGGAATTTATTCTTGGGATAAAACGACTTTGCAAATAAATACATTTAACTTATAAAACCATTTCTATAAGAAGATGTATTAAACATTTCCATATAATTGCGTCTCTACAACCCACTTTTGGGGACCCCGTTCGGGATGGTGCAGATTATCGCACATACTCGGGCTTAGTAGAGTGAGATGCAGACCTCCGCAAGGAGCATTCGATCTCGATGGAATTTTTATACATTTTTTCTTTAGAAAATGAGATTTCTACAAGAAAATAAATAAATTATTTTCATTAAATATATATATATATATATATATATTATCAAAATATCTATTTTAATTATATAAGTATTCCAATTTTTCTAAATCAAAGGAATTACTATTACATGAAAATACCATCCAAATACAACACAATTAGAATATTACAAGAAAATACCATATATTATGAAATTAGGTCTTACTCACTAGAAATTCCACTGATATAAAATATACATCTATGAAAACCCCAAAGACGATAATTAAATGCTTGAGGTGTATTTTGAAATTTATGCCAAAACTATTTTTACATAAAACCCTCTCAAGTTATACTAAATTACAATAAGGACCCTAGTAAACATAAGTTTAAGCGGAACCAATCTCTTGAGCCTCAGAGAGCCAGAGATATGGATGCTTGCCTATTTAAGGTAGACAATCTAACAACGGTGTTATCAACACGGTAATTGTCTTGGAAAAAAGACACAAATCCTGCCGTCCATATGCAGCAGTTACCGATAACATCAAAACTAATTCAGGATTTCAATTTCTTTTCAAAATGTCTAACTCAGACCGAGTCTCAATCTAATCAATCCGACTTGAATGTGATTCAAGTATAAACTATAATCCAACATGAATCTATGAATCCGTCTATTCAATCTATATTGACCGAACCGAACCATTGATATACTCCGTCTACATGACTCTCCATTTATATCCATTCCATGGTTTCGGCAAGTCATCCATCTATATAACAAACAATACAAACAATACAATCAAGATATCGCAGGGTTTATAAGGGGTAAATTGGTACGGAAGGTGTTAAAAGTGGCACGAGACTGTAACCATAATACGCCTAACATGAATATCCATTGCCGTTGTACCGTGGCTGAACGGTTCCTTGTGCTCCGTATATCTTAGTCTCCGGAATAGTGGGACTCCTCTCGTATACACTGGCATTTTCTATACCAAGTTACAAACAACAGCGTTAACAATATAATCAAACATTATAAGATATATACTCTCTCTCTCTGTCTATTCTATCTCTACTCACTTTTGAGACTTACCGAGCGATTGTTCGCTGACGACATTCCTTGCTTCTTTCTTTGGAAAGTTGTCAGTGGATCGGACCTTCTGGAGACAGAGCCCACCAGCGAGGACTTGGATCAGCTAGCCTTTGACCCAGAGCTCTAGTTACTTGTACATTTCATTTTTATTTCTATTATGCCATTGTTTAGGCATTGCTTTCATTCCATGTATTTACATTTCAGCTGTAAAAGAATGTTTAATAAATAAAGTTGTTGTTCAATTACATCTATTGTCATTTTCTTGTGTACATTTACTTTATATTGCTTAGATACGCTTAGCTTGTTTACTTCTGAGTAAATACGTCGTGTGACCCATCGCGTCCTCTGCCCGTACACTGGGAAGAGGGCGTGACAGGTTTTGTTGGTGGCCCATGCAGGCCAACTCTGTATGGACATGCAGGTCAGCTTTGTATGGACATGCAGGTCAGTTCTGCATGGACAACCTAAGTAATATAACACAAGAACCAACAACTGAAAATATTCCTTACAATTCATATTCCTTAAAATTTCTTTCAGCAAGGAGGAATGTGCCGAGGTGACAGGATTTCACGATGACTGTGGAAGAGGCTGAAGCCACCGGCCAAGTCATCACTGGTAACACTTCCCTTTCAAATTCTCTTTCATTAATAGACATACCTATATATCTTTTCCTTATACCTAAAACCTATCTCACATAACTTAGGTACAATCTTAGTAGCCTCACTCCCTGCACTAACACTCTTCGATACTGGAGCATCTCCTTACTTTATGTTGCAACGGTTCGTCCGAACTCATACGCTTCCACTCACACCGCTTGTATCCAGCTGGAATGTCAGTTCAGGGAACGGCGTTTTAAAGGCAACAATGGGATACGATCTGCATCTAGTGGTCGTTTGCAGCAGAGAATTCTATGCTGACTTCAAGGTGCTAGACATACCGAACTTCGACGTCGTTTTGGGTATGGATTGGCTCGGAACATTCTATGCTACCATTGACTGTCGTCAAAGGAGGGTAGTATTCGAGATTCCAGAGCATCCGATCTTCTATTTCAAAAGTGTAGACCGTACCCTGGAGCCAAGTACATACAAGGCGAAACCAAGGAAGGCAGTGATTGCGGCAATTTAAGTGGATGAAGGATCGAAGCCAGAAGTAGTTTGAGAGTTCGACGATGTGTTTCCTGACGATATATCAGGTTTTCCTGACGATATATCAGGTTTGCCTCCCGATCGAGCTCTTGAATTCAGCATTGATTTAGTACCAGGAGCACAACCGGTGATCAAAGCACCGTATCGGTTAAGTCTGGAAGGTTTAAAGGAGAGCCGAACTCAGTTGGACGAATTATTGGCGAAAGGATGGATTTGTCCCAGCACTTCAAGTTAGGGATCTTCAGTTCTGCTTGTAAAGAAGAAGGAAGGTCCATATCGAATGAGCATTGATTATAGAACCTTGAACGATATAACTATAAAGAACAAGTATCCACTCCCGCGCATCGACATTTATTCGATCAACTAAGTGGATCTTGCGTCTTCTCTAAGTTAGATCTTCGTTCGGGTTATCATCAGGTGAAGGTCAAGGAGTCTGATATCCATAAAACGACATTCAGAACTGGCTATGGTCATTATGAATTTCTTGTAATGCAATTTGGAGTGACCAACGCACCAGCAATATTCATGAATCTAATGAATCAAGTTTTCCGAGAGTACCTAGATAACTTTGTTGTTATCTTCATCGACGACATCCTAGTGTATTCAAAGAGTCGGAATGAACAAGCCGAGCACCTATGAATTGTCCTGGAAACTCTACGACAACATCAACTATATGCCAAGTACAGCAAATGTGAGTTTTGGCTAGATCAAGTTGGTTTTCTCGGACATATTGTATCAGGTGATGGAATCTCTATGGATCCAGCGAAAGTTTCAGCGGTAAGTGAATGGCCGACACCAAAGTCAGTGAAGGACATTCGAAGTTTCTTGGGTCTAGCTGGATATTACAGAAGGTTCATTGAGGGATTTTCGAAGATAGCAACACCCCTGACCAAGCTCACACGTAAAGATGAAGAATTCGTGTGGTCAGAAGCATGTGAACAAGCTTTCATAGAACTCAAGTCAAGATTGACATCAGTGCCTATTCTCGTCATACCGGACCAATCTGGAGGTTTTGTAGTGCATTACGATGCATCCGGTAAGGGATTAGAAAGTGTTCTACATCAGCACGGTAAGGTTGTGGCTTTTGTTTCAAGACAGCTGAAAATTCATGAGCGCAATTATCCGACGCATGATTTGGAGTTGGCAGCCGTTATCTTTGCTCTTAAAATTTGGCGCCATTATCTTCTTGGTGAACGAGTGGACATATACACAGATCACAAGAGTCTGAAATATGTGTTTACTCAGAAGGAGCTGAATACGCGGCAGAGAAGATGGTTAGAACTCATAGCGGACTTCGACATCAACCTGCAATATCACCCAGGGAAGGTGAATGTAGTACCTAATGCCCTTAGTCGCCAACCATTAGCATTGAATCTCACCGCACAGTGGAAGTTTCAACAAGACTTGTATCAAATGGAGATTGAAGTGGTCATGCCAGGTAATGCTTCAAATTTGATGAACTTACAAGTTCAATCTACCATTATCAATCAGATCAAAGCAGCTCAAGCAAGTAATGCTAAGTTGCAAAAGATCAGAGAACAAGTAGAGAATGGACTTAGAACAGACTTCATCATCCATAAAGACAGATCTTTGAGATACGGCAGCAGACTGTGTGTACCAAAAGGTTTTGTTCGGGAAGAGTTGATGAAAGAAGCTCACAGCTTTCCCTACTCAGTACACCCTGGAAGTACAAAGATGTACAAAGATCCGTGTCAAAATTACTGGTGGCATGGAATGAAGCGTGAAGTAGCCAGAAGCGTCGCTAAATGCTTGGTGTGTCAGCAAGTAAAGGCTGAACATCACAGAACTGCTGGATTACTTCAACCGTTACCTATCCCATAATGGAAGTGGCAACACATCACAATGGATTTCGTGACTGCACTTTGTTCTCTTATAAAAAATAAATAAATAATGAACCAAAAAGCGATGGAAGAATTCCACAAAAGGAGCATCGCGTGCCCACACGTGATGTGCCTTGGAGCAAAACTTATAAGCATTACACTTAATAAATAACGCTGAAGTTGAGCCTCACGTGCCACACGTGAGCATCTATATACAAAGTATAGGCACCTTCATAAAACAAATAACATGCCAGAATGCGCATCACGTGCCAACACGTGATGCTCTTCTCTGGGAATGCTGCATATAAGCAAACTGGCCTAGTGACATTGGGTCACGTGCTACACGTGAGGATTCCTAATACCTTCTGAGCCGATAGAATTAAATTCTATCTAAAAGGGATCAGAACCCTATTTTGGAAATATTTCCCCCAATCTTTCTAAACAATAAAGCTTGTGCTCTGTAAAAAAGAGCACCGTTGGATTAAAAATCCAATGGTGATTAAAAATCACCTGAATACAGAATAAGCTCTGTATGGGAAAATATTTTCTCAATCTTTCTAAACAAGTAAGATTGTGCTCTGTAAATCAGAGCACCGTTGGATCAAAGATCCAATGGTGATTAAAAATCACCAAGATACAGAATAAGCTCTGTATGAGAAAATATTTTCTCAATCTTGTTAAAAACAAGAAAAATGTCTTCTGGTTGAGGTCTGCAGAAGCAAATCTCCCCATAAGTTGAGAATTTAATTCTCATCGGGGAGATTCGGTTACGCAGTCCCAAAACTTAGAGGAAAGAATTAGGTTTGAAGAATTTAATTCTTCTAAAGATACAGGAATTTAATTCCTCTGATAAAACTAGGGTTTAACCCTACATAAGAATTTAATTCTTATAAAACAAAGAACTTGAAATTCTCAAGACTGAGATCAAGAGCCCCATGCATATTAGCGTTTAACGCTACAACGACAGATCAGGTGTTCCCACATGAGCACCTCTGAGAAATAAAAAGGAACAACTGAGATTGAGTCACGTGATCCCACGTGACCTCCAATAGTGCTTAGCACTTAGAAAAGAATATGAAGATAAATTCAAAGGAGGCAGTGTCTAACTTAGTGGTGCCTTACGTGTCTACACGTGATGGTTGCAAGACTTAAGTGTTTAACACTTACATGTACAGAACGAGGGAATAAGCCCAAGGAAACAGTGCCCAATAATTAGGTGCCTCACGTGCCACACGTGAGCGCTCCAAGTTTCAGTGTTTAACACTGTTTAAGAGCCTCACGTGGGAGCATGTGAGCGCCAAACATTTAGCAGTTTTTAACATTGTGAGAGGCCAACCTTAGCCCAAATCAGCCAAGTCTCTCAAGACCAAAAACCTTTTGATCATCAATCAACCGAGCCTTCCTATACTCAGGTCCTCCCCAAATCGATCTTGGTCCCAGAGATGGCCAGTGATCTCCTGACACGTGGCATCTAAAACAATGTTCATTCCACCATGATTTCTCCCTTCCATCTAGAGTTCGGTTCAAGGGTTCGTCTCTTCACACCTCTGATATATGTCGTTGTAATTCTTCAACGATATCAGAAAGGTGGAGAGTCCTGACAACCAACAGTTCTCTGGAGCACTCTCAAATCCATGAGCATATCCCTATGGACCGCAATGTTCTTAAACTAATTATGGACCGTAATGTCCTTAAACTAGCCCATGGACCGTAACGTCCTTAAACTAAAACAATAGAGCCCAAATGCTCTTTCGTTGGATCAAAAATGATCATGAACCCCCGTTAAGTAGATCTTAATCCATTATCGGATTAACGTATCCTTAACAAATATTTAAGTCGATCTTAATTTCAAACAAGGTTAACGATCCTTAAATCAAACCAAAACCAATTCTAAGAATGTACGGATTTGGACTAATCCACGCCCTATTGGTGACAACAAAAATTAGTCTCCGTATACAATCCACGGGTAACCAAAAAATAAAATACACGACACGAAAGGACCTTCTGGAGCAGGAGAAAGTGGTTATCGCGATGCGGTAACGTAATTAACTGCAGGGGCTTGCGCCTGCAGGGAAGAGCGTCCCCACAATCAAAAACCCCTCACAACGAGGGGGAATCCAACGAAGTCGGCTATAACGGCCGCATCCGTCCAAACCTCCGATACACGGTACCATAAATCAACTTGGTATCTTCGGAGAGGTGGACGGATAAACCCAAATAGTATCTGCCCCCAAAATTCAGGCCAGACGTCCTAATGTCCCGGTCGCGTCTTTCGGCGATAAACGGATTCGGGCATGCCCGGTGGGACCTTTTCCTCTTTCCACTGCACATTTCGTGTGTCATGTTTTTCCGTGATCAAATAATCGCGGTATATATGTTTGTGGTTGCCCTTGGGTGATGGGATACTGAAGCCGGCGTTTTGTCTCTATAAAGAATGGTGTTTGCTCCTACCCTAGCAACTCAGGCTCTGTCATATCCAATGGAGTCAAGTATGCGCCACTTGCAGCCTCAAAACTCTGCAATCCGGCTCTTCAAGAAATCAACGGGTTTCTCTTTGGGTCGATACTCCCACCTCCCACCCTCGGTGCCTCAACGCCGATGGAGGAAGCCCAAAAGAAGTCTGTCTTCCATAGGCCGACGCAGGGGACAGAATATTAAGCTCTCAAAGGAAACAGGGGGCAGGCTCGGCAAAATCCTGAAGCTAATCAAATCCCGACCGCAAGAAATGATCGATGTCGATATCGGCATCATACAAAACGAGCTGGGGCAGTTCTCCGTATGGTCCTATTTTAACCCCAGTGGTGAATGTTGTTGTTTCAATCGGGAACAGCTTCAAACTGTTGCGAAGGGTCAGACAAAATTCTCTTACCGCAATATTGAAGAAGTTTCCGCAACCCATGGAGATCCCACGAGAGCATAAACCAGCTCGCTCCCTGAGACAACTTTCCTCATCTATATATAAGGTGTAGAAGCAGGTGAAGGGGACTCATCCCAAGACGGATTCTGATACAGTGGTTCCTCCTAAAACCAAAGCGGCTTTTCACAAAAAAGAGAGGCCTAATAAAGCTCAAGTGACCGAAGCAAACTCCAAAGGTCAAAACTCTAAGCACCCCAAGCCTGGGGGCATGGTAGTTCACATAGTCTATGTGGTGAATTTCAAAGACGAAGTTCGAGCTTCTACTAGTCACCGACCTCAAACTCGGTCCCTGACAAAAGTTCAACTGCAATGTGAAAAGCTGCAGGAGATGCTCGCTCAGGCGACGACAAACGCTAATCCATCGCCTGAAGAAAATCCCGAGGACACACCCGAAGAAAGAGTAGAGAAGGAGTCGGATATTGATTTCCTAAAGCGCGCTCTGAAAAACAGAAATGAAGAAGCGGCAGAAATGTCCACTAAAATGAATCAGATGGCCCTTCTGATTCAGAATATGGCTGGAATGATGGTTCAATCGGAACCACTGGCAGATGAACCGCCGGTAGTCGGTCTTAAAAATAAGGATGGCATTTCAAATCCTCTGCAAACATCATCAACGGCAAGGAAATGATCCCTAAAAGAAAAGCTGGATGTATATATCGCTCAGCAAGACAAAACTCACTATGCCGGTGAAGCATCAAATAGTCCAATCAAGACTGGTCGACCGTATCCGGCGTGCTCCGATCAAATACAGTACCCGCCAGAATACATACTTCCGAATCCACATATACAAAGGAACCGGGAATCCTCACCAGCACATCATGCTATTTAAATCCATGTGCGGTAACACCGGAGGAAATGATATACTACTCCTCCGACAGTTCGTCAGCGGTCTGGCGGGCATCGCCTTCGAATGGTATGCGGAACTCCCAAATGATTTCGTGAAGAGCTTCGACGAAATGGATATGCTCTTCTGCTAGGGATTCGCTAATGAGAACGAACATACTACCGTGACGGCGCTGGTCAACGAAAGGGTTACACCGAATGAGACTTGGGTTCAATATGTTACCTGATGGTGAAATCTCTGGTCAAATACGAGCAACACATCGATGACGTTGCAAAGCCATGGGAATGTTCATAGCCACCCTTGACCCCAATTCAAAGGCGTTATGGCCCTCTTCAAGCTGACGACCTTTCAAGAACTCATGGATAAAATGGCTCGATTGGATTAAAGGGGTCAAGATTCTTTCTCATCCGATGATGACGTGTGAAAAGCGGAGGCAAGATGGCATTTGTCACCTACGCTCAATAAAAATAAGCGGCTCTGAAGCAACCTGTCGTCAAAATAGCGACGGCATGGGTACTCGTTCCCCCCGAGATATACGCAGGGGCATATTACTCACTGGCGGAAGAATCTCCATGTAGAATGGTCATTTCTTCTCAAAAGACAAGAAGGATATTAAAGGGCCTACAAACAGGTCCCACAATCTAGTGGAATGCCCCGCTCAAAAAAAAAAAGAAAAGAAAAACGGTATGTCCACAAGCAAAATGAGCACGGATGAAAACCCGAATGGGCGCCGTGAGTAAAAAAAGCAGGACTGCCGGCGAGCTTGTGAAAACCCGGAAGAGCGCAATCTCGTTAAAAAAAACAACGGTACGTTCACAAGCAAGATGGGCACGGATGAAAACCCGAAAGGACGACGTGAGTAAAAACAGCAGGACTGCCGACGAGCTTGTGAAAACCCGGAAGGGCGCAACCTTGTTAAATACACTTACGAGATCCTCACGACTCATGAGGAGAATCCCTCCTGTGAGACCCTTACGGCTCATAGGATTCAAAAGCCTTAAGTTACAGGAATCTAGACCCGTTCTTAAGCCGTCATATCTCCTAAATTGCCCTACAGGCGGTCCATATTGACCCTTGTATACAATCTATGGGCACGGATAAATATTTCTTTGCCAAATTCTACAAATGGCAAGAAATGTCCCCATATGGTGAATAACACTTATAGATCCTCTCAACTTATAAGGAGAAAACACTCTTATGAGATCTTTACGACTTATACAAGAAAACACCACTTAGAAGTCCTCACAACTTCTAAGGAGAACATACACCTACGAGATCCTCACGACTCGTAGGGAGAAATACCTTTATGAGACCCTTACGGCTCGTAAAGTTAAAAAGCCTTAGTCGACAGGATCCTAACCATGTCTACTAAGCCACCATTATCCAAATCAACAGGGGCAAATGATGATTCGCTCCTGGTACTATCCCAGTTGTAGCGATACTGCTGCCTAAATCGGTATCAAATTCCGAGTTCTCTCAAGGCAAATGATGAGTCGCTCCTGCCAATATCCCAGTTGTAGCAATACTGATACTTAAACAGGTGTCAAACTCCAAGTCAACCTCTCCGGCAAATGTCGTCCCTACAACCATATAATGAAGAAGGGGACTCCGTTCATTTGGGATCATAAATGCCAAACTGCACTGGATGAAATCAAGCAATATCTGCAGAACCCACCAGTACTGACCGCTCCGGTCCAGGGAAAGCCTCTCATCCTGTACACAATCGACCTTGAAAGTTCTTTGGGCGCGCTATGGACACAGGAGAACGACCAAGGAAAAGAGAGAGCCCTCTACTATTTGAGTCGAGTTCTTCTGGGGACAGAAAACAACTACTCCCCTATCGAAAAACACTGCCTGGTGTAGGGTGTTTTTCGTCACCCCATTGAGATGGGAATGCGCGCGCACTTGTCAGGCGCATTACAGATTCCCCCTGCCTAGGGTAGGCTGGGGTTTATTGATTGTGCGGATTCAAATCTCCGGCAGCCGCGAACTAAACTGCCGTTAATTACCCCTCGCCTTTGGAGCGAGAGAACCTCCGATTGACGGGTCAAACAGGTCATGCGAACTCAATGTGCAGTGTTGTGTTTTGAGGGGGTTTTGGATATATCGGGGGCCCGCAGAGTTTTTACGGGGGGTCCCGCTACCCGGATAGCGGGCTGGGGGTCAAGGGGGCTAGCGGCTCCCTTACGGGGTGCGGGGCAACACCCCGTTAGAAAATTTTTCTAACGGGGGACAGTGTTGTAGAGTATGTGTGTGTGTGTGTGTATAATGGGAAAGGGCATCCAAAGGATGCGTGGGAGAAAACGCCAGCGCCTCACGTGCGCGACACGCGGGCGCTTGGGCGCTCGGACGTTGGCGCTATCGCCTTGGGGCGCTTTGGGCACTAGCGCTCTGGGCGCTAGCGCCTCACGTGCCAGGCATGTGGGAACTCACGCGCTAGCTTTTTGGGCGCTAGCGCCTCACGTACCAAGCACGTAGGTGCTCGGACGCTTTGGGCGCTAGCGCCTCACGTGCCAAGCACGTGGGTGCTCGGGCGCTGGGCGGCAAAAGGGACTTGGTCCCTGCACTGGGAGTTGTACTCCCAGAAAGAAATACTTATTATTTTGTGTGTGTGTGTCTATATATATATATATATATATATATATATATATATGAGGAATTAAACTCCTAAGATATTTTTGAAGCTGATGAAGGGGTTTCTCCCCTTGAGCCCTGGATCTTCCCCAAGGTGGGGTCTTCGGAGATGGGTCTCCTTCTTCCTCCTCTGTTGGCCGGCTCTTGGATAACAGGAGGGGTGAGATTTTAAAAATCTCTTCTTTTTAAGATCTGATGGAAGATCCAAGCACCCTTTTGTGGGTTTTGTGGTGAAAAACTATTTAGTTTTGGAAAAAGAAGAGTAAAACTCTTGATTTAATTCAAAAGAAAGAAGAAAGTTTTAGAACCTTGAGGAAGAAGAAAGAGCACAGATCTTGATTTTTTTTGGGAGAGAGAAAAAGTTCTTGAGATATTTTCATTATCCTTTCCTTTATAGGCTATACACTTTACATATAGCCCCTTGGGCTTTACAAAATGGCCTTTTGCCTATCCCATACCTCATGTGCTATTTCTTGCACATAAGCCATGGGCTTTACAAAAATTTGGCTTTATGCCCACTCATGCATAAAAAATTACATTAAAATTATTTATTACATGATTTTATGTTGGCATGGGGGAGGCCGGTCGCTTCATGTTCGGGCTCGATTCGGGCATGGGCCAACTTGACCTGGGCTTGGGCCCATATGGCTTGGGGTTGACTTTGACTTTGACTTGGTCAACCGGGGTGCAATTTTCGACCCCAACAAAGTGCCCCCCATCAATAAATGCACACCACATATGTGAGTCGTGTGCATGAAATTGATGGATCTTCTCTCATGTGGAGGTGACTTGCTTTGGTTCCTACTTTTGGGATGCACTGCCCTTTTAACGACATGGACGGTCGACGCTTGACGCGTCTCCGAGACGGAGTGTCTATGGTAGACGTTTCCCTAGCCCGGAGTGATTTGGTAGACGTGCCCCCGGCACGGAGTGTCGCAGGTCGACGTTTCCCCGATGCGGAGTGTCTGTAGTCGACGTGCCCCTGGCACGAAGTGTCTGCTTGACGTTTCCCCGAGGCGGAGTGTCGGCTGGTTGACGTGTCCCCGAGACGGAGTGTCTGCTTGACGTTTTCCCCGTTACGGAGTGTCGGCTGGTTGACGTGTCCCCAGCACGGAGTGTCTGCTTGACGTTTCCCCGTTACGGAGTGTCGCTGTTGGACGTTTCCCCGGTACGGAGTGTCGCTGGTCGACGTTTTCCCGAGGCGGAGTGTCTGTAGTCGACGTGCCCCCAGCACGGAGAGTCTGCTTGACGTTTCCCCATTACGGAGTGTCTGTGTTGGATGTCTCCCCGAGAAGGGAGACGGAGTGTCGGTATGTGACGTTTCTCCTGCACGGAGTGTCGCTGGTCGACATTTCCCCGGCATGGAGTGTCTGTGTTGGACGTTTCCCCGAGACGGAGTGTCGGTATGTGACGTTTCTCCGGCATGAAGTGTCGCTGGTCGACGTTTCCCCGGCACGGAGTGTCTGTGTTGGACGTTTCCCCGAGACGGAGTGTCAGTATGTGACGGAGTGTCGCTGGTCGACGTTTCCCCGGCACGGAGTCGACGTTTCCCTGGCATGGAGTGTCGCTGGTCGACGTTTCCCCGGCGCGGAGTGTCTGTTTATGACGTTTTCCCGGAACGGAGTGTCGCTGGTCGACGTTTCCCCGGCGCGGAGTGTCTGTTTGTGATGTTTCCCCGGCACAGAGTGTCTACTTGACGTTTCCCTGGCACGGAGTGTCGCTGGTTGACATGTCCCCAGTACGGAGTGTCTGTTTGTTGATGTGTCCCCGGCACGGAGTGTCTGCTTGACTTTTTCCTCGTTATGGAGTGTCGGCTGGTTGACGTGTCCCCGGCATGGAGCGTCTTCTTAACGTTTCCCTGGCACGGAGTGTCGGCTAGTTGACGTGTCCCCGGTACGGAGTGTCTGCTTGACGTTTCCCCGGCACGGAGTGTCGCTGTTCGACGTTCCCCGAGACGGAGTGTCGGTATGTAATGTTTCCCCGGCACGAAGTGTCGCTGGTCGACGTTTCCCCGTCATGGAGTGTCTGTGTTGGACGTTTCCCCTGTAGGGTTCCTAGGCACACTATAGAGGTCTCACAAGGCATCGAACATGCCAATTTAAAAAATTATTGGTGCCGAGAAACCCTAACACGGATCGTTTACTAGATGTTTAGGCGAAACGATAATCTAGTTAACAACTAAACTATAAGTTAGATGCTACAACCTTTGTAGATCCGGAGATCCAACTCCTTAGCTCCACGTGGTCATGCCCTCGCTGTCCATCTCGAATCCCGAACTCAAGCATCGTCTTCATCGGAGAAACGGGCGCGCTAGGTCGTCGGCTTCGTGCCGAAGATGATCTACGTCGAGGCATCACTAGTTCAAGCTCCGACTTCACAAACTTGTGAAACTTGTGAAGTAAACACCCAAAACAACTTGGCAAGAGGTATAGGGTGAAGAAATAGGAGGTGGGTTCACTTTAGAATTGGATTTCTCACTTTGGATCTCAAGATGCCATTAAAGTAGCAAGCTTTTCTATTTTAAGAAGAAGAAGAAGATGAAGCTAGTTATGATAAGTTCTAATTAAAATGAAATAGAAAATCAATACTTATCATAACTTAACCTTGGTTAAGTGTAGAGAATATATCATGGTTAGTTGGGTGGGTTAGGGTTAAGCATGATGACAAGAATGGTAGCAAAAGTCAAGGGTTCATGAAGCATCTTATAAGAAACAAAAATGCCACCATTCTCATTTAAACTTATCCAAATAAATGAATAAACAAATAAATGAACAAATAAAAATGCAAAACCCTAATTATCATAATAACCATGGTTTAATTCTATTCACTTAACCATATGATCAAGTATCATCAAACATGATACAAAAATGTGCACAAAAGTATATCACATATACAATGTGCAATCCAAGTGAGAAAAATCCGTTTAAAGTGAACCAATACTAGTCAATGCAAAGTAATATATCAAATATATAATTATACATTAAATCATTAAATCAACACTTGATTCAATGATCCGGTCATGTCACACACGACCGACTAGTATTCAATGTATCGGCTTATCGAATCGATCTTCGATTCGATAACTAGGTTATATCGCATACAACCATTCGAAACATTAATCGCGAGAATTAAATACAGTATCACATACACGCATCATTCTCGGTCCCGCACATATCTCATATGCGCTCCTATTTCGTTTCGCTTGAACCAGGAAACCTCTGTGTAGGACTCTAAAGACTCGTCAATACGCCGGTAGCAGATGATGATCATATCAAGCACCCACAAGCCGCAAGCGGTCTGCTAAACGTAACGGCCACCCGGGTATTGAGCGATCAGAAGATCGACGAGCTAGCCCGCTCACACTCCTGCGAATCCGACCAGTAACACCTAACGTACAGTCCGGTCTCTTCGTCTGATATGTCGCATATTAAGTCTAGGGGTGGTAAACGTCAGACCCCCATAACCCGATAAGTCGTGCCGATGTGAGGCTCGTAACGGGTCGAGAAACTACTGGTAACACTTACCAGCAAATCTTAGATCAGCCCTGGCCAGGGACTTCCCTGTTACGGCCAATCGAGCACAGCGTAACATCAACCCCCAATACCGGGAGAGACGAAACCCCTCCTATCGCTCATTGCCTCCATGTGACTCGGGACTGTACCCAAAGACCACCGTTTTGCATGCCCTCATGGACGTGGTAAGATGGAGATCAAAGCACAGTGGGAATCACACAAGACTCTATGACGATCTCGGGTCTACAGACTAACCTGTACAAGTGTCACCTGAGAACTGCCATCTGACGTGAGGTATAATACCATCTGGGAGTTCTCGGCGAGTCCGTCCAGTGTACCCAGTCTCCACTGAGCACTCGTACACCATCTCTGATGCCAAACACCAATGGATATGGGATCATCCATCGCCCATCTCATGGGTCGAGAAGCGTATACGCTAGTCTACACTGGTATATCGATGCCCCGTCTCGATACACCCACGACTAGGGACCATGAAGGATGTACTTATGGACTACCATGTCCCCACTAGTATGATCTGCATCACAGTCCAGGTAGTCAAGTACATATCCTAAGGGCTTTACCAACATGTAACTATAAGACAGTATAAAGAGACTAGTGTACATGTTAAGATAAAGAGTAACCAGATAGCATACTATCATATCGAGCAAGAAAGTCATCTCTATATATGTCCAAGCATCCAATATAATATACATCATCTATACAATACTGGCCTCTAGGGCATACATACAACTAACAATCTCCCACTTGCACTAGGGCCAGCTGCTGTAGTATCGCATACCGAGCATCCCGAAGAGTCTCTCAAACTGTATCTGGGGAATGGCCTTCGTGAGTGGATCCGCGGTGTTGTTCTTCGTTTCAACCCTCCTGACCTCGATCTCCCGGCGATCAACTATCTCCCGGATCAGGTGATACCGCCTCAGAATATGCCTGGATCGCTGATGGGACCTGGGTTCCTTGGCCAAAGCCACCGCTCCATTGTTATCGCAATACAAAGGTATTGGATGCTCAATGGATGGAACCACACCAAGTTCAGTAATGAACTTCTTGATCCAGACAGCTTCTTTAGCAGCATCGTTGGCAGCGATGTATTCAGCCTCCATCGTCGAGTCTGCCACGGTTTCCTGCTTGGAACTCTTCCAGCTAACCGCCCCTCCGTAAAGGGTAAAGACAAAACCCGACTGCGACTTAGAGTCGTCCTTATCACTCTGGAAGCTCGAATCGGTAAAGGACTCCACTTGGAGCTCTCTGTTACCATACACCAAGAACATATCTCTAGTCCTTCGCAAGTACTTGAGAATGCTCTTCACAGCTGTCCAGTGACTCTCTCCAGGATCAGCTTGATACCTGCTCACTACACTTAGTGAGTATGCTACATCGGGTCTGGTACATAGCATCGCATACATGATAGAGCCTACTGCCGAAGCATAGGGTATCCCTTGTATGCGAGCTCTCTCCAAATCAGTCTTGGGAGACATCTCTTTGGAGAGAGTGACTCCAGAGATCGTGGGCAAGTTCCCACGCTTGGACTCTTCCATACTAAACCTCTTTAGTATGGTGTCAATGTACCTGGATTGGGACAATCCCAAAATCCGTTTGGATCTATCTCTATAGATCCTAATTCCCAATATGCAGGAGGCATCACCAAGATCTTTCATTGAGAATCTTTGTGATAAGAAGAGCTTGACCGCTTGCAGCATAGGAATATCATTTCCTATCAAGAGTATGTCGTCCACGTACAATACGAGGAAGACAACCTTACTCTCTGCCACCTTCTTGTAAATACAAGGTTCATCTGGATTTTTGACGAAATCAAACTCTTTGATAACGACGTCAAAGCAGATGTTCCAACTCCGCGATGCTTGCTTTAATCCATAAATGGATTTAAGCAGCTTGCACACCTTTCCGCTGCTCCCACTGTCTACGAAGCCCTCTGGCTGAGTCATGTACACGCACTCTTCTAAATCACCATTTAGAAAGGCGGTCTTAACATCCATTTGCCAGATTTCGTAGTCATGATATGCAGCGATGGCAAGCATGATTCGGATAGATTTAAGCATAGCCACTGGAGAAAAGGTTTCGTCATAGTCCACACCTGGTCTTTGACGAAAACCCTTTGCTACAAGTCTAGCTTTGAAAGTCTCCACTTTCCCATCTACACCAAGTTTCTTCTTGAAGATCCACTTGCTCCCAATGGGTTTTACCCCTTCAGGAGCAACTTCCAAAGTCCATACTTTGTTGGTGTACATGGATTCCATCTCGGACCGCATAGCATCCAGCCATTTCACTGAGTCCCCACTCGTGATGGCCTGCTCGAAGCTAGTTGGGTCATCATCCTCCATGATGCAATCCTCACTTCCACCATCAATGAGAAAACCGTAGTATCTCTCAGGTGGACGAGAAACCCTACTAGATCGGCGGAGAGGCTGGGGTTCGTCGGGTACTACCGAATCTTTTGGTTCCACTAAATCTTCAGTTATAGTTTGTGTTTCTGGAACTTCTTCCAGTTCTACCTCAGAGCCACTAATCTCTTTTGCAAGAAATTCCTTTTCTAAAAAGGTGGAATGTTGAGCAATAAACACTTTTTGTTGTTCACTGTGGTAGAAATAATATCCATTTGAATGTTTAGGATATCCCACAAACTTACATAAAACTGACCGTGCCTCGAGTTTGTCTGGATTTTGCCTTTTGACATAGGCCAGACAACCCCATATCTTAACTCGCTTAAGACATGGTCTCTTCCCACTCCATATCTCATATGGTGTGGTAGGTACAGATTTAGTTGGAACTTGATTCAATAGGTATGCCGCTGTCTCAAGCGCATACCCCCAGAAGGAAATAGGTAACTCAGCTGTACTCATCATAGAGCGCACCATATCTACTAGGGTATGATTCCTCCGCTCCGATACACCGTTGTGCTGTGGTGTATATGGAGGAGTCAGCTGAGAGAGAATCCCATTCTCTTTTAGGAAGTCCAGGAATTCATTGCTCAAGTATTCACCTCCTCGATCAGATCGAAGGATTTTAATACTTTTTCCGGTTTGTTTCTCGACTTCTTGTTTATATTCTCTAAATTTCTCAAAAGCTTCAGACTTGTGTCTTATCAAGTACACATGTCCGTATCTTGAGAGATCGTCAGTGAATGTAATGAAGTACGAAGAACCATCCCTTGCATGTGTAGACATGGGACCGCATACATCACTATGTATCAGTCCCAAGAGTTCGGTAACTCTTTCTCCGTGTCCCGTAAACGGAGTTTTGGTCATCTTGCCTTTGAGACATGACTGGCAAGTGTCATAAGATGAAAATTCGAATGGTTTCAAATACCCATCCTTATGCAACTTAGCCAGTCGTGTCGCATTGATGTGACCCAGTCTACAATGCCACAAGAAGGATTCGTTCAGTTCAGAACTCTTCCTCTTGTGTGTATTTGTTATACTCAGAACTGTTGATTGATTTAGAACATAAATGCCATTGCACAACGTACCTGATCCAACCAACTTTTGGTTATGGAAAATGTTCATAACATTGTCCTGTAGTACAAAATTATATCCCTCTTTACTCATTAAAGAAACCGATATAATGTTGCATATCAGGTTCGGCATGTAATAGCATTCGTTCAGAACCAATGTATTACCAGTTGGTAATACAAGGTGATATTCCCCGACAGTCTTAGCTGCAACAATTGCACCATTTCCAACTCTAATGTCTTTATCACCTTCTCCAAGTTCTCTTCTTTTTCTAAGCCCATGTAACTGATTACATATATGGGATCCTGATCCGGTATCTAATACCCAGGACGTAGAGCAAATGGAGAAACAGTTCTCAGTAACGAACACACCCGAAGAAAATGCATCAACATGTACTTTCTTCATACGGGTGGCATGGGAATCCTGGTATTCCCCTATATCCTGTTCATTCCTATAACTCTTACAGGAAAGAACGGAACCAACGTTCCCCAGCACAGTATAACATGCGGGTTCGGTCAATACATCCATATTATTATCTTCATTAGGGCATGAAATGGTCGCTACCTGGAGAGAGAGAGAAGAAAACACTTTAGCGTATGCTCGTGCAAGATCAGATTGGTTATTATCTTATCTAATCAGGATGGCTCCCACTGCTTTTTATCAAATCTTCCTTCAAACCCTAAAAGGAAAGACTAGCCGGGATTAATTACACACTACAAGTTCGCCAATCTTTCAGCCAGGCCAGTGTCGGTACTTTGAGGGAGGTCCCCCGTGCTTTCGCACGAACCTAATTAATGTAAACCTCGTTTTCCCAGAGGCGTAACCCCGTTGACACCTTTCTAGACACCTACTTGATCGGCTAATTGCAATGTGTAAAACTCTCCCAGGAGTAACTCTTACTCGCAGCGGGTATCGGGATCCAACTATCTCATAGAAGGTATGCAATCTCATTGCAAATTTCAACACTTGAAATTCCCGATAATATTTTGCCCCTAGTGTACCATGACCTTGACAGAGGTCAACAAATTATAGTGCACTAGTCAAGTTCAACCCGTCATTTCTTGATTGAATCAAACCCACCCGCACGACCCTTGACAGAGGTCAACAAGGTCGCACGACTACCCTAATCCAATCACATCACATGCTTTGCAGATAATTACTAGTTAGCTACCGCACACTACGCCTTGACAGAGGTCAACAAATGCAGCACGAATACTAAATAGTCTTTATCTGAAATGACGGAGGGCTACGTCAGGTTTTTCTGAAAACCTATTGCGTAATGAACTCGATATCGTTGTAGAATCAAATAATGTTTTGAAATGGAGTGATTTTGAGGCTTTTCCAGTTTTGCTAAAGGGGTCACTCCCGGTGAAGGGATCGTCGGCCCTTTCCTCGTCGAATGAGGTGCGGGATATATCATATATATCACTGTGCAAAGCAGAAACTATAAAAGCAATCAAAAACAAACCGAGTGTGTAGCATCTGCCAGTTATTGCTAAAGGAGTCACTCCCGCTGAAGGGATCTCGGTCCTTTCCTCATCGAATAAGGTGCGGGGTATATCATATATACCGCTATGCAAAGCAAGAACTGTAGCTACCTGTTTTATTTAAAATCTGATTCTACAACATCTTAGGTTTCTTTTCTTTCATTAATCACATTAATGAAGTCCCATCATTTAAATACCTAAACATCACAGATAGATATGACGTACACTTATGCCATCCGCATTCGCCTCGATGTCCCCTCGTGCACCGTTAGGTTAGGTAACTAACGACAGAGCAGGGCAGGGCTAGCGCGGGTGTAAAACATAAGTAACGTCCATATAATAAATCATATATACTATATACTATATCCATCACAGAGTCACAACACAGATATCGCAGCAGAATAAACATATGAAATATTGGATATACTAGGACGTCCGTGTTTTCAATACGAGCCAGTATAAAACACGGATTCCACGGTCGTAACGAATAGCCAATCCCACACCCTTAGACCCCTACGAGAGCGGCAAGCAACCCTGCCAATTCTAGGGTTAGGAGACCCGGACTCGACTCCTCGAGTTGGTCTCCCACTGGACCCCAAAACCCGGTTACTTGTGCTCCCCTCCTTGGGTCTATCCTAATGCGGAAAAGTAAATAATATACAAAGGGTGACAACTTCTGCTACCTGGAAGTGCCCCAAATAAAAGAATATTACATACAAGTTTTTACATGAATGAAAATGAAAAACACTCATCTCACATAAAAACCCCCGGCTATTCGAACACGACGATCCAATATAACATATCCAGCAACCCATAACATCACATGTCATCAACGTAAGTAAGTATGCATACCCCAATTGTCGTTGACGTATAGCAACGAAACCGGCGATATGAACATACTACACTTACGGTCATAGAAAAGAAAGTGTAAAACTACAACAATTAGAATCCGCAACTTCTTTAGACATCGCATGCCTAACAGATATAAATCCCGCATTTTAGTCTCATTATCGAAAACTCTTTTCAATATCATATGGGACTAAATTGCTAGATTTATAACATTCATTCAGTTATCTCATAACTACTTATGAATTCCAATTATTGTATCACATTCCAGATAAACAGAAATGTTAAACTTTCCGATCGAACAGTCGAATACCCAAGTTTTCCCGATACAGCTCAACACATGAAATAAGTCTAACAACATTCAGTTCGTGCATCAGTACCGACGGTCCAGCCGTAGAAGGGTCAAGCCAACGCCTCACATGTGGCACGCCGTACTGCCCCAAACCCGAAGGTTCAAAGGGCAGTTCAAGACGGTCACATAATCGAGTTAAGGTTTGTTGTCTTCTAGAGGGTCCATCACGTTACTTGCACTACTTAGAAAGTCGTTAAACTATGGAAAAATCCAACACTTGGAAATTTCCCGATAGGGGAAAAATTGGGTATTTATATCCGGTCGAACTTTTTAACATATTCTAAAAATTATCCGGAAAAACACAAAGACGAAATTTATCACCCCGATCGAAACACCGAATCCCCAAAGCAACCCCAGAAAATTCAACTCTTGAATAATTATTAAAAATTCCCATAAAACTCAGCACCAGAAAAGAAGAATTACTGTGCAAACAATATTGGGTAAAGTGAACAGTTGGCCGCGGAACAGCGGCAGAAGCCATGCTTTTGCCGCGTTTCCGCGGCTGTTTGGAAGCTTCATGAGTTCGTGTTTCACCATAATTCTTAGATATTCCTGCTGAATTTTTTAGGCATTTTTAATCTTGAAAAATCCCAGATTTTAGAAAATGTACAGAGAGCATGTTAAGTTTAGGGTTTCGGGTTCGTTCGGGCTTCAAATCGCGTCTAGACTTCGCCTAAGGCTCTAGCTAGGCTCTGATACCACTGTAGGGTTCCTAGGCACACTATAGAGGTCTCACAAGGTATCGAACATGCCAATTTAAAAAATTATTGGTGCCGAGAAACCCTAACACGGATCGTTTACTAGATGTTTAGGCGAAACGATAATCTAGTTAACAACTAAACTATAAGTTAGATGCTACAACCTTTGTAGATCCGGATATCCAACTCCTTAGCTCCACGTGGTCATGCCCTCGCTGTCCATCTCGAATCCCGAACTCAAGCATCGTCTTCGTCGGAGAAACGGGCGCGCTAGGTCGTCGGCTTCGTGCCAAAGATGATCTACGTCGAGGCATCACTAGTTCAAGCTCCGACTTCACAAACTTGTGAAACTTGTGAAGTAAACACCCAAAACAACTTGGCAAGAGGTAGAGGGTGAAGAAATAGGAGGTGGGTTCACTTTAGAATTGGATTTCTCACTTTGGATCTCAAGATGCCATTAAAGTAGCAAGCTTTTCTATTTTAAGAAGAAGAAGAAGATGAAGCTAGTTATGATAAGTTCTAATTAAAATGAAATAGAAAATCAATACTTATCATAACTTAACCTTGGTTAAGTGTAGAGAATATACCATGGTTAGTTGGGTGGGTTAGGGTTAAGCATGATGACAAGAATGGTAGCAAAAGTCAAGGGTTCATGAAGCATCTTATAAGAAACAAAAATGCCACCTTCTCATTTAAACTTATCCAAATAAATGAATAAACAAATAAATGAACAAATAAAAATGCAAAACCCTAATTATCATAATAACCATGGTTTAATTCTATTCACTTAACCATATGATCAAGTATCATCAAACATGATACAAAAATGTGCACAAAAGTATATCACATATACAATGTGCAATCCAAGTGAGAAAAATCCGTTTAAAGTGAACCAATACTAGTCAATGCAAAGTAATATATCAAATATATAATTATACATTAAATCATTAAATCAACACTTGATTCAATGATCCGGTCATGTCACATACGACCGACTAGTATTCAATGTATCGGCTTATCGAATCGATCTTCGATTCGATAACTAGGTTATATCGCATACAACCATTCGAAACATTAATCGCGAGAATTAAATACGGTATCACATACACGCATCATTCTCGGTCCCGCACATATCTCATATGCGCTCCTATTTCGTTTCGCTTGAACCAGGAAACCTCTGTGTAGGACTCTAAAGACTCGTCAATATGCCGGTAGCAGATGATGATCATATCAAGCACCCACAAGCCGCAAGCGGTCTGTTAAACGTAACGGCCACCCGGGTATTGAGCGATCAGAAGATCGACGAGCTAGCCCGCTCACACTCCTGTGAATCCGACCAGTAACACCTAACGTACAGTCCGGTCTCTTCGTCTGATATGTCGCATATCAAGTCTAGGGGTGGTAAACGTCAGACCCCAATAACCCGAGAAGTCGTGCCGATGTGAGGCTCGTAACGGGTTGAGAAACTACTGGTAACACTTACCAGCAAATCTCAGATCAGCCCTGGCCAGGGACTTCCCTGTTACGGCCAATCGAGCACAGCACAACATCAACCCCCAATACCGGGAGAGACGAAACCCCTCCTATCGCTCATTGCCTCCATGTGACTCGGGACTGTACCCAAAGACCACCGTTTTGCACGCCCTCATGGACGTGGTAAGGTGGAGATCAAAGCACAGTGGGAATCACACAAGACTCTATGACGATCTCGGGTCTACAGACTAACCTGTACAAGTGTCACCTGAGAACTGCCATCTGACGTGAGGTATAATACCATCTGGGAGTTCTCGGCGAGTCCGTCCAGTGTACCCAGTCTCCACTGAGCACCCGTACACCATCTCTGATGTCAAACACCAATGGATATGGGATCATCCATCGCCCATCTCATGGGTCGAGAAGCGTATACGCTAGTCTACACTGGTATATCGATGCCCCGTCTCGATACACCCACGACTAGGGACCATGAAGGATGTACTTATGGACTACCATGTCCCCACTAGTATGATCTGCATCACAGTCCAGGTAGTCAAGTACATATCCTAAGGGCTTTACCAACATGTAACTATAAGACAGTATAAAGAGACTAGTGTACATGTTAAGATAAAGAGTAACCAGATAGCATACTATCATATCGAGCAAGAAAGTCATCTCTATATATGTCCAAGCATCCAATATAATATACATCATTTGTACAATACTGACCTCTAGGGCATACATACAGCTAACATCCCCAAGACGGAGTGTTGGTATGTGACGTTTCCCCAGCACGGAGTGTCGCTTGTCGACGTTTCCCCGGCATGGAGTGTCGCTGGTCGACATTTCCCCGGCACGGAATGTCTGTTTGTGACGTTTTCCCGGCACGGAGTGCCGCTGGTCGACGTTTCCCCAGCACGGAGTGTCTGTTTGTGACGTTTCCCCGGCACAGAGTGTCGCTGGTTGATATGTCCCCAGTACTGAGTGTCTGTTTGTTGACGTGTCTCCGGCACGGAGTGTCTGCTTGACGTTTTCCCCATTACGGAGTGTCGGCTGGTTGACGTGTCCCTGGCACGGAGTGTCTGCTTGACGTTTCCCCGGCACGGAGTGTCGGCTGGTTGACGTGTCCCCGGTACGGAGTGTCTGCTTGACGTTTTCCCGGCACGGAGTGTCGCTGTTGGACGTTTCCTTGGTACGGAGTGTCAGCTGTTTAACGCAGAGGTCGATGTTGGAACTGGTTGGTTTGATTTGTGTTGACATCAGCATCGCTACACTGGAATATGATACCAGGAGCAAATCATCATTTGTCCTTGAGAGGATTTGGGGATTTTGGTTTTGGTTTGGCATCAGCACCGCTTACACTGGAATATGGTACCAGGAGCGAATCATCATTTGCCTTTGCCCATTGGGGAGCGATGGCTTAGGAGACAAGTTTAGGTCCCTATCACCTAAGACTTTTCAATTTTATGAGTCGTAAGGGTCCCATAAAAGAATTTTCTCCCTACGAGTCGAAAGGATCTCGTAGGTGTATTTTCTCCTTAGGACTCGTGAGGACCCCCACGTGTGTTGCTCCTTCGTGAGTCGTAAGGATCTCACGCGGGAATTTTCTCCTCACAAAATCGAGAGGACTTTGCGAGTGCATTTCATCTCTTTTTCACGAGTTTGCGCCCTTTCGGGTTTTCACAAACTCGCCGGCAATCCTGCTGTTTTTACTCACGAAGCCTTTTCGGGTTTTCATCCGTGCCCATTTTGCTTGTGGACATACCCATTTTTTTTTGTTTGGGAATCTTCATCGCTGGTGGGACTTTGAATGTGGTCTCGCCGGTAGGACTTGGGAGAGATTGGGATTGTTTTACGCCCGTGGATTGTATACGGTTTTGTAGGATGTATGATCCAGACAGTAGGGCCGGAAGAATTTCGGGACTTTGTTGGCGTCTGCATCGCTGTACTGGAATATGCTATCAGGAGCGACTCATCATCCGCCGTGAGGGGATCTCCTTCATTTCCAGTTTAACGACTTAGGGGTCATCTGTTTCCAGTTTAATGACTTAGAGGTCTTCTGTTTCCAGTTTAATGACTTAGAGGTCATCTGTTCCCAGTTTAAAGACTTAGGGGTCTGTCGTGCCCAGTTTAACGACTTAGAGTCATCTGTTTCCAGTTTAACGACTTAGAGGTCATCTGTTCCCGGTTTATAGACTTAGGGGTCTATTGGATCGGAAGTTTGGAATTTTGGGGTAGGGGTCGGCATCAGCGTTGCTAACACTGAAGCACAAGTTCCAGGAGCAATTCATCATTTGCTTTTCCCTGTTGGGGAGCGATGGCTTAGGAGACAGGTTTAGGTCCCTATCACCTAAGACTTTTCAATTTTATGAGACGTAAAGGTCCCATAAAAGTATTCTCCCTACGAGTTGAAAAGATCTCGTAGGTGTATTCTCCTTAGGAGTCATGGGGACTTCCAAGTGTGTTTTTCCTTTGTGAGTCGTAAGGATCCCACAAAGACGTTTTCTTATGAGTCGAGAGGATCTCATAAGTTTGTTCTCCTCATGTATCATGAGAACACATGAGTGGGTCTTCCCAAATGGAACATAATTCCAAGGGCGAAGACCAGCCGCGTAACTGATGATTGCGGTGGGGCATGGGTATGATGATAATTATTTGAGCCTATGGATTGTATACGGTAGTCAATTTGGGGACTAACCATAGGGCAGGGGGAATTTTGGAAAATTGGATTTTGGGTGGCATCTGCATCACTCCACTGGAATATGGTACCAGGAACGACTCATCATTCATCGTTGGGAATTTGAATTTTGGTTGGCGTCTGCATCGCTGCACTGGAATATGGTACCAGGAGCGACTTATCATTCGCCACCATTTTTTTTACCGCGATTGCTCTATCATTTCAGCTTTTCTTATCGCGAAGGTCGCGATTGCCCTATCATTTTGGCTTTTTTTATTCGCGGTTGCCCCATCATTTCGGCTTTATTTTTGTTTTTATTTACACACTTTTCTTTTTTACATTCCAAGTTTAACGACTTAGAAGTCGATGTTTCCCAGTTTAATGACATGGTGGTCAGTTGTTCCTAGTTTAAAGACTTGGTAGTCTGTGGTTTGCTTATCCTAGCTCCTCGAACTTTGATCTTGGCAAGGCTGTGTTGATGACCGTAGCTCTGTGGCTTGTCGATACATCTGACGACTGTAAGGCTTTCCCAAGTTTGTATTGGTTCTCCACCCAATCTTTAAAAACATAGCAGTCTTCAATGGCATGACTCACCATTTTATGATATGGGCAGTATATGGGATTGCCGGTCATGTTCATCTAATGTGGCCTCTTTGGAATAGGCAGTTGAAGACCGTTGTTCAAGGCGTCCACGAATATTTCGCGGACTTTATCCCTCCTGAAGGAGTATACTTTTTTCTTTCTCTCCATTAGAGTAGGTGTCCTTACTGATGCTGGACCCTGAGTATGATCAGTCTTTGGTTCGCCTACTGTCCGCTTACCACGTTCAGTGTATGTGTCGGAGGGACTGGAGGCTGATCGCGTCTGTTTTTCACAAAGGTGTTCCGCTCTCGGGTTGGAGGGAGTTTCGGTTGGCTGCTTCCGGATATCAATCCCCAGCTCACGAACCAAAATTTGATTTTGCTGTAATTGCAATCGGGCGACTTGGGTCGTGAGATCCGCCACGACATTTGCCAGCTCGTCGACTTTGGAATAGACCTTGGCCATCTTCTCATCCCTCCTGAAGTTGCCTTTGAAGCCATTGAAATAATGTTTGTTCTATAGTTCCGGGTATGACAACGGGGTCATCCTTACCGCCTGAACTTGATTCAGCATGAACCATGGGTTCTTTTGGCTTAATGGCCTGAGCGAGCTCTTCATCATTTGGATCGAGCCGATGTTGGATAACAACCACCGCGTCATTGTCATGGTTATAAGGCGTAGGAGGACTTGTTCCTCTGAGCTCTATCATATATACCGTATGGGTTGTGTACCCGTCTATTGCTTCTTCATTGGCAATGTTGCTCGCTTGGCTCTTAGCTTGTTGCCTTGGTCCACTCTTTTTAGAGAAAGGCAGATGTCTGAGAGAATCAGGTCCCTGAAGGACTTCGGTCTCCGTTTGTATGAAATTGGCGGTCCCAGCTTGACTACTTGTTAACACGCCAGGGGACAATGATATTTCTCTTGTCGTGTATTGTTTCTCGACCCAATCCTTGAAGATGCAACAGTCTTCAATAGTGTGTCCCAGCACTCGGTGGTATAGGCAAAAGTTGGAATGATCAGTCATGTTCGCTTCACTTAGCCTTTTTGGTTCTGCTAGCCGCAGGCCATTCTTCAGAGCATCTTTGAATATTTTGTGGACCTTGTCTCTTCTGAAAGAGTAGACCTTATTTCTCTTTTCCTCCAAAGTTGGCTCTCGGGGTTTGTTAGCCTTTGCTCCGCCCGCTCTCTGCTTATTTAGAGAATCGGTGCTGTTGGAACTTTCGCCTTTCCGGTTGTCGTCCCTCCGATGTCTCGGTCTGTTTGTGAATTGGAGATTCTGAGTGGACTCGGGTTTTGAGCGTTCCAACATTTGAACTTTCTTGGTCAGCTCTTAGAATGTTTTGAGGCTTGCGGTGCACAGGAAAGGTTTCATCCAGTCGTTCAGATTTTCTATAAGAAGACTGACGGATTGGTCTTGCTCCAACAGTGGTTTACATTTGATAGAGAGATTGCGCTATCGGATTATAAAATCTATGTTGCTTTCGTTGTTCTTCGGCTCGGTCCTTACGAGGCCAGTGATGATGATTTTATCGCTGACACTCATAAACCTTTGCTTGAACATGGATTCTATTTGAGCGAAAGTCGTGATCGAGTCATCCGGTATTCTTGCATACCAATCGAAATCAACATCGGTCAAGCTATTGACAAACTGGCGGAGAAGGAGTTCATCATTGCCCCCAGTGTTCGCACATGATGCTTTAAATTGGGCAATGAGCCGGTTCGCATTCCCTTCCTATCGAACCTTTCAAATTTAGGGACGACATAGCCAGTAGGAAACTCCACAATATCGTACCGAGCAGGGTATGGTCTCCCGCTGCTACCGACCTCTTTTTGCTCTCCAGCTTCGGCTACCAATGTTTTGACTTTGTTGGCAACCAAATCCATGATTTGATCTTGAGTTAGCGGATCGCTGTCATCGGTAGTCAAGACATTTCCCGAGATAGGATGCGGCCGACTTTCATGCAGCTCGCCCACCTTTGGATTCAAGGGGATAGGCGCCGGCTGCCTCGGGACACCGTTTTCCGGTTCATGAGCCGAACCTTGCGCTTGATTGGATGGCTGAGAAGAAACTTGGGCCGTGAGCCGTAAGACGACGTTTGTTAAGTCGTCTATTTTTTAGTAGAGCTTGGCCATCTCCTTATCTTTGTTTCTGGGTTGCTTTCGGAGCTCCTGGAGAAGTTGCTGCTCCGCGGTCTTAGGATGGAAAGTTGGTTCATCTTCACTTTCCGAGCCCGACTCCTCATGAACTGAGGGCTCTCCCTGCTTATCAGCCTCACTGGAAGGGTCTTCATTACTTTCCAGAGGAGGCTGGTCTCGGAATGTGGCAGCCCTATTCACACCAGATTGAATTTGAGATGTAGTGGCCCCCTCCTTGCTCTTGCTGCGCGTGCCCACCATGTAGACAGTGTGGACCATATATCCAGCTGTCTCTTTATCATTGACGGGGAGCTTAGAGAAGACACCCGATCGAGCAGTTGTTAGGGACACCGCTGGAGCTGTCTCGAGACACCTTGTTACTTTGTTGGTGTTGATGGCCTTTCCCCCAGCTGGGGCCAAGGAAAGTCGTTCAGATGCCGACTCGCGTTTGGGTAGTGGTGCCCTCGAGATCACCACATTTGGCCTCTTGCCTTTCGAGGTCGGTTTGTCTATTACCGGAGCTTGAGGAGATGGAATGGCGTTAGCTGGCACGAACAGACTAGAGACGAACTGTAGCAGCGGCTCCTCCCACTGTCGCCCAAGACTGGCCGGAAGGACCGTCCTGGAGTCCATCTTCATCGTGTAAGAGATGGGAGCTGAGTTCATCTTTGGAGACATTGTTGAAAATTGATTGCTTAGACAACTGCATGAAATAGCATTATTTTAGTATAAATATAGATATGTATATTGATTGAGTTCGCATGAATGTTTAACCCAAAATATGGGAGGAGAGATTGGTCCCACCGGGCGTGTCAGAATCTGTAGGGTGTTTTTCGTCACCCCATTGAGATGGGAATGCGCATGCGCTTGTCAGGCGCATTATAGATTCCCCCTGCCTAGGGTAGGTTGGGGTTTACTGATTGTGCGGATCCAAATTTTCGGCAGCCGCGGACTAAGCTGTCGTTAATTACCCCTCGCCTTTGAAGCGAAAGAACCTCCGATTGACGGGTCAAACAGGTCATGCGAACTCAATGTGCAGTGTTGTGTTTTGAGGGGGTTTTGGATATAACGGGGACCCGCAGAGTTTTTATGGAAGGTCCCGCTACCCGGATAGCGGGCTGGGGGTTAAAGGGGCTAGCAGCTCCCTTATGGGATGCGGGGCAGCACCCCGTTAGAAATTTTTTCTAACGGGGGACAGTGTTGTAGAGTATGTGTGTGTGTGTGTGTTGTCACGCTCCACCTCCAATACAGAGAGTATTGTCCGCTCTGGCCGAAGCCGCACGATTTTGTCCTTCGGGACGAACCGGACCCGACCAGGGGCCACTTCCCAGGAGGTCACCCATCCCAGAACTTCCCTGGCTCGAGCACGCTTAACTACGGAGTTCTCAAGCTTCTGTAGTGCCGGTTCACTTAAAAGGCGCCTCTGTATTGAAGAGTGGTATCATTCCAGATCTGCCCCCTTTCGGAATGTATTCCGAAGAGTCCCCATTGTTCTACAGTGGGTCCCACAGACTCAAGAGGTGGCCCCCACGGATTCAAGAGGTGGCCCCCGCCCACTTAACACCACACTTGGTGTGACACTTTGTTCCATGTGGCACTTTGCTCCGTGAGCAAGAACTGGGTCCCGACATTCTCCCCACCTTTGAACAATGGTTTGTCCTTGAATCAGTAAACAAAGCACAGCAGTAAAGGAAACACATCACTAAAATATTACATCATATTCCATTGTTCACAAATTACAAATAAACAAGAAGAGCTACTAACCAAGTTCAAATACACGATCTCTTTAGGGAAAGCAGAAAAGAAGGAAAAGGTACTCCAGACTAGATCTCCGCCAGCTCGAAAGGTAAATCCGACTCCTGCGCTGGTTCTTCCTCGAGGTCTGAGCATGCATACTCAGGTCGTCAGAGCGACGTAATAGCAATTTTTATATTAATGACATGAAACATGCAAATACGATAATAACAGTGAAAGTAAAATGCAGGTAATCACTATGTCACTAAATGATGCAAAGTATGATCTGTGTCCCTATCGGTCTCTAAGTCATATTTGAAATTGTATAGTGGAAAGGAGGATCATGTTTAACAGGAGTCTCGTACATACCCGAGACAACGGCCCACACGCCCGGGACATAACCCTGTCAGCCGGATCGCTAGATCCCACCTAATATATAATCACTGCTCGAATGATCATCCTCTAAAACACGGTCCCGCTAAATATGATGCTCTTTCCATTTCGATTTCCCCTTTTTCCCACGCTTACACTATTGATGATTATGATTTAGTCGTATACAAGTATACCAATAGCACGGTTTTATCACTGTTCACTGTATTAATCACTGTCACGAATCATTCACTTTCCATTGGTGTACTTGACACTCCTAAACCAGTATCATTCACGCACGATAATGCAATGTCCACTGAATGCTAACGCGCACTAACACTATGTATATGGCAATTGGGTGAGGTATGTGTAGTTATGCCGTTAACAAGTCATGTATATTATGAACCAATATGCACGTCATAAACTTACAAAAATTATAGTAATTCATATGTTCAGAATTCAGAGAAACGATGCAAATACGATAACAAGTACACTCTGTCAGCAGTTCATCAAAATTTGTTTCAGTACAAACGGGTTTCTGGTATTCAAGTTACAGCCGTTTTATTTTAAGTGCTCGCTGCAGGAAATTCAGTTTCTGAACTGAACGTCCGTTTCGCGGCACAAATTTCACTAAGTTGGGATCAGAATTTAGCGACGCTACAGTTAAATGAAAATTAGGGTTTTCAGTAGGGTTTTCAACACAATAGACAGATTCTCAATCGCGTCTGTACATCAGAAGTTATGCACTGTTCAACACTAGTATGTCAATTCTGTTTCTGTTTGGGACTGCTAGACGTCCTGATCTTTTAAATTGCAGTTTAAATAACAAACGACGATATAACGGGGTGAAATCACTTGCGCTATTTAGATAACAGATTGATCTTCAATAAAATGCAGGGTTCTGCAACATACGAGTTCAGGAAACAAGGTAGTAAACATTACGGGGCAGAAAACAATAACCAAAGTTGCTCTGGACTGCAGTCCAGAGCCGCTCTCCGAACCAATTCTCGTCATAATTTCAATACAGAAACCATTAAAAACTTGCATAGGGTTACAGGTCGTCGAGTCGAATTCGATTTGAGCCCTCGACGCCTCATTTCAATATGTACACAATTAATTGTGATTTTAACAAGTTTCAGGTGCGGGAAATTCCCAGTTTTTGTGGGTGTAATAGGGGGTGATCGTTTAAGTTGTTAACAGTCATATTTTTCAGTGAAATTTCTACATAAGGTTCATTGTCATATGGGCCAGAATATGCAATCGAGTTCTGTCAAATTAAATGAAGGTTTTCATTGGGATCTTGCATCGAACAGTTATGTCATATAAGTTATCGTGAATTGTAAACATGGAATTACTACAATTTTAGTTTGTAACGGAAATAAAATAGCATGTAGCAAGTAGGGTACTTGCCTGGAGACGTTCTGGTGATGCACGGCAGCAGCAACGTCACGAACGCGTGACGAATGGCGCGGTTAGGATTCACGGCATCGGCTCGCGTTTCGGGTTCGTCGTCAGAGTTGCCCGGAGATGTCTCGCGATCACCGGAGGCGGAGAGTAGTGCTGTGGATCTCCAGAGGCGTGCTGGGGTCGACGATGGTCGGCGGTGACTCTCCGACGATGGGCAGCAATGAGGTTCGAGTGATGGTTTAGTGTGGGTTGGTAGTTTTAGAGAGAGAGCGAGAGGTAGTGGGGCTTGGGCTGGTGGTGATGGTGGTGATGCTGCTGACGTAGGGGTGTCGATGAGGTGGTGGGGAGCTTGTCGGCGTCGAGGGCGCAGGGTGGCCGAGCTCGGGTGTGCAGTGAGTTGGGTGTGGGTTGAGAGAGCTCGGTGGTGGAGGAGAAGGTGAGGAGAGGTTCTGTTGATGGAGGAGGAGGAAGGAAAGGAGGGGAGAGTCGCAGTCGTCGTCGTCGGAGGGAGTGGCGAGGGCTCGGCAGTGGGTTTGGAGAGAGAAGCTGAAAGTATTTCTCGTGAGATAGAGAGAGGGGGGGTTTGAGATTGAGAGGGAGAGAGGAGGGGTTGCGCTTGTGGAGCTCACGAGGTGCGCGGTCGTGGCGACGGGCTCGGAGACGTGGCGACGTGGGTCGAGCGACAGGGAATCGTGGGTTGTGAAAGGGAAATGAGCGGGAACTGTTTGGACGAGGGAGAAGAAAGGTTATGAAGCGGGTCGGGTTTGAGGAAACGGGCTGGGCCGGCTAGGAGTTTGGTTAGTTTATTAATCTTTTATTTTTTGTTTGGGCTAAGTTTTGGAGTGCTGGGCTTTGGGAGCTTGGGCTGAAGGAAATTAGGGGGTTTTAGTTTTTAAAAAAAAGGGAAACGGGCTGAGGAGGGGAGTGGGCCGGAGGAAAATTAATGTTAATTTAATTTGATTTGATTTGTGTTGGGCTGGGTTGATTTAAAAGGGAAATTAATTTGTTTTGTTTTGGTTTTAATTTAGGTTTGGTCTTTGATTGGTTTAAAGGTTTTGGAAAAATTTGAATATTGAAACTTAAGCAACCAATCTTCACATAACGTAAGAATACGGGAAAAATGGGATGGCATTCGGGGACTAGGAAAAAAATATAGGGAAAATTCATAGATGGGAACGGGGATTTACATCATACCCTCCTTACAAAAATTTCGTCCTCGAAATTTAACAAGGATACAAAGAAACAAAAGTACTAAACAAAGAGATGTGGAAAATGTGCACGGATAACTTAAACTAAAACCTAAAACAAAATTTAAATACTAATCTTAAGCAACCAATTCCCTACAAAAGTATGAGGGAAAAGGAAAAGAAAAACTCGGGGAATTAGGAAAAATATATAAGGATTTTCATTGACGGAAACGGGGATTTACAGAGTGTGTAGCTTTTGAAGTTGTATTATATGGTTAACGCTGTTGTTTGTAGCTTGGTACAGAAGGATGCCAGTGTATACGAGAGGAGTCTCAGTAGACTAGAGACTAAGGTGGACGGAATGTACAAGGAACCTTTATGCCACGGTACAACAGCAACAGAATACAGGTTGGGTGTGTTAAATCTTGCAGTCTCGTACCACTTCTAACACCTTCCGTACCAATCTATCCCTTAAACCCCGCAATGTCTTGTTTGTATTGTAATGTAAATTGTATTGTTTTGTATAGATTGTATAATTGGATGACTTGCCGAAACCACGATATCAGTAAATGGATGTAACTGGAGAATCATGGATGTAACTGGAGAATCATGTAAATGAAAGTATATCCATGGTTCGGTTCGGTAAATACAGATTGAATAGATTGAATATATGTATTTATGGATTCATATTTTATTGTAGTTTGTACTTGAATCATATTCAAGTCAGATTATTTATAATGAGACTCAGTCTGAGTCAGAACATTTAGAAAAGAAATTGAAGTCCTGAATTAGGTTTTGGTGTTATCGGTAACCGCTGTACATGGGCGGCGGGATTTGTGTCTTTTTCAAAGACGATTACAGTGTTGATAACACCGTTTGTTAAGTTGTCTACCTTAAATAGGCAAGCACCCATATCTCCGGCTCCCTGAGACTCAAGAGACTGGTCCCGCTTAAACATATATTTACTAGGGTTCTTAGGGTAATTTATAGAACTTGAGCGAGTTATATGTAAAAATACTTTTGTATAATTTTCAAAATACACCATAAGTATTTAATTATCATGTTTAGAGTTGTCATAGATGTAGATTTTATATATGTGACATTTCTAGTGAAATTAACCTAATTTCATAATATAGGATATTTAATTGTAATATTGAACTTGTATGGAACTTCATGGTATTTTCATGTAAAGTGATTTTTTTGTGATTTATAAAAGTTGGAATATTTATATTATCATAAAAATAGATATTTTGATGATACACATATATATATTTATATAAAAATAATTTTAATATATTATATTTCTAGAAATCTCATTTTCTTAAGATATTTGTATTTTTAAATCTCTTGAGACCGAATGCTCCTTGCGGAGGTCTGCATCTCGCACTACTAAGCCCAAGCATGTGCAATAATCCGCACCATCCTAAACGGGTTTCCCAAATGGATTGTAGCGGCGCTTTGCAAAAATTATTTAAAATACGTAATCTTGTGAAAATGGTTTTTATAAGTTAAAGATAGTTTTGTGTAAAACGGTATTTTCCCGAATCTATATTTCCCAAAAGGTATCGTGCTATGTTGCATATGAGTGTTGTGAAGAGGTAGGTCATTACCTCATGATCTATCTAAAAGTATAGCAAGATTTATGATGTTTTAAAGTTGAAACTAAACTACATGGTATTTTACTGAAAAAGTACGATAAAAGTTGAAATATACGTTCTTTTGAAATGGAATTTGTTCCATATGTTTTGTTACTGATTAATAGTCAAGATGTAACGGTTTAGTATGGTTGTATTTAAGGAGAATTGAACTTTTAGAGAAAACCGAATCGGAAGTCGGATTAACTCCGCTTCTGTCGGGTGTTATTAAAAGAAGTTTTAAGAATGGAGAATAGAAAAGGGAGGGGGGACTTACGGGTTTAGGGTCAAGAGAAGAGGAAGAGGAGGACGTAAAAGGTGTCGGTGCGTCGTTTCGTCGCCGGGAGCTCCTAGAGTCGTCGTCGGAATTTCGCCGGAGCTTCGCCCTTCGCTAACTCCACTTGCACACTAAAATTCTAGAGAGTTTTCTTGAGAGTTTTGGGTAGAATTTGTGAGTGACGAGTGTGTGTTTAGGGGTGGTATTTATAAGGTAAAACTAGGGTTAAGGTAGGTGAAAGGTTGTATTGAAAATTGTATTAAAAATTGTATTTAAAAATGGTTAATGGAGTTTTAAAAAGTTCTGTTAATGTGCAAAAAATTTAAAGTGTACAGGAGAGTTAAGAAGGCCAAAAGACACATTTTTCATGTTGGACCAACTCGGATCTGACCGAGTTCGGCCGGCGGCGGCGGCCGAGTCGCCGGCCGAGTCACGGCGAGCCAGGCCGGGGATTGTCGCCGTGGGTCGCTCGTCGGTTGGTCTTCTCCCTGGTCCAGTTTGTTTTATATGTGAAGTGGGTTTTTTACGAGTTATGCACGTGTAGACCCTTGGACTTCTAAAAATTTAAAAGAAAACAATATTAAAAATAATGTAGGGGATGGGATTTGAACTCTGGTGCTTTGGTTCAGCAGTGCAGGGTCTTACCAATGAGCTACAAGCTCCTTCTTGTTATTAAAAAGCAAAACAAATACTTATAGTACTCACCGGAAATGCAAATACCCCAAGTATACATTAACTTTAAACAAATTTTTGTACACTAAAATTGGAGTTGTTACAGAATTACAATAAACTTTCTCCTTACGATCTTCAATGAAATCATCCTCTCTCTACAAGTTCTCCTTGATAGTCTTGATCGCTTATGGAGCCGCTGTTTACTCCCTTTAAACTTTATGATCGATAACCATCCCTTAATGACCGTCTTGTTTCCTTATGGAGTCGTATCTAGTCTCCCTTGAACCTTATGATCAAGTCGATATTTTTTCTTGATGAGAGCACATTTCTATTTATAATATAAAATAAACCTTCCCCCATTTAGAGTAGGATTAACATAAATCTCCTTTATTTTTATCTAATAGAATATTATCTCTTATTTAAATTTAAATCTAAATCTATACTTAAATAAAATATTTATCTATAAAAATATTTTCTCTTATTTAATTATATATTTAAATAAGAGATTTATCTTAATTCTATCTATAATAACTAACTATTTAAATTTAAACCAATCTCAACAGAAATCCTACCATAGTCATCCCAAGAGACAAATATATACGATGGGCCCACTTGTTTGGCACTGGTATTTAGGTGTGTAGGTCCCACTATTTTGTCTCTTAGGAAGATTGCAGTAGGATTTCAAGCAGTTAGAGAAAGTATTGCTCTTACACAGTGCTAAAAATTAGAAAATGTTGATCCCAAATAGCTTCACCTGTTATTATTGGTTTTGATGCTTAACAAACCTATAGTTGTGATCATGTCATGCCCCGCTTCCCAGTATACGGGCAGAGAACGCGACGGGTCACGCGACGTATTTACTCAGAAGTAAATACGCTAAGCGTATCTAAGCAATATAAAGTAAATGTACACAAGAAAATGACAATAGATGTAATTGAACATCAACTTTATTTATTAAACATTCTTTTTATAATACAGCTGAAATGTAAATACATGGAATGAAAGCAATGCCTAAACAATGGCATAACAGAAATGAAAATGAAATGTACAAGTAACTAGAGCTCCGGATCAAAGGCTAGCTGATCCAAGTCCTCGCTGGTGGGCTCTGTCTCCAGAAGGTCCGATCCACCTGAGAACATTCCAAATAAAGAAGAAAGGAATGTCGTCAGCGAACAATTGTTCGGTAAGTCCCAAAAGTGAGTAGAAATTAAATAGACAGATAGAGAGTATATCTTATAATGTTTGATTATATTGTAAACGCTGTTATTTGTAGCTTGGTACAGAAAATTCTAGTGTATACGAGAGGAGTCTCACTATTCCGGAACTAAGGTATACGGAACATAAGGAACCATTCAGCCACGATACAACGGCAGTGGATATACATGTTAGGTGTATTATGGTTACAGTCTCGTGCCACTTTTAACACCTTCCGTACCAATCTACCCCTTATAAACCCCGTGATGTCTTGATTGCATTGTTTGTTATATAGATGGATGACTTGCCGAAACCATAGAATGGATATAAATGGAGAGTCATGTAGACGGAGTATATCCATGGTTCGGTTCGGTCAATATAGATTGATATAGATTGAATAGACGGATTCATAGATTCATGTTGGATTATAGTTTATACTTGAATCACATTCGAGTCGGATTGATTAGATTGAGACTCGGTCTAAGTCAGACATTTTGAAAAGTAATTGAAATCCTGAATTAGTTTTGATGTTATCGATAACTGCTGCACATGGACGGCAGGATTTGTGTCTTTTTTCAGGACAATTACCGTGTTGATAACACCGTTTGTTAGATTGTCTGCCTTAAATAGGCAAGCACCCATATCTTCGGCTCGCTGAGGTTCAAGAGACTGGTCCCGCTTAAACTTATGTTTACTAGGGTCCTTATTGTAATTTAGTATAACTTGAGAGGGTTTTATATAAAAATAGTTTTGGCATAAATTTCAAAATACACCTCAAATATTTAATTATCGTCTTTAGGGGTTTCATAGATATATATTTTATATCAGTGGAATTTCTAACGAGTAAGACCTAATTTCATAATATATGGTATTTTCTTGTAATATTGTAATTGTGTTGTATTTGCATGGTATTTTAATGTAATAGTGATTCCTTTGATTTAGAAAACTTGGAATATTTATATAATTAAAATAGATATTTTGATAATATATATATATATATATAATGAAAATAATTTATTTATTTTTTGTAGAAATCTCATTTTCTAAAGAAAAAATGTATAAAAATTCCATCGAGATCGAATGCTCCTTGTGGAGATCTGCATCTCACTCTACTAAGCCCGACGATGTGCGATAATCCGCACCATCCCGAACAGGGTCCCCAAAAGTAGGTTGCAGAGGCACAATTATAGGGAAATGTTTAATACATCTTTTTATAGAAATGGTTTTATAAGTTAAAGGTATTTATTTGCAAAGTCGTTTTATCCCAAGAATAAATTCCCAAAACTTCATCGTGCTATGATAAAGATGTGTGTTGTGATGAGATAGGTCATTACCTTGTGAACTATCTAAAGGTAATACAAATTTATATTGTTTTATGTCGGAAACTAAAGTATGTGGTATTTTACTGTAAAACTACAATAAAAATTGTAATATAAATTATTTTGATGTGAAACTTGTTTTGTTGTGTTTGTTAATGTTTATTAATCATTATAGGAGAGCATGGTATTTTCTTGATTACGAAAAGTTGAGTTTTGAAGAAAAACCGAATCGGACGTCGGATTAACTCCGCTTCCGTCGGGTTTTAGAAATGAATATTTTTATAGAAGAAGAAGAGAGGGGAGAAGGGACTTACTGGCTTTAATGAGAGGGAAGAGGTAGAAGAAGGATTGGGAAGCGTCAGGACGTCGTTTCGTCGCCGGAATTTCATTGGAGCTTCGCCCTTCGTTAACTCCACTTGTACACAAAAAGACTTGGGAATTTGGTAGAGTTTTGATAATGAAATTCTGGTGAGGAGGGGTGAAATGAGGTATGGTATTTATAGGAAAAATTAGGGTTTAGGGGGTGAAAGAAATGCATTAAAATTGAATTAAATGGGCATTTTATTGTTCTCTGTGTGAATGCAGAGAAAACAAACAGTGTGAGAGGAGTGGGGTAGCTGAAAGGTTGCAGGGGAAAAGAAATCAAGGCATTCCCGACGGTTTTGACCAGCGGTACCAGCTAAAACAAGCTTTTTGCCGAGCTTGTACCGACGGTTTGCGGTGGGGTTGGGTGCCACGTGTAGGTTTCGCCTCGTATTCTTCAGTGCACATGTTTAAATAGTCTGTGACTCTTGGTTTTATGTGTTGTGCACGTGTAGACCCCTGGGCTTCTAGAAAAATTAAAAGAAATTTTAATAAAAAAAATATGTGGCTGATGGGATTTGAACTTTGGTGCTATGTCTCGGTAGTGCAAGGTCTTACCAGTGAGCTACAAGCTCTTTCTTGCTGTTCAAAAGTAAAACAATTTCTTATAGCATTCATAGGATTTCAAATACCCCAATTGTACATTAACTTTTAAACAATTTTATGTACAGTGAAATTGGAGTTGTTACAGTCTACCCTCCTTACAAAAATTTCGTCCTCGAAATTTATAATTTATTTTAAAGACTGGTTTACAAATAAGTGAGGATATCTTGCACGCATCTTATCTTCCCTTTCCCATGTTGATTCTCCCGGGGTGTCTTTTCTCCACATCACTCGAACCAAGTTGATTTCCTTGTTCCGAAGTGACTTCACCTTTCTATCTAGGATCTCAATAGGTTGTTGCTCACAGGATAAGTCTAGTTGTACAGTGAGCTCAGAGTGATCAAGAATATGGCTGAGGTCACTCACATACCTTCTAAGTTGGGATATGTGGAACACATTGTGCACTCCTTCCAATGAAGATGGAAGTGCCAAGCGATAAGCCACTTCACCGACTCGTTCGAGTATGTCGAACGGTCCAATATACCTTGGACTAAGCTTACCCCTTCTTCCAAAATGAATCACTCCGCGGTTCGGAGATATCTTCAGAAATACATGTTCTCCCGGTTGGAACTCCATGTGACTGCGCTTTGCATCAACCCCGTGCTTCTGTCGATCTTGGGCTATGCACATTCTTTCCCCGATAGTATGAACTACGTCGACAGTTGCTACTATCATCTCAGGTCCTAGGAGTTCTCTATCTCTGATGTCGTCCCAACTTAATGGCGATCGACACTTCCTTCCATAAAGTGCTGCAAAAGGTGACATTCCTATACTTGCTTGGTAGCTGTTGTTGTATGAAAACTCCACAAGATGTAGGTGATCTTCTCATAATCCTCCGAAGTCTAGCATACACGCTCTGAGCATATCTTCTAAGATCTGAATAGTTCGCTCAGACTGACCATCTATTTGTAGATGATAAGCCGTGCTGAAATTCAGACTTGTTCCTAAGCTCGTTTGCAGACTTTGCCAAAATTGCGATCGGAACTTGGTGTCACGATCGGAGACAATGCAAACCGGTACTCCATGCAAGCTCACGATTTCCTACATGAGTTCATGGGTATCAGAGATAGTATATTTATGAAGATTTTAAATCTTACTTAGATTCTTACCTCCATGTACTTCTTTACTAATGTCTCAGTAAATTGGCCAACTCAAAATGGGATGAAGTGAGCCGACTTTGTGAGTCGTTCCATAATAACCCATACCGTATCATTACCTTTCTTGCTGCGAGGAAGTGTGTTTACCGCCGAAAGACGCGACCGGCACGTTAGGACGTTTGGCTTGAATTTTGGGGGAGGATGCTATTTGGGTTTATCCGTCCACCTCTCCGAAAATGCCAAGTTGATTTATGGCACCGTGTATCGGAGGTTTAGACGGATGCAGCCGTTGTAGCGGACTTCGTCAGATTCCCCCTCGTTGTGAGGGTTTTTGATTGTGGGGACGCTCTTCCCTGCAGGCGCAATCCCCTGCAGTTAATTACGTTACCGCATCGCGATAACCACTTTCTTCTACTCCAGAAGGTCACTTCGTGTCATGTGTGTGTGTGCTTGTTTTATTTTTTGGTTGCTCGTGGATTGTATACGGAGACTAATTTGTGTTGTCGCCCGTAGAGTGTGGATTAGTCCAAATCCGTAAATTCTTAGATTTGGGTTTGGTTTGATTTAAGAATCGTTAACCTTGTTTGAGATTAAAATCGACTTAAATATTTGTTAAGGATACGTTAATCCGATATTGGACTAAGATCTACTTAACGGGGGTTCATGATCATTTTTGATCCAACGAAAGAACATTTGGGCTCTATCGTTATAGTTTAAGGACGTTACTGTCCATGGGCTAGTTTAAGGACATTACGGTCCATAGTTAGTTTAAGGACATTGCGGTCCATAGGGATATGCTCATGGATTTGAGAGTGCTCCAAAGAACTGTTGGTTTTCGGGACCCTCCACCTCTCTGATATCGTTGAAGAATTACAACGACATATATCAGAGGTATGAAGAGATGTACCCTTGAACCGAACTCTAAATGGAAGGGAGAGATCATGGTGGAATGAACATTATTTTAGATGCTACGTGTCAGGAGATCATTGGCCATCTCTGGGACCAAGATCGATTTAGGGGGGACCTGAGTATAGGAAGGCTCGGTTGATTGATGATCAAAAGGTTTTTGGCCTTGAGAGACTTGGCTGATTTGGGCTAAGGTTGGCCTCTCACAGTGTTAAACACTGCTAAATGTTTGGCACTCACGTGCTCCCACGTGAGGCTCTTAAGCAGTGTTAAACACTGAAATTTGGAGTGCTCACGTGTGGCACGTGAGGCACCTAAATATTGGGCACTGTTTCCTTGGGCTTATTCTCTCGTTCTGTACATGTAAGTGTTAAGCACTTAAGTCTTGCAACCATCACGTGTAGACACGTGAAGCACTACTAAGTTAGGCACTGCCTCCTTTGAATTTATCTTCCTATTCTTTTCTAAGTGTTAAGCACTATTGGAGGTCACGTGTGATGACGTGACTCAATCTCAGTTGTTTCTTTTTGTTTCTCAGATGTGCTCACATGGGAACACGTGATCTGTAGTTGTAGCGTTAAACGCTAACATGCATGGGGCTCTTGATCTTAGTCTTGAGAATTTCAAATTCTTTGTTTTATAAGAATTAAATTCTTATGTAGGGTTAAACCCTAGTTTTATCAGAGAAATTAAATTTCTGTATCTTTGGAAGAATTAAATTCTTCAAACCTAATTCTTTCCTCTAAGTTTTGGGACTGCATAACAGAATCTCGCCGATGAGAATTAAATTCTCAACTTATGGGAAGATCTGCTTCTGCAAACTTCAACCAGAAGAAGAACTAAGTTCATTTTTGAAAGAGTTAAACTCATGTAAAAAGAGATAAAATGATCTATGTGTCTTTTCCTCACCTAGGGTTTCTTTTTCTCTAAAGAGGACTCTTCTTTTAGTTTTCTCCAATCTTATGGGGGGTCTCCTCTCTCTCTCTCTCTCTGTATATCTCTCTTTTCAGTCTCGAGTCTTTTATATAGCAGAGGCAAGTTTGTTGATTTTTGTTAAGGAAATCTCTCATTGAGAGATTTTTTAATTAATTCAGAGATTTTATCCACCGTTGGATCTTTAATTCAGGAACCTCTGTTTTACAGAAGACATTTTTCTTGTTTTTAACAAGATTGGGAAAATATTTTCCCATACAGAGTTTATTCTGTATCTTGGTGATTTTTAATCACCATTGGATCATTTGATCCAACGGTGCTCTGATTTACAGAGCACAATTTTTCTTGTTTAAAAAGATTGGGAAAATATTTTCCCATGCAGAGCTTATTCTGTATCTTGGTGATTTTTAATCACTATTGGATTTTTTATCCAACGGTGCTCTGATTTACAGAGCACAATCTTTCTTGTTTAGAAAGATTGGGAAAATATTTTCCTATACAGAGCATATTCTATATCTTGGTGATTTTTAATCACCATTGGATTTTTAATCCAACGGTGCTCTTTTTTACAGAGCACAACCTTTCTTGTTTAGAAAGATTGGGGGAAATATTTCCAAAATAGGGTTCTGATCCCTTTTATATAGAATTTAATTCTATCGGTTCAGAAGGTATTAGGAATGCTCACGTGTAGCACGTGACCCAATGGCACTAGGCTGGTTTGCTTACATGCAGCAGTTCCAGAGAAGAGCATCACGTGTTGGCACGTGATGCGCCTTCTGGCCTGTTATTTGTTTTATGAAGGCACTTATATACTTTATATATAGATGCTCACGTGTGGCATGTGAGGCTCAACTTCAGCCTTATTTGTTAAGTATGATGCTTATAATTTTTGCTCCAAGGCGCATCACGTATGGGCACGTGATACTCCTTTTGGGGAATTCTTCTATCTCTTTTTGGTTCATTAATTATTTTTTTTTATAAGAGAACAAATGCCCCCACAGCGTTGTTCTTACGTGGCTTGCACGTGAGTGCAACGCTGTCACCTTTACAGCCGTTGGATGGCTTAAGGGAACGGGGAGGTGGACCGCCCTTATCACGTCTTATAAATGCAAGAGTTTGGCCTTCGGGAAGCCACTGTTTTTTCATCTTCTTCCTTCTTTGTTTTCTTCGAGAATTTAATTCTCCTTTTCAGAGATTAGTTCTCTGTTCATTGCAATTCCAGAGTTAAACTCTGTTAGAAAAAGGAACCTTTTCTAGGTAAAGATCTCGAATATTAGAGAAACCCTTTTCTTTTTCCATGCCCTACTTTTTTTGGCCTTGGGAATAGTTCCACCATGCACGACATTTTCTGTGCATTGCTTTGAATGCACCTCTTTATAACTCGAAGCTACATCTTCCTATTTCCTCACAGAGAGAGAACTATCTAGACCTTAAGGTGATCATTTTAAGAAACAAACCAAAGGTTATGGCTTGCAACCATCCCCACGCTCGTCGGCAACCCTGGGAGGTGCCTATCGAGGAGATTATTCCTCGCTTTGTCGCGCGGTTAGCGGATCCTCTTTTCACTGATGACCAATGTGACGCGGCACTGTACGAACTCTTGGCCCGTAGGGGCTCTCCTCTTCCTATGGGTTCCATTTGGCTCAGGATGATTTTCTTGTTCGTGCTTGCTGATATCCCCCCTCATCCGGCGGAGATCACTTTTGCGATTCTTAATGCGGCGGAGGACAAGATTGAATGTTTCCACGAGGCCTACTTGATTATCTAGCCTCTGAAGGACCGTTCGGTTCATTTACTGAGCCAGATTCGAGCTCGGCGGGCCATCATGTCTGCCTTCGCCGATGAGCATGGCGTTAATCGATGGGGAGCAACTTCTCGTGAAGAACACCGCTTCGACGTAGTAGAGAGGGCAGAGAGAGAATTGGAAAACTTTATTTATTGTTTTGTTAACACTTGTATCTCTGATCCCACATTTGGTGCTCTCTTTCCTGTAGAGTAGTATATTTGTTTCAATGTATTATTTTTTTATTATTATTACTTGTTGAATGTTTTCTGTTGAATGTTTCCTGTTCATCATATATTCGTATGTGTATCCCACCTCTGTATTTATACTTTACCCTTAGGAATTTTCGTTTAAGTGCGAGCACTATTGTAGTGTCGTACATAAATCAGCATGCTTTGGACACCATTTCTATTTAAGCACATATGCAGTTATACTGTCGTGTCTCTTTAGCAAATACTTCTTGTAGATAGTCTATCTTGATCTCCTTGTAAAGCAGCGATGGCTTAGAAGACAGGTTCAGATCTGCCGCCTAAGACTTTTTAACTTCATGAGCCGTGAGGGTCTCATAAAGACTTTTCTCCCTACGAGTCGAGAGGATCCCATAGGTGTATTTTCTTCCTAGGAGTCGTGAGGACTTCTAAGTGCGTTTTCTCTTGAGAGTCGTAAAGATCTCACAAGAGAATTTTCCCCCTTACAAGTCGAGAGGACTCGTAAGTGGTTGTTTCCCTCCTTATCGAGATTCAACTTTGGAGAATGTGGCCCGTGAATAGTATGCAATAGTCCATCTTGGACCGACTTGCAGGGCCCCAGTGCTCAGGAAACATGTCTTTATCCCCATTGCCTAAGGCTTTCCCTTACGAGTCGAGACGAATCGAGAAGTTCTCGCAAGGACACTAATTTCCTCACAAGTCGAGACAAATCGAGAAGTTTTTGCAAGGGTTTCCTAACGTCACAGTTAACTCCTGCTGATAGAAGTCCGTTAGGGTCTGTGGTACTAGGGTTTTTTACTCGTCGCACCGTCACATTGGCCGATATATTCCCCGATATGCAATCTTACTGTGCGGGTAGCCTCGCGACTGTCGTGTCTCTGATCCCTTCAGGGGCTGGACAGGACGTCTTCAAGTAATCCTTCAGGTAAATATTATTGTCGAAAGAACAAGCGTTAGGGATATTCCATGTCGCTTTTTACTTGAGGTTAGGCTCGGTTTGGGAGCCCCAATGAGTCATAGCCACTCCGCGCTGGAGTGGGATGGTCTCCGATAGTCTTTCAGGTCTCATTTGAGTTGTCGTCAAGACCCTGAAGTTAGGGATCTTCCTTTACTTTGTGAGTTGACATTGTGTCTGCAATATTGCGACGGATGTCGAGGTTGTCTCTGGGTTTTCTGTGAACCGTCAAGGTTTGGAACTAGGGGACTTTGCCATGGCTCCGTTTGCTGATGTTGCGCCTGTATCCTGCTGGAGGGAGGTGGAACGCGGTTGGTTGACCTCTAGGCCGTGGATGCCGCCGTCGAGACTTAGAACTAGGGACTCTGCCATGGCTCCGCGGTAGTCTCTAGGCTGTCTGTGAACCGTCGAGATTTGGAAGTAGGGGACTTTGCCGTGGCTCCGAGGTAGTCTCTAGGTTGTCTGTGAACCGTTGAGATTTGGAACTAGAGGACTTTGTCGTGGCTCCGAGGTAGTCTCTAGGTTGTTTGTGAACCGTTGAGATTTGGAACTAAGGGACTTTGTCGTGGCTCCGTTTTGCTGACATCGTCTCTGCTTCTGGTTGGAATGAGAAGGAACGCCGTTGTTGATTTCTGGGCTGTAGATGTAGCCATCGAGATCTGGCTTCCCTTTGACGAAACTTGGTGGGACAATGTGGTTCCCTTTTCGTTTGTACTCCTGGATTGTATACAAGGGTCAATATTGAACCGCTTGTAGGGCAAAAGTTTTATTTTATTTTATTTCTTTTCACGATACTCTATCATTTCAGCTTTTTATATCGCGAAAGTCGCGATTGCCCAATCATTTCGGCTATTTGTTCACGGTGCCCAATCATTTCGGATATTTTGTTTTTCTTTACTCGCCGCTTTTTATTGCGAGTTGCCCAATCATTTCGGCTATTTTATATGCATTTTTGGCTCACTGATTTTTTGCTGCGAGTATGGAACTTGGGATATGATACCAATCTTAGCATCAGCATCGCTGCGACTGGAATATTGCCAGGAGCGAATCATCATTTGCCATGAAAGGACTTGGATTTCGATACCGATTTAGGCATCAGCATCGCTACAACTGGGATATTGCAAGGAGCGAATCATCACTTGCCTTTGTCGATCCGAACAAAGGTGGCTTAGCAAACAGGGTTAGGATCCTGTCGACTAAGGCTTTTTGACTTCATGAGCCGTAAGGGTCTCATAAAGGTGTTTCTCCCCATGAGTCGTGAGGATCTCATAGGTGTATTTTCTCCTTAGCAATCGTGAGGATTCTTAAGTGTGTGTTCTCTTATAAGTCGTAAGGATCTTACAAGAGTGTTTTCTCCTTATAAGTCGAGAGAACTTACAAGTGTCGTTCGCCAAATAGGAAAATTTCGCGCCATTGGTGGAACTTGGTGAGGGAACGTTTATTTGTGCCCGTAGATTGTATACAGGGGTCAATATTGAACCGCTTGTAGGTTAAACTGGGGGATGTGATGGCTTAAGAACAGGTTCAGATCCCTGTCACTTAAGGCTTTTGAATCCTACGAGCCTGAGGGTCTCGCAGGGGGAATTCTCCTCACGAGTCGTGAGTCTCTCGTAAATGCAATTTCTCCTTAGGAATCGTGGGGATCTCTAAGTGTGTTGCTCCCTTGTGAGTCGTAAGGATCCCACGCAGGTATTTTCTCCTCACAAGGTCGAGAGGACCTTGCAGATGTCTTTATTTTAACGAGATTGCGCCCTTTCGGGTTTTCACAAACTCGCCGGCAGTCCTGCTATTTTTACTCATGGCACCCTTTCGGGTTTTCATCCGTGCCCAATTCGCTTGTGGACGTACCTTTTTTTGGCGAGGAAACTCTCAAGAATAGTTTCGCCGCATGTGATCCATCCGTTTGCCGGTGGGATTTGAGTTGCAGTCCTCACCGTTGGGACTTGTGGACTTGCATTCCACTATCGCCGTGTTTGAGGCGACGTTGTTAGTTTAGGGACATTTCTGTCTGTTGTTAGTTTAAGGACGTTTCGGTCCAATATTAGTTTAAGGACATCTCGGTCCACAGCTAGTTTAAGGACGTTGCGGTTCGTTATTAGTTTAAGGACATTACGGTCCATAACTAGTTTAAGGACATTACGGTCCATAGATAGTTTAAGGACCCTGCGGTCCGTTGGGATTTTGAGGCGAGATTTCACCGTATACTACTTATAGAGTTTGGACTCGGGAAGATAGTGAGCAGACATAGGTGTCGTCATCTATTATTGACCGGGGCCGTGACTCGTCAGGCGTAGTATTTTTTCAGGAATCGGACGTTTATTGGCTGGAAGGGTCTTTCGCCATGCATATCCATGAGCAAATAGGCTCCACCTTGGTAGACCTTGTCTATGATGTACGGGCACTCATAGTTCGGCTCGAATTTCCCCCGTTTGGCACGGTTGGGGATCATAGGTCTTTTTACGACTAGCATGAGTTCGTCTTGGCGGAATGTTCTCGGCCTAGTCAATCTTTCGTATGAGCGCGCCATCCTTGCTTTGTAAGCTTCTAGGTTTTGCTGCGCCATGAGACGAGCTTCGAACTCCTCAAATTGAAGATGAGCATTCTCTTCGTCCGTTAGTTCGTACCGAACCGCCATTCGTAGAGAGGGTAGCTCTATCTCCAAGGGAAGTACCACTTCCATGCTGAATACTAATGAAAATGGCGTTGTGTTCGTAGCCATCTTGAATGTAGTCCGATAGGCCCAGAGAGCTTCATGCAATCTCTTGTGCCAGTCCTTTTTATTTCGAGACACCGTTTTCTTTATGATCTTTGTCAAGGTCTTGTTGAAAGTCTCAGCTAGACCGTTAGCTCGGGGATTATAAACTGAAGAATATATCCAATCTATTTTATTCTGCTGTGCGAAGCGGCTAATCTTATGGCTTCTGTAGGCTAGCCAATTATCCGAGATGATCCGCCGCAGAGTGTCGAACCGGTAGATGACATGCGTCCTGAAGAAATGGAAGATGTTCTCTGTCTTCACCTCTCTTAGCGGTATTGCTTCTGTCCACTTAGAGAAGTAATCAGTTGTTGCCAATATGAACCGAGTCTCCTGGATGATGCTGGCTCGATGGGCCTGATTATATCGGTTCCCCACATTTCGAATGGCCAGCTAGCCAATGTCGGATGTAGCGGATTTGGATACTGATGGATGAAGTCCTCGTGAATTTGGCACGAGTAACACTGCTTCGCAAATTCGAGGCAGTCCTGAACCATTGTGAGCCAATAGTAACCCGTTCTTTTGATCTTCAGCTTTATCTTTGGCCCGACTTGATAGGAACCGCAGAGTCCGTCATGAGTTTCTTGAACGACCCTTTTTGCTTCTTCTGGTCCTAGGCATCTCAGCCATAGACCATCGAATGATCTCTTATAAAGAATACCATTGACGAAGGCGAAAGACAAAGCTCTTTTCATGAGCTGATATCTTGATGACGCGTCTTCGGTCATTCGATGGGATTTGAAGTAGTCTATGAAGACTTCTCTCCAATCCTTCTCCCTTTCTTCATCCTCTAATTGGAAGGCCTCTTGTTCGGTTACTTCCTCTCTTTTAGACATCTTCGGAGATATTTCTGCTGGTGCGAGAACCCGGCGACTTTGCACAATGATCTTTACGTCATCGAGGTTTTCGTCGGCCGGTTCTTTATCGAGCCTGGCTAACGCATCCGTCTTGCTATTTTCCGCACGCGGTATGCTTTCCAAGGTGTAGGAGGGGATTTGCGTTAGCAATTGCTGCACTCTTTCATCATATCTGATCAGTTCTGATTTGCACGTCTGGTAGTCGCTATTTACTTGGCTAACGACCAGCTGGGAGTCTCCATATATGAGGAGGTTTTCAATTCCCATGTTGACAGCAATCTCGAGACCTGCCATCAAAGCTTCATACTCAGCTTCATTGTTTGTTTTTGGCTCCGTTAAGGAAAGAGCAAAACGCATAATCCTTCCTTGTGGAGTCACGAAGATAAGGCCCATCCCGGCTTTAATCATGGGGGTGTTTTGCTTTCGCTTCTTCAAGGAGAACGCTCCATCGAAGTAGAGTTCCCATCGGGTATCATTCCCTTCTTCCCTATCAATTGGGTCAAACGCGTGTTCGTCCGGCAACTCGTAGTTCAAGGGAGAGTCGACCGATATTGGATGTTCAGCGAGAAAGTCGGCGATGGCCTGGCCTTTTATTGCCTTGAGGGATTGATATACTATCGAGAATTCCATCAGGAGGAGGGCCCATTTGGCAAGCCTTCCTGTTAGCATGGATCTTGATATTAAACACTTAAGAGGATCTACTTTTGATATGAGATGGACCTCATGCGTCAAGGCAAAATGCCGAAGCTTCGTTATCGTGAAGATTAACGCCAGGTGTTGGGGTCGAAAATTGCACCCCGGTTGACCAAGTCAAAGTCAAAGTCAACCCCAAGCCAAGTAGGCCCAAGCCCAGGTCAAGTTGGCCCATGCCCGAGTCGAGCCCGAACATGAAGCGGCCGGCCTCCCCCATGCCAACATAAAAATCATGTAATAAGTAATTTTAATGTATTTTTTATGCATGAATGGGCATAAAGCCAAATTTTTGTAAAGCTCATGGCTTGTGTGCAAAAAGAAATAGCACATGAGGTATGGGATGGGCAAAAGGCCATTTTGTAAAGCCCAAGGGGCTATATGTAAAGTGTATAGCCAATAAAAACAAGGATAATGAAAATATCTTAAGAACTTTTTCTCTCTCAAAAAAAAAAAAAATCAAGATCTGTGCTCTTTCTCCTTCCTCAAGGTTCTAAAACCTTTTTCTTTCATTTGAATTAAATCAAGAGTTTTACTTTTCCTTTTCCAAAACTAAATAGTTTTTCACCACAAAACCCACAAAGGGGAGCTTGGATCTTCCATCAGATCTTAAAAAGAAGAGATTTTTAAAATCTCATCCCTCCTGTTATCCAAGAGTCGGTCAACAGAGGAGGAAGAAGGAGACCCATCTTCGAAGACCCCATCTTGGGGAAGATCCAGGGCTCAAGGGGAGAAGCCCCTTCATCAGCTTCAAAAATATCTTAGGAGTTTAACTCCTCATACACACACACACACAAAATAATAAGTATTTCTTTCTGGGAGTACAACTCCCAGTACAGAGACCAAATCCCTTTTGCCGCCCAGCGCCCGAGCGCCCACGTGCTTGGCACGTGAGGTGCTAGCGCCCGAGCGCCCACGTGCTTGGTACGTGAGGCGCTAGCGCCCAAAGCGCTAGCGCCCGAGCGTCCAAAGCGCGAGCGCCCGAGCGCCCACGTGCCTGGCACGTGAGGCGCTAGCGCCCGAGCGCCCACGTGCCTGGCATGTGAGGCACTAGTGCCCAGAGCGCTAGTGCCCTCACGCCCAAAGCGCCCCAAGGCGATAGCGCCAGCGCCTGAGCGTCCGCGTGCCGCGCACGTGAGGCACTGACGCTTTCTTCCACGCAGCCTTTGGATGCCCTTTCCCATTACACATGTCGGGACCCGGTTCTTGCTCACGGAGCAAAGTGCCACACGGAATAAAGTGCCACGCCAAGTGTCGTGTTAAGTGGGCGGGGGCCACCTCTTGAATCCGTGGGGGCCACCTCTTGAGTCTGTAGGACCTACTGTAGAACAATGGAGACTCTTCGGAATACATTCCGAAAGGGGGCAGATCTGTACTATAAATGGAATGATACCACTCTTCAATACAGAGGCGCCTTTTAAGTGAACCGGTACTACAGGAGCTTGAGAACTCCGTAGTTAAGCGTGCTCGAGCCAGGGAAGTTCTGGGATGGGTGACCTCCTGGGAAGTGACCCCTGGTCAGGTCCGGTTCGCCCCGAAGGACAAAATCGTGCGGCTTCAGCCAGAGCGGACAATACTCTCTGTATTGGAGGTGGAGCGTGACACACTCTCTCTCTATTTATTCTATTTCTCTCTTATTTTTGGAACTTACCGAGCGATTGTTCGCTAACGACATTCCTTCTCTTTCTTCTTTGGAATGTTTTCAGGTGGATCGGACCTTCAGGAGATCGAGCCCACCAGCGAGGACTTGGACCAGCTAGCCTACGACCCAGAGCTTTAGATTCATTGTACACATTTCATTTCAGTACTTTCCATTTCTGTTATGCCACTGTTTAGGCATTGCTTTCATTAAGATATATTTACTTTTCCATGCATTGTACAAAAGAATGTTAATAAATAAAGTTGTTGTTTATTACATTTGTCTCTTGTGTACTTTTACTTTTATATTGCTTAGATACGCTTAGCGTATTTACTTCAGGGTAAATACGTAGCGGCCTCGTCGAGTCCTCTTCGCCGTACACCGGGAAGCGGGGCGTGACAGGTTTTGTTGGTGGCCCATGCAGGTCAGAACTGTATGAAACCCTACTATACAGTTCTGTTCTGCGTGAACAACCTACGCAATATAACACAAGAATCAGCAGCTGAAAACATTCTTTACAATTCATGTCCCTCGAATCTTATCATTTCATATACTTTGAATCTGTCCTAACCCAAATTTTTCTTTCAAGATTATGGATTCCCCAAACAACACCAGTACCAACTTCAACACTCCACCTACCCTACCAATCATACATGTCGTCTATACTCCGATCAACGAGCAGACGGTTCTGCTTGAGGCGATCCGCAGCCTCCTAAAAAGACAGCAGCAGCAGCAGACTGCTCTTTTAATGAACCGTCCCGAAGCAGAAGCACCTGGGGTGAAGCAATTCAGGGCCTTGCACCCCAAACAATTCTCAGGAAAGGAGAGCCCAATGGAAGCTGAGGAATGGGCTCAGAGCATCGAAGATGATCTGGCAGCGGCACAAGTGCCAGAAATTGCTTGGGTTCGTGTTGCAAAATTACAACTCACGGACAATGCATGAGTCTGGTGGAAGGCAGAAGAAAGCCGTCTTCATCAACCTATCGAATGGAAGACTTTCCGAGACATATTCGACGCAAAGTACTTCCCTGAGACTGCCAGGTTTGACATGGAACATCAGTTCATCCATCTGCAATAAGGTTCGATGTGGACCAAGTCAGTAGAAGAGTATGACGCTGAGTTCACCATGCTCAGTCGGTAAGATATGTCTCAATAATTCGAATTTTTAAATATCACATACTACACAGCTAACACAATACTTTAACAGATTTGCGGCACACCTGATACCGACGGATGAGATCAGAGCCCGTCAATTTCAACAAGGTTTGGATTCGGAGATCCAGGATGCACTAGCCACATGAGATTTTCCGACTCATGAATCGGCTCTGAAAGCTGCCCGCCATTATGAGGCAGTGGTGAAGATGAGAGGCAGATCTCAATCTGCTGGAGTTAAGCGCTCTGCCAATCAGATGGCAGGAGGAGCCTCATCAAGGCAACCATTTATGCCAAGGAGACCGGGAGTACCAATCAACAGGCCCAGCCCAGCCTTTTGTACCTACTGCAAGAGAGTTGGACATATGATGAAAGACAGCCGACGAGCCAACCGTCTTTGCTTAGTCTGCGGCTCAGCTACTCATGATATTGGGTCTTGTCCCTAAAGACAAAACCCAGTTGCTGCACCCAGGCCAGCAATCACTTATCAGCAGAGACCAGCCCTTCAAGCACCTGCTCCAAGACTCGCCCTATCTGCTCCACCACCTAGAGGACCACCGACTGCACCTCTTCCTCGCCAGTTCCATCAAGCTCAACGGAACGTTCCGAGGAATGCTCCTCCGGCTAGGAGGAATGTACCACGGCGACAGGCTTTCACGATGACCGTGGAAAAAGCTGAGGCCACTGGCCAAGTTATCACTGTAACCTTTTCTTCTCGACCTTTTCTTTTAGTCTTAATAGCTATCCACATATTTTACCTATACCTAAAACATATCCCACATATCTTAGGTACAATCTTAGTAGCCTCACTTCCTGAACTAGCACTCTTCGGTACTGGAGCATCTCACTGCTTTATGTCGCAACGGTTCGTCCGAACTCATGCGATTCCAGTCACACCGCTTGTATCCAGCTGGAATGTCAGTTCAGGAAATGGCGTTCTAAAGACAACAATGGGATACAGCTTGTGTCCAGTAGTCGTCTGCAGCAGAGAATTCTATGCTGACTTCAAAGTGCTGGACATACCAAACTTCGATGTGGTTCTAGGTATGGATTGGCTCGGAACGTTCTATGCTACCATCGACTGTCGTCAAAGGAGGGTAGTATTCGAGATTCCAGACCATACGGTCTTCTATTTCAAAAGTGGAGACCGTACCCTGGAGCCAAGTACTTACAAGGCGAAACCAAGGAAGACAGTGATTGCAGCGATTCAAACGGAGGAAGGATCAAATCCAGAAGTGGTTCGAGAGTTCGACGATGTATTTCCTGACGATATATCAGGTTTGCCTCCCAATCGAGCTCTTGAATTCAGCATTGATTTAGTACCAGGAGCACAACCGGTGATCAAAGCACTTTATCGATTAAGTCCGAAAGGTTTGAAGGAAGTTCAAAGTCGGTTGGACGAATTATTGGCGAAAGGATGGATTCGTCCCAGCACGTCAAGTTGGGGATCACCAGTACTGCTTGTGAAGAAGAAGAAAGGTTCATACAGAATGTGCATCGATTATAAAGCCTTGAACGAAGTAACGACAAAGAAAAAGTATCCACTCCCACGCATCGACGATTTATTCGATTAGCTAAGTGGATCTTGTGTTTTCTCCAAATTAGATCTTCGTTCAGGTTATCATCAGGTGAAGGTCAAGGAAGCTGATATTCATAAAACGATTTTCAGAACTCGTTATGGACATTACGAATTTCTTGTGATGCCATTTGGAGTGACCAACGCACCAGCAATATTCATGAACCTGATGAATCAAGTTTTCCGGGAGTACTTAGACAGGTTCGTTGTCATCTTCATCGACGATATCCTGGTGTGTTCAAAGAGTCAGAAAGAACATGCCGAGCACCTACGAATTGTCCTGTAAACTCTACGACAACATCGATTATATGCCAAGTACAGCAAGTGCGAGTTTTGGCTAGATCAAGTTGGTTTTCTTGGATATATCGTATCGGGCGAAGGAATCTCTTTGGATCCAGCGAAAGTTTCAGCAGTAAGCGAATGGCCGACACCAAAGTCAGTGAAGGACATTCGAAGTTTCTTGGGTCTGGCTGGATGTTACAAAAGGTTCATTGAAAGCTTTTCTAAGATAGCAATACCCCTGACCAAGCTCACACGTAAAGATGAAGAATTTGTGTGATCAGAAGCATGCGAACAAGTTTTCGTAGAACTCAAGTCAAGGTTGACATCAGCACCTATTCTCGTTATACCGGACCAAACTGGAGGTTTCGAAGTGCATTGCGATACATCCGGTAAGGGATTAGGATGTGTTCTACACCAGCACGGTAATGTTGTGGCTTATGCTTTAAGACAGTTGAAGACTCATGAGCACAATTATCCGACACATGATTTGGAGTTGGCAGCCGTTATCTTTGCTCTTAAGATTTGGCGTCATTATCTTCTTGGTGAACGAGTGAACATATACATAGATCACAAGAGTCTGAAATATGTGTTTACTCAGAAGGAACTTAATATGCGGCAGAGACGATGGTTTGAACTCATGGCGGACTTTGACATCAACCTGCAATATCACCCAGGAAAGGTGAATGTGGTACCGGATGCCCTTAGTCGTCAACCATTAGCAATGTATCTCGCTGCTCAGTGGAAGCTACAACAGGACTTGCATCAGATGGAGATTAAAGTAGTCATGCCAGGTAACACTTCAAGTTTGATGAATTTATAAGTTCAATCTACCATTGTCAATCAGATCAAAGCAGCTCCAGCAAGTGATGCTAAGTTGCAAAAGATCAGAGAACAAGTAGAGAATGGACTCAGAACAGACTTCATCATCCATGAAGACGGATCTTTGAGATACAGCAGCAGATTATGTGTACCAAAAGGTTCTGTTTGGGAAGAGTTAATGAAAGAAGTTCTCTCTACTCAGTACACCCTGGAGGTACAAAGATGTACAAAGATCTACGTCAGAATTACTGGTGGCATGGAATGAAGCGTGAAGTAGCCAAAAGCGTCGCAAAATGCTTGGTGTGTCAGCAAGTAAAGGCTGAACATCACAGGACAGCTGGATTACTTCAACCGTTACCAATCCCAGAATGGAAATGGCAACACGTCACAATGGATTTTGTGACTGCACTTCCTTGCAGCACAAAGGGTAATGCGGTATGGGTCATTGTGGATTGACTCATAAAGTTGGCTCACTTCATCCCATTTCGAGTTGGCCAATCAACTGAGACATTAGCAAAGAAGTACATGGAGGTAAGAATCTACTTAAGATTTAAACTCTTCATAATGTACTCTCTGATACCCATGAACTCATACAGGAAATTGTGAGACTTCATGGAGTACCGGTCTGCATTGTCTCCGATCGTGACACCAGGTTCCGATCATAATTTTGGCAGAGTCTGCAAGCAAGCTTGGGAACAAGTCTAAACTTCAGCGCGGCTTATCATTCACAAACAGATAGTCAGTCTGAGCAAACTATTCAAATCTTGGAGGATATGTTCAGAGTGTGTATGTTAGACTTCAAAGGATCGTGGGAAGATCACCTACATCTTGTGGAGTTTTCATACAACAACAGCTACCAAGCAAGCATAGGAATGCACCTTTTGCAGCGCTATATGGAAAGAAGTGTCGATCGCCATTACGTTGGGACGACATCGGAGATAGAAAACTCCTTGGACCTGAGATGATAGTAGCAACTGTTGATATAATTCGTACTATCAGGGAAAGAATGTGCATAGCCCAAGATCGACAGAAATACTGGGCTGATGCAAAGCGACGTCACTTGGAGTTCCAGCCAGGAGATCACGTATTATTAAAGATATCTCCGAACCGTGGAATGATCCGATTTGGAAGACGGGGTAAGCTAAGTCCAAGATACATTGGACCGTTCGACATACTCGAACGAGTCGGTGAAGTGGCATACCGCTTGGCACATCCACCTTCATTGGAAGGAGTGCATAATGTGTTCCATATATCCCAACTCAGAAAATATGTGAGTGATCCCGGCCACATTCTTGATCATTCCGAGCTCACTGTACAGCCCGACTTATCTTGTGAGCAACAACCTGTGGAGATTCTGAACAGGAAAGTGAAGTCACTTCGGAACAAGGAAGTCAACTTGGTTTGAGTGATGTGGAGAAAAGACGCTCCAGGAGAATCGACACGGGAAAGAGAAAATAAGATGCGTACAGGATACCCTCACCTTTTTGTAAATTAGTCCTTAAAATAAAATTTGTAAATTTCGAGGACGAAATTTTTTTAAGGAGGGTAGACTATAACAACTCCAATTTTAGTGTGCAAAATTTTGTTTAAAAGTTAATATATACTTGGGGTATTTGCATTTCCGGTGAGTACTATTTGTATTTGTTTTGCTTTTTAATAGCAAGAAAAAGCTTATAGCTCATTGGTAAGACCTTGCACTGCTGAACCAAAACACCAGAGTTCAAATCCCATCCCCCACATTATTTTTAATTTTGTTTTCTTTTAAATTTTTAGAAGTCCATGGGTCTACACGTGCATAACTCGTAAAAACCCCATTTCACATATAAAACAAACTGGATCAGGGGGAAGACCAACCGACGAGCGATCCACGGCGAAGATCCCCGGCTCGACTCGCCGTGACTCGGCCGGCGACTCGGTCGCCGCCGGCCGAACTCGGTCGGATCCGAATTGGTCCAACATGAAAGATGTGTCTTTTGGCTTTCTTAACTCCCCTGTACGCTTTAAATTTTCTGCACATTAACAGAACTTTTTAAAACTCCATTAAACCATTTTTAAATATAATTTTTAATACAATTTTCAATACAACCTTTCACCTACCCTAATCCTAGTTTTACCTTATAAATACCACCCCTAAACACACACCCCTCACTCATAAATTCTGTCCAAAACTCTCAAGAAAACTCTCTAGAATTTTAGTGTGCAAGTGGAGTTAGCGAAGAGCGAAGCTCCGGTGAAATTCCGACGACAACTCTAGGAGCTCCCGGCGACGAAACGACGCACCGGCACCTTCTACGTCCTCCTCTTCCTGTTCTCTTGACCCTAAACCCGTAAGTCCCTCCTCTCTTTTCTATTCTCTATTCATAAAACTTCTTTTAATAACACCCGACGGAAGCGGAGTTAATCCGACTTCCGATTCGGTTTTCTCTAAAAAGTTCAATTCTCCTTAAATACAACCATACTAAACTCTTATATCTTGACTATTAATCAGTAACAAAGCATATGGAACAAATTCCATTTCAAAAGAATGTATATTTCAACTTTTATCGTACTTTTTCAGTAAAATACCATGTAGTTTAGTTTCGACTTTAAAACATCATAAATCTTGCTATACCTTTAGATAGATCACGAGGTAATAACCTATCTCTTCACAACACTCATATGCAACATAGCACGATACTTTTTGGGAAATGTAGATTCGGAAAAATACCGTTTTACACAAAACTATTTTTAATTTATAAAAACCATTTTCACAAGATTACGTATTTTAAATAATCTTTGCAAAGCGCCACTACAACCCATTTGGGAAACCCGTTTAGGATGGTGCGGATTATCGCACATCCTTGGGCTTAGTAGTGCGAGATGCAGACCTCCGCAAGGAGCATTCGGTCTCGAGAGATTTAAAAATACAAATATCTTAAGAAAATGAGATTTCTAGAAATATAATATATTAAAATTATTTATATATATATATATATATATATATATCTGTGTGTGTGTGTGTATCATCAAAATATCTATTTTTGTGATAATATAAATATTCACAAAAAATTACTTTACATGAAAATATCATGAAATTCCATACAAGTTCAATATTACAATTAAATACCCTATATTATGAAATTAGGTTAATTTCACTAGAAATGTCACATATATAAAATCTACATCTATGACAACTCTAAAAATAATAATTAAATACTTGTGATGTATTTTGAAAATTATACAAAAGTATTTTTACATATAACTCTCTCAAGTTCTATAAATTAACCTAAGGACCCTAGTAGATATAGTTTAAGCGAGACCAGTCTTTTGAGTCTCAGGGAGCCGAAGATATGGGTGCTTGCCTATTTAAGATAGACAACTTAACAAACGGTGTTATCAACACGGTAATCGTTTTTTAAAAAGACACAAATCCCGCCGCCCATGTACAGCGGTTACCGATAATACCAAAACCTAATTCAGGACTTCAATTTCTTTTCTAAATGTTCTGACTCAAACTGAGTCTCATTATAAATAATCTTACTTGAATATGATTCAAGTACAAACTACAATGAAATATGAATCCATGAATATATATATTCAATCTATTCAATCTGTATTGACTGAACCGAACCATGGATATACTTCCATTTACATGATTCTCCAGTTACATCCATGATTCTCCAGTTACATCCATTTACTGATATCATGATTTCGGCAAGTCATCCAATTATACAATCTATACAAAACAATACAATTTACACTACAATACAAACAAGACATCGCGGGGTTTAAGGGGTAGATTGGTATGGAAGGTGTTAGAAGTGGCACGAGACTGCAAGATTTAAGACACCTAACATGTATTTTGTTGTTGTACCATGGCATAACGGTTCCTTGTACATTCCATTCATCTTAGTCTCAGGTCTACTGAGATCTCCTTTCGTATACACTGGCATCCTTCTGTACTAAACTACAAACAACAGCGTTAAGCATATAATACAACTTTAAAAACTACACTCTCTCTCTGTCTATTCTATTTCTCCCTTATCTTTGGGGCTTACCGAGCGATTGTTTGCTGACGACATTCCTTCTCTTTCTTCTTTGCAATATTGTCAGGTGAATAGGACCTTTAGGAGATCGAGCCCATCAACGAGGACTTGGACCAGCTAGCCTACGACCCAGAGCTTTAGATTCATTGTACACATTTCATTTCAGTACTTTCCATTTCTGTTATGCCACTGTTTAGGCATTACTTTCATTCAGATGTATTTACTTTTCCATGTATTGTACAAAAGAATATTAATAAATAAAGTTGTTGTTTATTACATTTGTCTCTTGTGTACTTTTACTTTTATATTGCTTAGATACGTTTAGCGTATTTACTTCAGGGTAAATACGTAGTGGTCTCGTCGCGTCCCCTTTGCCGTACACCGGGAAGCGGAGGGTGACAAATTCTCTGTAAGTTTTTTTTTCTTTCTAAAGTTCTAATAAAGGTTCTCCCTTTCCCCCCTTCAATCTATTGTCTTATTTATTTCTGCGGTTTGCATCTAGTGTTATTTGTTATTCGTGTATAAAGGGATCTAGATTTTATAGATCCGTAAAGGTTTTTCCGCTGCGTTGCCGATTGATCTTGTTGTTCATCAACAACATTTGGTATCAGAGCTATGTTCTGTAATCTTGTAATTTAAGTTTACGGTAGGTGACGACGCTTGTGTCCACTACATATTTTCTTAAATTGTGATTCTATTAATAGTACATTCATAAAGATCTGAGGGAAAGGTAATTTTTTTGGAATTAAGGATGACGGATAACAAAGTGAATAGTACAAAGTTTAAGATGAAAAAATCTAATGGGAAACAAAACTTCTTGATATGGCAGAAAATGATAAAAGCATTCAAATGCGAGGAAGGGGGATCTCCGTGGAAAGGTCACAACAGTTTTTCAGTTCTAGTTAAAAACTATGACAGCAACGGTTTCACAATTCTGGAGAAAGATTGTGCCAGTAGGGAAAAACGGGAAGAACGACTAAGGGCACAAGATGTAGGTAACAAATTTTCAAGTTTCTATTTAGATTTAAACTAAGGTGGAGATTGTTGAGATTAGTTTAAATTTAAATAGTTAGTTATTATAAATAGAATAAAGATAAATCTCTTATTTACATATAGATTTAGATAAAAGAAAATATTCTCATAGATAAATCTCTTATTTAAGTATAGATTTAAATTTAAATAAGAGAAAATATTCCATTAGATAAGGATAAAAAAGATTTATGTTAAACCTAATCTAAGTGGGAGAAGGTTTATTATATGCTATAAATAGAAAGGCGCTCTCATCAAGGAAAAATATCGACTTGATCATAAGGTTCAAAGGAGGCGAGAGACGACTTTATAAGGGATCAAAACGGTCACTAAGCGATGGTTTGATCATAAAGTTTAAAAGGAGTAAATGGCGGCTCCATAAGGGATCAAGACTATCAAGGAAAACTTGCAGAGAGAAAGGAAGATCTCGTTGGAGAGTTTATTGTAATTCTCTATAACGTTCCTTTTTCTTTCTAAAGGTCTAATGAAGGTTTTTCCCTTTCCTCCCAATCTATTGTGTTATTTATTTCTACGGTTTGCATCTGATATTATTTGTTATTTGTCTATAAAGGGATCTAGATATATAGATCCGTAAAGATTTTTCCGCTTAGTTGCCGATTGAATGGCAACAACAATTTCAACCCTAATCTATACATGTGGAGTAATACTTTAATGTGATCAAGTACTGTGATGCATGCGTTTTAGTGTGTATTAATTAATGTTGAGTGAAAAAAATATTAACTGTAAATTATCGATTCTTGTGTGCATGCACCATCTGTGATTTTGCGCTTTTCGAAGGCGATATCTTGCTTCATAACTATTTCATGCAGTAATAATGTGTTCGTTCCAGCTTGACGCTTCAAAGCCTCCAATTCATCAACCATAGTGTACATAAAAACGACTTTCCAAAGAAGCGACGCATGAAGATAAAGACTAATCTGAAACTTTGAGCCAGCGAAAAAATACTCATCGAATTTTACAACAGATAAATCAATCAATAAATAAAGCAAGATTGAATGATAACTTACTCTGTTCATTGACTGTAGGATCTCAAATCCTCCCCACTTTGATCTCCCTGCAATTATCGTTGGTCTGCAAAACCAAGAAATATTACTCATATTTTTTTAACTAAAAATGGATTTGTCATACTTATATAGTATTGCAAATGTTAACCAACATTTTGGTTTCAATTCCCTTTGAAAGCAGCCTATTATATATCGTCTCTATATGCAACAGAAAAAAGAATCTAATTACAAGAAGTTGTAAAGTACTTAGAATAATATAATTTCTCGCTGGGGGCAAATCCGCGCCAACTTTCAAAGAAGGGTGGAAAGTAATAGGAGCCCGAGAGCAAAACCCCTTTAACAAGTATAAACCCTCTAAATTCTGTTATATATTACCACTCTATTTTCATTTATTCCACAAAATAATCAGCCAGTTCATAAATAATGCGGAAGCAGATTATCAATTTAGGTGTGAATGTACATGATACATTACCACCTTGATTTTATTTAACTTCAATCTCAGATAATAAAATTATATCTAACAAAAGAAAACACTATTATACAGAGAAAGTGCAACTATATAAAAGGGAAAGGGGACTGCACAAATAAAAAATTTCTCTTATTTTCACTTTTAAGAGTAGGATGGATCAGATAGATTTAAATTTAAATTAGATTTGATTAGAATTAGTTAGTTTTTAGATTTAAGAGTACTTTAGACTTTAGACTATGGAAACGAGCATAAATCATTTTAAGTGTAAATATTTCATTTCTCTTATACCATGGTACTCTTAATCTAAATGGTTGTGCCTTCAAAACCAATGAGATGACATCATTTAAATTGCTGATTGCCCCAACTCAGTAAGGTGTTATTTTAAGAACCAAGCTTCTAGAATGTCGAAGTATTAAAGAACCAAGTTGAATTTGGATCATATTAAAAAGACAGGATATTGAGCTGACATTCAAACAAAGAGGAGTTCAATAACCAGAATTCATTCATATCAGCATTACAATGTCAAAAAAAATAAACAAAATTTCTTTCTAACATGTTATTTCTAGTATATAAGAGCATAGAAATCTCATATCAAGCAAGGTTCCATCAAATGCATTTCATTTAACCGCACATAAATAAGGCAAAAAGTAAAGAAAAGAAAAAAAGTTTGATTATTATGCAAAACAGAACAAAGGAACAAGAATCCTAACCAAAATCGATCTAAAAGTTTAAAAAAAAAATGTCTATTAGAGAACTTTTATATCATCGATTAACCTTTATCCTAAACCAAAATCAAGGCTTGCACACTACCATGAAGCAATTTTTTTCCCATTCAAATAAGATAAACTTTCGAGGTTTGATGAAAGAATCGGTTGAAATGCACAAGGAACAACTTCCATTACATTTCTTACTTCCTCAAAATATGATTTGCATCTTTACCTTTTAAAGTTGTAAATCGAATGATTGAAACCTTAATCTATTTCTCAAGATCGAAAGGAACATGAAGATGCACAAAGCATGTGAGAATATATTATAGAAATTAATTCCTACCCCATAACAAGAAAACAAAATAATATCCACATCTTTAAATTACTCAAGAAAGTACTACACAGCAGCATATATATAATAATGAAAGATTGTAAATATTGAAGTCAGATTAAAGTGAAACTTACATTGCGTTTTAATTGAAGGATAAACAGAGATTTGACCAAGGGCGCTGCACAAGTATTCAGATAGCAAACCAAGCTTATGTTAAGAAACACACGATCTTAACCTCATAAAATAGGGTCGCTTCATAAATAAAATATGACGAATCAAAATCGCATCAAAATTAAAAAAACACGAAACAAATCAAGGAAAGGGAACTGATCGAACCATCTAGAAGCTGAGGAATCCAACGCATCGGCAATCACCGGCTTCAATTTCGCATTGGATCAAAGTGGATACCTAATCTTCGATCCCAACAAAGCCACTCACAACAATAATCATCTCCAATCATACAAAAAAATCAACAAAAAAAAATCAAAATTCAACCACAGATTGAGAAGAATAAACCTGTACCAGAGATAAATGATTGACCTTCCCAGCGATCTCTCTCTTGAAATTTTGAAGCGTTCAATTTTTGTGTTGGTTAGAAGAAGATTCAAGAACAGGAACCCCTCGCCCAATTCACCTTCACCTCCCTCCCCTTCTTCTGCTGCACCTCCGCCTCCCTCTCCTCCTCCTCCTCCTCCACGTCTCTCGACCTCTTCTTCTCCCTAATCCCTAACACCTCTCCCCCAAAAAATTGTCCCCGCTCTCTTCTTAAACCTTGGCCCCCTTATCGCCTCTCTCCTCTTTCCCAACCCCCGCCACGAGATCTCATATCTCTGCTTCCTCATCATATCGATTGCGGGTTGGAGTTGGCTTTGGAAAAATATCAAAGGAAAATGAAGAGCTTGTGTTTTCCATTTGTGCCCAAGTTTTGTTGAAACCGTTTTTTTTGTGCCCCCTTAGAATTTAGAGGCCTTGCAGTGGTTTTACTAAAACAGAGTGAATATTTCAGTGTTATAGGAACACACCTTTTCTTTCATATCTACCCTTCAATAACAACCAACTTTTAAGCTGCAATAAAGTGAACAATAAAAATAAGAGTGTACATATCAAAGGGACTACCCAAAAAGGTTACCTCATTTTCATTTCATTTGGAAGAGTAGTTTTAGATTATTCTCTGACGCAACTCAGAAAACACCAACATTTGGGATAGGTTACATGATTGTTTTCATTTCTTCTCTTTTTTATTTCACTCGACTTTCTCAGGGTGCAACCCTTGAAACCAAATCAATCACTTGCCACCATCTTATTAAATTTTGCATGTTACATCAATAACCTGTGCTTTCGTTCTACTTCGTACTCTCACATTTTGCTAGGAAATTTGCCTGTTGCAAATTGCTTTAGGTTCTTCTGCTGAGAAAGAAATTGGGCAAAGCGAGATCCTTTTGATTCCGTATCGATTTTTTCTGACCGAGGCTGCAGCATTGTAGCTGGTGGTGGAGTCAAAGCCCAAACTGAAGATAGGAGCTCATTCTGATTGTCTAGAACCTGTAGGCTTGATAGGTTTTGCTCCTCTGAGTTAACAATGTGGAGATTAAAAACTTTATCAGATAGAGCAGCGGCAACTAAATTAATTAACTATGATTGAGAATATATGACAAATACTTCGAGAAAATTAAGTGAAAAAAACACCTGAAAATGTGAAGATTGGTGCAAGAGCTGCACAAGGGATGCTGAAATTAAGATGTGGTATAATAGTTCCCCCGCCATGCCTGGCGTTGCTGAAGGACCAAAGAAAATTTTGTAAGAACAATAAAAATAAACAATTTAAGCACAAAAAAATTGTATGCAACATCTTTATCATTGGCAATAATAACTCCAAACAACAAAATCGATGCAAGTAAAAGAAAGAACAGAGTGAAGATAATGTTATAAGCTATTAGAAAATTGATTGAGAGAAAATATTAAATTTCTGCACTTAGTTTTTGGAACATTTAAATTAATTATTAGACAATATGAATTTGGTTTGAGATTTTTGGAGGATTGCTCTTTTGATTGCAATAGGGTAGAATTTCCTAAAACATCAAATTGCCTTTACTAATTCCTTGGCAAGGCCCCTCTCTTCTCCATTGTCTACGCAGTGTATAGCATTTTTCGTCACCCTATTGAGATAGGGATGCGTGTCGCTTGTTAGACGTATTACATATTCCCCCTGCTTGGGATAGGCAGGGATTTATTGATCGGGATTTAAATCTCCGGCAATCGCGGACTAAACTGTTGTTGATTAGCCCTCGCTTTTGGAGCGAGAGAATCTCCGATTAACAGGTCAAACAGATCCTGCAAACTCAATTGTAAAGTGTTGGTGCTTAAAAAAATATATAGGGGCGTGTTCATTTTATTTTTTTATTTATTCTATTTGTGACAAACGGATTTTTTTCTTCAACGAAATATTTTTCTTTTCTTTTTAATGTATTTTTTATTTTTATTATTTTTTTAGAGACGCCCCCTCATGTGAGGGTGGAGAGCGCCCCCTCATGTGAGGAGGGTGGAGAGCGCCCCCTCATGTGGGGGGAGGCAGGTGGAACCCCCCTCATGTGGGGGGAGGCAGGTGCAACCCCCCTCATGTCGGGGGAACCCCCTCACATGAAAGGGGGGAGGCGGGAGCAGCCCCCTTCACGTGGGGGGGAACAAATCCCTCTCATGTGAGGGGGTGGGAACATCCCCCCATCCACATGGGGGGAAACAAAGTTCCCCCTCATGTGGGGGCGGGAGTAGCCCCCTCCATGTAGGGGAAAACAAATCCTCCTAAAGGATGATTTGGAGTTAAACTCATAAAAGATTTTATTTGGAGTCCAAAGATTTTTGTTTAGAGTTAAACTCCAAAAATATTTGATTTTTATTTGGAGTTGAACTCCTAAAGATTTTTATTTGGAGTTAAACTCTTAAAAGATTTAATTTTGGGAAGAAAACCCAAAAAAAAGTCTCTTAAAGCTTCAATATCTATATCTTGGATGATGAAAGGGGATCCCTTTATTCTCTTTTGAGCCTTAGATCCTCTCAAAGTAAGATTTTCGGAGATAGATCTCCTTCCTCCTATCTTTTTTTTTTGGATTTTGGATAAGAAGGGTATTGAGATTTAAAATATCCTCCTTTAGAGATTTGATGTGAGATTTGAACTCCCCTCATTGATTTTATTGTGAAAACTGTTTCTTTTTTAGAAAAGAGGAGTTAAACTTTAGATTTAATTCAAAAAGAGAAAGAAGAAGATTTAAAACCTTGAAAAAGAAAGAGACACATCACCCTAATTTTTTTAGAGAATTAGTATCCTTTATTTCATCACGAGGGCTGGCTTTTATAGCATTGGCACTTTACATTGGGCCCCTTGGACTTTATAATTTTTGGCTATCTTGCCCAATTTAATTCTAACAAATTAGATATTCATTTATTTGCTACATATTTATTTTATTTTCTAGTTTGGCATGGGGCCGGTCCCATGTTTGGAACTTGAACTTGGCTTGAGTCGGGTTTGGACCCACTTGACTTGGACTCGGGGCTTGGGCCCACTTATTCGGGCTTCGACTTTAACTTTCTTGGACAAAGGATGTAAATTTTGACTCTAACACTCGGCAAAGAATGCTGGTAATTTTGAGGGTTAATATCAGTAAAACTCAATTCTAATGATAGAACAATAATGGTATAAACTTTAGGGGAAAATGTGAAATTGACAGTGAGGATCGGTGGCAAAAATTGAATTTTGGTAACTAGCTGGCTGCTACTCACTTATCTCGGACCAAAGAAACCATCAATTTGGTATATCAATGAAAAAGCAAAAGATGGGTCAATAGGAGTATTTTGGTGCATGCTTCTATTTTATTCTGGAATTGTAAACACTTCATAAAAGCTATACATGCTATAACTTGCAAGATTTAATTGTGGTTAGCTTGACCTTTTCCCAATATTGTAAACAATGCACCAATATGTGTGGGGGTGAGGAGGAGATGGATTCTAGAAAAAAGGGAGGTTTGTGATGATTTTGAAATCTTTTCTACTAGGTAATCTATTATCCTTATGCATGAAGATAATAAATTCGGTCGTTGTGGTCGGACTCTATTATGGATTTCTGACCACATTCTCCATAGGGCCCTCTTATCTCTTCCTTCTCCGAGCTCGGGTTATGGAAGAAGGAACCGAGAAGGAGGTATCAGCAACAACTGGTTTTATTACGGGCAGCTCATGATGTTCATATCGATCTATTATGCGCCTCTGCATCTAACATTGGGTAGACCTCATACAATAACTGTCCTAGTTCTACCGTATCTTTTGTTTCATTTCTTCTGGATTCTCCATCTTTTTTCCACAAGTTATGGACTATCTAGCAAAAAGTGCATCCACTATAAGAATGCAACCAAGAAGTTAATGAGAAACACCTTTGCGAAACATGGGCATGTCTGCTATCGTCTTGTGCTCTTTTTAGTGTGTGGTTCAGTGTACTGTGTTGATGAACTTTCAACTACTTGATACCACAAATCAAATTGTGCATCTTTCAACATCCTCAAAACAAAATTGTGCATCTTTCAGAAATTAAAATTTTCTATCTAATAGTGCAAGATACCTAAAATTTTTTAACACGATCATATAATAATTATGAATAGAAATGTTGCAAAAAAATTAAAATTAAAACTCAACACCAACTTATTATGACTCCAACTGAACCAAACAATACCAACAAACAATTTATTAGATTTACTCAATTCAACATTCACACTACCTCTACATGATGTAAGAAACCAATTATAGACAAAACATTCAACTCAAGATCCAAACCCCAGAACGCCTAAATCTCACATATGGTGATAGCTGTCAGATCTGTCAAGCATAACTCTTAAAACCCTAAATCTCATTTTCCTGCATAAAAATAGATCTTAAACGCCTAACAGTAAGAAACAGAAATGTTCGCATACAAGCAAAATAATCTACTCTTGCTATCATCTGATATTAGTCGACATTAGGTTCAGCAAGAATAAAACATGGATACTATATCATAAAAATTGGATTGCTAATTGTAGAAAGTAAAACCGAACATAGTATCATACAACTCCTATCTATGTATCTTATATAATTTTCTGTTCCATTCGAGCTATTCGGGCGTTCCCTGTGGCATAAAAGTAAATTGGATGGCACAAAGTGAACTAATGTGTATGGACGACGTACCTTGTCACAAGTCCAATGAAATGACCATCTGAATTGATAACCGCACCACCACTTGCTCCTGGATGCACAGCTGCAGTTGTTTGAAGCATTACTGGTGTATTGTTTTTCTCAGTACCAATTATGCCTGATTCATGGCGGTGAATGTGTCCTGGAATCTTGACAACATTTGCTATGACACCAGAGGAAATTGATGGAGATATTTCTGCAATCAGGATAAATTTACTTATGTAATTGTTCAAATATAAAATTATATCCCTAAAACCCTCACCACAACTTTAGATCCACATTTAAAAAGGCTTAAGAAATACTGCTTCACAAAAGCACAGGTTTTTTTCCTCAAGAGCAAGTTCAACATGTTAGAATATAAAAATATCCCTCTCAAGTTACCAGCCCTCACCACAACTACAAAGTTTTGGTGTATTAGTAGACACTTTGAGAGTAATAATACACACTAGACGATGAGGCAAGGAAAATTTATTATATCTAATAAATTCATCTCATATAACATAACTTATAACTGTTCTCACCAGAACGAGGCCCAAGAAGTCCGTGTCCGATAACATGAATAGTTGAACCTATGGCTGGGCAGGCAAATTCTGGAGTGATAGGGCAAAGTTGATTCAGAACAGATTTAATTTGCAGCAAGGCAACATCCCAGGGCCCTTTTGAAACAAATATGACTTTAGCACCATACCATATATGTTGCAAGCGAACTGATATTCTCTTATAGCTTCTGTAATTTGCATTCAAGAACGATGGTTCGTGCCCATTGGTCACAGAATCTTCGTAATTGCCCTCTTTATCAGCATTTTCTTCTTCCAAGGAAATATAACTTTTATGTTCAGAAGATGTGGTGGTGATTCTGTCTGTTTTACCTAGTAGAGGCTTTCTTCCAAATCTCCATGGTTCCAAGATATGTGCATTTGTGAGTATAAGGCCATGGTTGTTGAGTACAATACCAGAAGCCCAAACATCATCACCTACTGTAACAAGAGCAACTGAAGAGATCGCTTTTTCTAATAAGGACTGTGAGAGACTCAGAGAGTCAGAACGTCCAGGTAAATCTTTGACAGAGCTCTGGTTGTTACTTGAGCTGTATATTGATGCGTTCTGTGCACTATGGATGTTCCTGTGACTTAGTTCACTCTGTACTCTTTGAGATTCCTTTAGCAGCTCATTACTTCCAGCAGTTTCTATTGCATCCCACGACATCACAAGCTGTTAATAGACTTTAGCAATGTATCCAGAATAGAGGTGCCAATTGGGTCAGGTCGGATTGGACCCAGATTGGGCTGGGGTTGACCCAATCAGCTTAAGGCCAACACAACTCAACCCGATTATCAAATGTGTCAACTTAATATCCTCGTTCGATTGTAATCGAGCAAACCAGATTCGACCCGATAAACCCGATTATAAGGCATTTAGTTTATATACCATTAACTGCTTAGGATAACTTATTAAAAACTCTAATCTAAGACTCAGCGAAGTTGGTTTATAAAGTGAGATTATGGGTTTCAATTTTGATTTTTTAAACAGGGCGAAAAATAATTAATAATTTGATTTTATAGTCATTCCGATCAAGACCCTTGATCCTAACCTGGTACAATTATTAATCAGATTAGGCCGGCTGATCCCTTTATGATCTATATCCATTTATCCTAGACCCATACCCTATGATTCTGGGTCACTCTTGTCAAAATTGTCACCCATAATCATGAAACATCATACAGAGGGAAATGAAGATGCTCAAATAGATCAATTACCTGGATTTCTGCAATGCCCCCTCTTTGCCTTAAGGGTCTAGTTAGGATCCCAGTAAGAAAGCCTTGCTTGTCAAAAACTGGGGCCCCTTCCATTCCTGCGACATCGAATATAGCATCTGAATGCTTTTAGTCCAGTGTGATTCCAAAATCAATAGATTAAAGTACGAATTTTCTTATACCAGGAAGACAATGGATGTCGGCCATCAACAACGAGCTAAAGCTAGAACTTGAAGGGGAGCAGTTTGATACAGTTCCGACAGAGATGCTGGTTCAAGAAAGCAAGGGTCATCTTACAAATTTTAAGCAGCACAAACTGCTTGACTTGATCAATATTAACATGCGAAGATATTGATAAAGGGGTGGCTACAACGCAGGAGACGCGGCAGTATTTATGTCAAAATTAAACTATATATTACAAAACACACATAAAATATATTGCCTCCACAAGGAAATTTACTTGTTAAAAGTCTACAAAGATCTTCAATCAATGTTACAAAGCCCAAGGTAATCATTTCCTGAGATATGTGGAGTGGAAAAAAATTCAGTCTAAAGCAAGAGTTACTAATCCCATAGGAAGAGTGACCTTTACTAAAACATGAAGCTGAAATTGCACAGAACCTTAAAAGTAAGCTTTAAGAATTCAATATGAGCCTTGTTCCAGGATATTTGGTTCCAAAGAATTTTGATATTTTTTTAATAGGTTAGCAAATGATTTTCTTTTCATTTTTTTTTTTTTTTTGAGATTCAGGAGAGGAAAAAAAGATATATGTAATAGCTAAACTTGCAGCAGTCCTCAGAACGACAATAATGCATGAAATATTTAAGTTAGGGTTTGGGCCAGTCAAGACATCCTATCATTTGCTAAGTGACGCATTTGTTATCACATTGAAAAGATCATGTAGGAACTTCTCATAATTTCCAAAAATATAAATTTCTATCCCACAGATAATTGTAAAACAAGACTGGAATATCCAAGCGAAACAATATGTTATAATGATATGTACATAAGATCACTGCTTCAGACTTACCTGTTATAAAATTGAAAAGGAGACAAAACTCCGAAAGGAGATCCCATCACAAGAAGAAAGTCTCCTCTCTTTTGAGGCTGCGACAAATTTAGCACATCCTGGAACTAAAGAACCGTGAATGCCCATGAAGACATTGCCAAAGAATGCAAACTAAATTCCAAGCAAGTAATAGTAGAAGTTTTGTATTGTGGCAGTTTCTTCCTTGGTAAAGTGAATTTTACAGGATAGGTTGTTTTCTTAAGGTCTGAATTTAGATAGAAATTATACCTTGATGTCTAATGCTGAAACACCAAGAAAAGCAAGTCTTGTGGCTGCTTTGGCCATAATAGTGGCATTATTGGATTTATCCGATGAAGAACTCCTATATGAAATATCTGAAAATCTCAAATCATTTTCAACCTGACAAAAACGAAGCAAAAATCATTTCAGAATATTGAACCATATAATGTTTATCAATACAGAACCAAACACCCAGTGAATGCAATCAAAAAGACATGCTCGCTACAGTCAGCTTTCAAACACCAAATGGTAAGGTGTACTCATTTAAAAATTTGCTCGCAAGAGAGACTTTGATACCAAAATCACCATGATCAAATTTCACAGGAAGCGCCTTATACAGAACATTTAAATTAATATTGCTGCTTGAAATCATAGGTTTCGGTCTACAGAAAGGCCACCCTACTCGCAAGGAATTGCTAGGGTATAAAAATATTTCCCTCAACTTCAGAGTTTCTGCAGTCAAAGGGGCTGGAGAATAGGTTTAGGCTTTGATGAATTGGCATTGCCTGTTATGGGCTCATATGTCTATTACGGTACAGAATGACATGTCAGTTATCAATTAATAAATGCTAAAGGACAAAGCTTAAAAGAAGCTCCTTTTGTGACTAATTTAAGCAAAGCATGGCACAAGAATTTTGGTCTGCAATATGAGCATAGAAAAAAAAATATGAGAAGTGCCTTTTGTAACTAATCTGAGTAAATCATGGCACAAAAATTTTGGCCTGCAATATGAGTATAGAAAATAAACCCAGAAATCCAATAACTTCAAATTAGACACTACTTTTCATAATTGGAGCATCATATGTGAACAATTAAGTGCTTTCGATACTTTGATGGTTTCACCTGTCTATAGGAGCCACTACCCACAATCTTAGGATCATTGCTCAAAGGGGGCAAAGACCAACTAAGATCCCATGAAGTCTGCTCACTTGGGCCACCATGAGCTCCAATCAGTGACACAAGCGCATCAGAAGCTGCAGAGACATCAACCTGATACAGATCGAAGTTATTTGGATTTCAGAATTTAACAAAACCTCGCCACTGAATAACATATCATATTGATGTTCAAAGTTTAATGAATAGAAACATGCTTGCAGCAGGAAGTCAACTATAAGACCTCAACCTAAAGCCTGGATGGGATACAATTAAGACTCGACCAAACTCTACAGCTTGTAATATAAGTGAAGCACTGAAGCATGCAAGATTTTATATATATGGTTAGTAATTGCTTGTAAGAATAATCATCTTTAAGTATTTATTAGTGTACCAATGAATTTATTGAACTCCAGTTGATCAACACAAAGATAGAAAGATGAAAAATGATTTACAATACGATAATTAAAAAATGAAGCCATAGAGTATGAACTCCATTTGATCAACACAACGACAGATATGGAAAATTGATTTAAAATATGATATGCAACAATGAAGCAAAAGAGTAAATGAAGAATGCTATGATAATTACTACAACTGTAATAACCTCAAAAAATACTACAAACATGATACACACAAAACACCATAAAAATGAAAAACGTATGGATAGCCCAGAAAAGGATATTTAAAATTTTAATCTAGCGGAATCTAGTACAACATTAGGGCATTTTGACAGCTTAAGCATGAAAATAATGAATCAGTCCAAGCCACTGACATACAACGATAAAATTTAGTTTGAGCTATTGTAAATTGCCTTTTAATTTTTCATTCACAGCACCATTTTTGTTTTTTTATCAAGATTTTAAGGTATGAATAATTTTTCCATACAAAGAAAAATTTCTCATCAACTAACCCATTGGGAAAATAGCAGCGTGAAAGAAACACATAATTTTGGTTCTTCAGGTTTCACATGCAATAAGCACCAAATGGATATGAAGAAACTTAAAAAAGTCAATGCATTGCACATAGAGAATACGGAAACCTACAATTGCCAGCAAATTAGATGGAACCCAAAAAGAACTTGTACCAGGATTATCGACGCTGCTAACTTCTTTTCTTCCCTGCAAGAATTTTAAATATATGACTTCAAGAAGTAATTATTTTTGCGTTCAAAATAGACCCATATACACTATTATAGTATCATTCACTAAACTATATACCTCTACAAGAACATCAATGCAGGCACCAGGAATTAATTTTGGGGAAATATCCTGCAAAACATTCGGCATAGACTTCATTAGCTGGATTATGAATGAATGAATTTTATATATTCTATGCAAAAAATAGCCTTCATGGCATCGACGATAATAAAAACTCTAAAGTTGTGGTTAAGGTTGATAGAAATATTTTAATACTCCCCTTGCAAGTTGAACACCCTTTCATATGGGTTGATATGAATTGATACCTCAAGGTGTTCCTTTTTCATTTTTCAAATCCACTTTTTTTATGTGAGCAAGTTCTAAATCCAAGTTTACTCCGATACCATATAATGTTACTTCACTACACCAAAACTTCGAAGTTGTTGGTGAGGGTTGTGAGAAATATTCTAATACTCTAAAAAATAGCGAATAGGAATAAAAGGTAAAACAAAAACAATGAAGAACGTATGGGGGGGAAATGACACCAACCTTAGTAGGATTCTCTCTATGCTGAGCTGTCAAAAAAGGCTCGATGACCGAGGCTACAGTGATAACAAGAGTGCCTGTATGATGATATATGCTTGAAATATGTTCAAGAAATTTTGGGGGATCGCTCAAGGAGCCTGGGGGGAGGAGAAGCCCAGAAGCAGAGAGGCTAGTGGTTCCTGATCTGAACCATAAGTAGAACCAATTACAAGAGACGATAAAAGATTGATGAAGATTTAAGAAGACCAAATGGTTAACTTTCATAAAATCAATATACAAGTTGGAACCTTAGATCCATGGTTAGTGTTTTTTTGTTTTTAAAATGAATTTTGCTCCAAAAGATCATCCTAAATTCAGTTTCCTTTCATAAAAAGAACCATGGATGTGGGTAGGATGGCCTCAACTGTGAAATCAATAACACAGACACGCGCATACAGAATTTGTCATCATATACATTATACAGGTTATATAACAAATGTACTACAATACAAATGTATTTTTCTCCAATTTCCATGGAGAGGGATATATACGTCAAATATGAGTTAAATAAGTCCAGATGGAAAGTTTTAGTGTGCAAAGGAGATGGGTCATCTTTTTTTCTTTTTTTTTTTAAATGCATGCATAGAATTTGTCCCTCACAAGCAAGTTTTCTACAAAATCAATTTCACCATTATGCATAAACACATGCCATAGGTATCATATAAGGCCCTGTTTGGAAATTGAGTTAAGTTTTCTAAACTAGAGTTTCAAAAAGTTAGAAAAGTTGAACTCCAAAATGCTAATTTTACCCTATTTAGCAATCATTTTGGAGTTGAGATACCTGCAGTCATCTTGGCTCTAAAGTTGAGATGACTGCAGTTATCTCCTTTGAAGCACGGATACTTGTATATGCCTCACGAATCGTTCCCAATCGCGTATTGGAGTCCGAATCCCTTGGAAACACTCGGATTCTTTCAAGTTCGATCGGACTTGTAAATGTCTCATCAACCTCTCTCGAATCGATGCATCTTCTCTTTCTCTTGAAAATTAAAGCACTCAAAAGTTTGAATATGCATTGAATCTCAAACATAATACCTTTATTTATTTATATTGATATGTATACCTTAGTATATATTCATATTTAGTTAATTTAAAATCGATATAAAAACGTATCACGTATCCTAAGTTTTTGGAAAATTGTGAATCACGAATCGGTATCGTATTGTATCATGTATCCTTATCCGAACCCGTGCTGCATAGGTTATCTTAGCTCCAAGCTCCAATCTGATATAAGTTATCTAAACTCCATTCTTGGAGTTTGGGGCTTGCAAACTACAGTTTGCATACTTCCTACCTTTACTTAAAAATAAACTACAGTTTGCATACTTCCCACCTTTACTTAAAAATAAACTACAGTTATCCTAATTCCATATCCAAAAGGTTTAGCTTACCATAAGGTACAAAGAATCCACATGTAACCAATTTATACAACAACAAGACTTCATCCCATACTTTTGTTGTTGCTATATGAATCTTTTCTCCAATCAATCACCAAGATATGTATCTTTATCAATTAGCCTCAATACATGTTCATTTAGACCTAGCCGTACCCTCGTTCCTCCATTAACTACAATTTTGCCACTCCATAGAATTCTATGACCAATTGATTAAGGAGAGTATACAGATACCAATAAAGACTTAGAATTCACAATCAAAATCAATTTTTTCATAGAAATTCCTACGATTCAAGTGAGAATAGACAGCAAATGCGTACTGGTGAAGGTGGAAGGCATGGTTCCGCATCTTGAGCCCCTTCGGATCCTGAAACAAGATGAGATTAATAAGAATAAAACACCCAAAAAAATTCTCGAGGAGGAAAGAATAGAGCGGAACTCACAGGGCCTTGGATTCGAACCATGACTGAGAAATTGCGAGCGAATTGGGAAATCTCTGGGATCTCCATCTCCTTCTTCTTCTTCTTCTTCTTCTCTCTTTTCAGTTTTGGGGATGAAGTCAGAGCAGAGCACGACTTGAAATTTGCAATCGAAAAGCAAAGTCCTGGATAAAGTTGTTCCTATTTGGACGAATTACACTAAAATACCCTGAAGTTTCTGCATTTTCCGAAATAAATGAAAATCTTGTAATTTTTTGTATTTAATTTTGATCCACAGACTCTTTCAAAATTTATAACAGCTTTTGTTGTGTTGCATGTTTGCCTACTTCGGTTTTTTCAAAGTCACTAGATTGTTTTCTAGCCTGAGTTGTGAAGCTTTGCAAAAATCTGATAAGATGGAGGTTCTCGAAAACGAATGCATCTGAGAGAAAAACCAAGTTGCTTAGAACAATTATTAATTGCATTAAGGAGTTTTCTCTGGCTTGGAAAACTCAAGTTTGGGTTCCAAATAGGTTGCAGTTTTAATATTTGGGGTTTGGTCTTAAAACTTATGGAAAATCATGGTTTCAAAAATATGAGCCTGGCTGCTGAGTGAGGATTTTTTAAGAATCGATCGAAACAATGAACAATTACAACCAACCAAATAAAGCAAAGAAAGATTCATCTTTTTTTTAGTCATTAAATACCCGTCCAATCCTTCAACTTTTGACATAAAAAGTGTCGCGTCCCGCTTCCCAAAATACGGAATACGGAAGCGACGAAGGCCAACCGTGCTACCTACGGTAAGGAAAAATCCTTTCATAGTCACATAAGGCTGTCTAGATTAACCTGTCAAAGATAAAATCAAATGCCAAAAAGGAATAATACTGATAACCATGCTGCAATGAAACCACAAGAAATCCTAAAAATGGGTCCACTAGATAATTGATGCAATTAAAGATCCAATACAATAGATTCGGAAATAAAATAAGATCCAAAAGAGATACATAAGTCCTAATGTCTCATAAGGACGCACATGCTAAAAACTAACTGAAAAGAAAAAAAAACCTACGGGTTACTAATCTTCGGCAAAGTCCTGGTAGTCGCTGCGGTCCTGCTCGGCCTGAAAATCTGTCTCTAAATCTGAAATGGCAAATTTCAGGGATATCAGAATATTCCAGTAAGTACTCAACGTATAAGGTGTGTGTAGTATAATAACATGAATATATGAAAATAGTGAAGCCCGGTGCGCAAGAAAAACAAATATATAAATAATTAGATGCATTAACACTATGAAACATGTATGTAAGAGATCAAGTCATAACCTAACTGGTCACTAAAAGGTAAACTATCATATCGTAAGCTCGAGTGTGTGCGTCAACCTCTGCAGGAGTATTCCTAACCCAAGAGTGGTGTCCCAGGGGCTAAGAAATACGGGCCCAACTGTGGAATGAACATGAGACTATATGCCCGGTACGAGCTATAAACATGAGACCAATATAGCCCGGTACGAGCTGTAAACATGAGACCGATATAGCCCGGTACGAGCTGCCGGCATGGGACTCCTGAGATCCTGTTGTACGAACGCACACTCAAACTACCCCAACACCCGTGTATTTATAGCTGCTATGGTAATGACTAGAGCACTAATTAAGAATGCTGAAAAGACTGGAATTGTGGTATGGTAATTGTATAGAGACGAAACTGGTAAATAGTAGTGTGTCATATCATGTTGTTCGGCATCCTAATCAGCGATCTCGTTCATAGAGACTAGAGTAGTGAATAGTCAGGACTTGTCAGTGGTAATAGTTATCAGGTAATAGTAACTGCATAAAGGTGGTGTACAAGCTGGTATGAGTCACAATTGTTATCTTTACCGTTAACCTTAATATGGGTATATTAATCACAATCTGACTAGAAACATAGATATAAGTTAACAACTTTCGAACTTTATTTGTAGTTAAAATAAATCTCCTTTTAAAACCACACTTGCTAATTATTCTCACTTGCTACATAAAAATTTGCCTATATATATTTTTGTATGATATAACGAAAAATAGATACTAACACATTTCCCTTTTATTCTAACAGTGCAGGAAATATATATATACATATGACCACAAAAGAATGTCGATGTACATCGACCAAAAGTAAAGCAAGAGTACTTGTCTGAGGATAACGATCACGGAAAACGATGCACGAAAATGCGAGGCACGATCTCAGCTAAAGTGCGACTTGGGATCTGAGTTATACGATCCGCCTAGATAAATTTCATCGGTTAAACTATAAATATCTACATAACTATTATCACACGACCAACGCAATCGTATTAACTTTGGGTTTTAAATCTTAATTTTCCCCTTTCGATGTTCATTGTTATCATTTTATTTTATTTTATTTATTTTCTTTTTTTTCTGAAAAAGAAAAACAAGGATCAGGGAAAAACTTACAGAGGATGATCGTGGCAGTTGCTAGGGTTTGGATGAGTCCTGGGTTGAGTCGAGAACACTCGGTGATGAGAGCAGATGACGAAGATGAGATGGGTCGTGGGCGATTCGAGGTGGAGCTCGGATCTGGAGATGGGTGCAGTTGCGAGGCGAAGACGAGGGCTGCGGCGACGGTGAGGGTTCGGTACAGGTCGCCGAGGTTGTGGTGGCAGTGATGAGGACGATAGTGATGAGGGAAGGAGAAGGAGGCGGGGGTTGCGGCGGCGGTGATGGTGGCGACGAGAGATGGATCGTGGGGTGATGGGTTGCAGAGGAGATGCGAGAGAGAGGGAGATGAGGAGGTCGAGGAGGGAAAGAGGAGAGTCAGGATCGAGGGTGGAGGCGACGACGAGGAGGCTTGGCGAATGTAATACCCAGTTCTTTTTGTACACCAACATCCGTAATTTTATAAAGTGTTGCTTACAAAATTTATTTAGTTATATTTATAATTATTGTAACAACCTAGTTCATTTATACCAATTCCTGTTCCCGTATTTACTTATCTGTGGTATTTTCTTGATTTATCGTGTTTTGGGTGCGAATGGTATTTTACATTTTACTTTGCATTCGACCCGACCCGCTTGGTTGAACCTGTTTGATTCATATTTATGAATTATCTTGACTTGTTACATAGACATGTGCATTTCATGTATACTGCATACTGGCATTTCATCTGGCATTGCATCTTTTACCATATAACATTTCAAGTCACAGAAAATATATTTAAAATTACATTACATGGCCTGCTTGATACCCCTAACCCCGTGGTAGCATCCGCGTATCTTGTTCTCGTCCCGTTCAGTGAAACGGACGTGTTTGGATGGCTACGCGCACGTACGTGCATCCGTTCTTGGGGGTATGCATTTTCGTTACCTGAGCATTCATTTTGAATTTGAAAGTCGCATATATTTTTCATATTTAAAATCTGAATTTTTAGACCCGACCCGAGCGCGTTTTGGAATATTTTTGTATCCTGACAAAATTCAAATTAATTAATTTAATATCACTATATTTTAATCGACAGATTTAAAATTTACACAACTAACTAAAATCTTTTAAAAATTAAAATCAAAACAAATTACACTTTCCAGCTCAACCCAGCTCTTTCTCTCGCTGTCCCGTGGCCCCCACTCCCTCTCTCTTTCTTTTTCTCTTTCTCTCTCTCTCCCTCTCTCTCTCCCCCCGCGCTCAGTCTTTCTCTCTCCCCACAAACAGCCAAATTTCTTTCTCCTAACTGTTCATCTCTCTCTCTCTCCTCTTTCGATCCCGCGCTCTCTCTCTCCTCTCTCTCTCAGATTCTTTCTCTCTCTCCTCTCGCTTTCTTTATCTCTCTCTCTCTCTCATATATATATATATATATATATATATATATATATATATATATTACCCTCCTTCCTCTCTCTCATTTTCTTTTCAACCGAGAGACCTGCGAACCCTAGCCCCGCCTGCCTCCACCTCACCGTCGACCTCTCCCTCTCTCCACCACCTCGTCCTCGTTCTCTTCTCTCTCATCTTCCCTCCCACTCCTCTTCTCCCTCTCTCCTTCTCCAAACCCAGGAACCCGAGCACCCCCTGCACACCGCTCCATTGCCGACAAGATCGCCGTAGTCGATCTCATCGTCACCCCTCGTTCCTTGATCACAGTGCACCACAGTGAGCCGCTTCTTTCCTTCTCCTTCCCCTTTTCCTTCTTTCTTTCTTCTTTTCTTTCTTTCTTCCTTAAAAATGGTTCTCTGTTTGTTTAGATCGCCGGAGCCGGACGTGACGTTGACGATCCCGACGATCCAGACGTCGTACCTGACTTGTGTGATCACCCTTGTGCGTTGTTTGGAACCGTTCCGTGTACCGTGCGCGCGTCGCGACTTTTCACCGACGTGAGACGTTCCGTATACATCCGTTTCTTGATCCGTCGAGGCAAGTTAATCTTGCTACATTCTATATAACTCATTTTATACCTATGTAAATAAATACCATACCTATAGTTTAAATCTAGTACCCCATGTTTAGTTTTATAACGTTTCGATATTCCGTTTGCATCCGTTTATATCATTTCAGATCTAGGTCATGAAAACTTATTTTGTGACATACTAGATTATATTATACTGCATCCATATCAATATTTATATCACATATTGCTTAGTTGTACATTCCATATTACCATTTTATAGTTTTATAGCTTTTCGGATACCCGTTTGCATCCATCTCATTTAATATATATATAACTGCATCCATAGATCACATTAATACATAACACTGTGATATTAGCATCCCATGTTTAATAAAGTGCATCTTAATTAGTATTGGAACTATAAATGTAACCCTAATCGATAATTGTGCATCCATATCTTTGAATTTATATCTATTGGCATACCACATCACATTATTCCATTTTATTGTTATATTGGTACCCCATACTTGTTTTTGTGTACCCATACTTATTACAGTTTGATTATGAGCACTCACTTGATACTTGTGCACCTCCTGACATGACTTGATACACTACTACTTGACACGACTTGATACATGTGCACTACTTGACATGATTGGATCCATGTACACCACCTGACATGACCTGATGTACCACAGCTTGACACATTACCTGTTCTTGTTACTAATGCCTACAATCTTGATCTGTTGTCCCTATGGACATTTCCTGTTGTCTATACAGACAAACCTGTACTTGCTTGATCCTGTGTTGGCATTAGTCTCAGATTTATCAATACCCGACTTACACACATAACCTTGGGGGTATGGGGAAAGCAAGAATGTATCCGAACGTGCTCAAAGGGCTATTACATCTTGTTACCGTGGTCCCGTGGGGTTGAACGAAACATAGACACCCAGTCTATTACATCGTGTTACCGTGGTCCCGTGGGGTTGAACGGGACATAGACTCACCGTCTATTATATCGTGTTACCGTGGTCCTGATTTGTATGAGATTTATAGATCAAAAATATATGTTACCGCAATCAAGAACGGCGTCGCTTGGTAACTAGCCGGTGAATACGGGTCGGTCCACAGGGATGATGTTAATTTCCTAAATGTTCTTACGAGCTAATTCCAAAGGGTGTTGGATCTTTTATCACAAAAACTAAGTTGAGTTATACTAGGATTAGGAAACTTGCTAGGATTAGGTTTAGGTAAAGTTTGTTAAATAAAGATCTACACATCTTTCAATGCTCTAAATTAGATATCATTTAGGAGTTATGGTAATTATTAATAAAGGGGATTAGGATGTCCGGGAAGAAACTATGTTTCTTCCTCTAGATTCTTGTCTGTCCTTTCTTAATCCTTACCCTAACCTCCATGGAAAACATTCGTATCTGGTCTTTTATACTACGGTATCACCGTTACCTCGTGGGTAGAGTGCCGTAGGGAGCGGAATATGAAAGTATGCATGGAGTCCTAATTATTCATAAGTGATTGGCAAAGAAAGGGGTGAGAGATCTCCATCTCTCAAACCCTTCCCTATTCCTAAACCTAACAAGCGAGGAAACTGCTCGCTCATTGAGCGATCTACGAAAGACATAATTTTTATGAGTTTTGATTTAAGAGATTAAAGATCTACTGCAAATTAATAAAAATTCTAAACTAGATTAAATTAGGGCAAGAATAGAAATTACCTAGGGCAGAAATTAAAACTAAGACTAAGGCAGAAAATAAACCTACTTACAAATTGATACTCTCCAAACTTCAAAAGAAATCTGAATTTTTATTGATGAAAAGAGGCATGAACTAATACAAGAATTTGGGTCTCTATTTATAGGATATAGAAAACCCTAGGTTTACAATTGCCGCATGTCTGCATTTACAAAAATACCCCTAGGAAGACTAGTCAGCGCCGCCACAAAACATGGTAAATTTTTCTTCAACTCCGTGCTCTAGACGGCCGCGGAACCGCGGCCGCAGCCAGGGTTTGGCTGCGGTTCCGCGGCCCAATAGGAAGATCTTCTATTGAATTTGGGTGTGCTGGTTCTGGGCTTTTTGGGCTTCCTACTTCTTTGGTTCTTTACTCAATTTGGCTTCTGGGTTTCTTCCAGATCTTCCAGTGAATAGTGTAGTGGACTTTAACCATTCGCTTTGTGTCGAACTCATGAACCTTGCGCTGCCTTGTACTTTGTGAACTGATCTTCATGTAGGCTTGATCAAGATCCTTCTATTTGTTGGTCGTAGTCCCACTTTTGCACCATATTTTATCTTTTTCACTGTTTTTGCTCCAAGAACCTATAACCTGTAACTATGTAGCAGACATGGGTCAAAAGCACCTGTTTATTTGTAAAATGCATAAGAATGGGGAATATAATAGTGCAATATTATGGTATGAGCAAATACCCCCAAACTTATCTTTTGCTCGTCCTCGAGCAAACCTAGTTTTATTCTCGACAAAATCCTAACCTCACTTTCGCAGGGAAACGCGATTGCACTGAGCTCGTGCAACAAGCCGTTAAACCTCTAGGTGTCCCTAATAGGAGGACTGTTGTCTCCTGAGGGTTTTCAGCGGATACTACCCACAAAATCCTATCAATTCGGCCCATTGACTTTTATTCTCCAATTAGGTTTTCTAACAAGGAATTCTATTATCTTCTACTCGTAAATTATCCACCCATATTCTTCACGCTTCCTTATCATTTAACTTAAGATTATATATGTTCTGTAGACTTACTTAGCTTTCGACATCTCTTAAATTTTCCTTCTAGGGTTCCATCTCAACTTAGAAATTTTTATCATCTCTATTAAAAATATAAGTCATATTCTTCATTCCTATCTCTTATCTAAACCCCAATCACATACCCCTATGTGTGTGTATAAATCACCCCTACACTTGGAAATTCAAATCAAGCAATCATACTCTTGTCCGTTGTCCAAAGCACTTATTAATTGGTGAATTTTTAAATGAATTTTGCTTACACATCCTTCATGCGATCGTTAATACTTCTTGAGGTACCAACAACCGATTACAAAATGTGTATGCACAATTAAAGCGTAATTCGTAGTCTTGTAACACCTAAGACTTTAGCAGTGACTCCCAAACCAGTTGGTCTAAGGCACTAGGTGATGAAGCACCCTCGCTAAATATTTTTTTATTTTTGCAGCCTTAAGTAATCACAAAAACCAGTGTTCATTTTTTTCTTTATTCACACTTGTATTTTATTTTATTTTTTCTTCGTACTAAGGACTTTAGACAAGAGCATTTCAATGTCTCTTCTACTATTTCAAGTTTCAAGGTGCGTGTTTGTGCAATTTGTAGGGTATATATTTTCAGAATTTAGACTTAAACTTAGGAATTATTTTTCAAACTTATACTTTAATAAAAACATCAATACTTTTCCCTTGTTTTAACTTAGCCCAAGAAGTGAACTCAAAATTTGCCTATTTCTAAATAAACTACAAAGGTATATGCTTTCTACCGTTAAATTTTAAGAGAGGTTATTTTTAGGGTTTTTAATTTACTAAGTCTAAGATCTAATTATTCTTAACTAGTTAACCTATTTGTCAAACTCAAGTCAAATAAGGCCAAAATTGAATACATTAATTTTTATAATTTTTGAAACATTTAAATTTTTATGGATTTTAAAATAAGTATGCAAATGCAAAAAATGTACATATGAATGCGAAGGAAGAAGGCTTACCGAACATACCCCCAAACTTAAACTTGACAGTGTACTCACTGTCATGCTACACCAAGAGGGTTGAGAATGTCGGTATTCCCTTGTTTATTTATTTATAATTTTTTTTATTGTTAAAAGAAAAACAAAAATATATATACAGAAAGGCCCCCCCAAACTTCATTGAAACAATATTAAACGTCATTGCCAAACTTTGCAAAGACCAAACATCAACACCAACCAGTCGAAAAATTTATCTGTATAGAGTATTGGTTGGTGGAAGAACATGTTGTACCGATCCAAAAAGAATGGGGGAAAATAGAAGTGGTGGTATGGAAAGTGTGGAAGTGAATGGATAGGAGGTGGTGATGAATCAAAACGAGAATGTGAATGATTAGCAATCAGTGGAATAGTGGCATTCTCGTAGCTTATTAAAAGAAAAGGGGGTGGTTCAACTTCTAAAGGAGGAGGTTGACTATCCACACCATCCCCAAAAAATTTCTGTGGATTCATTATCGACTTGGCATCATCCATCATATGCATATGATATTCAATTATGAGGGAACTAATCTCCTCGATGTCCGCCATAGTCCAGCCGAAAGCTTGCCGCTTATCTTGTAAGACCATTAAAAGGGCTTTCTCTTGCTCGAGGGCTAGAGAGGCCGATATGATAACGGGAAAGGTCTCATTCTCACCTAGATAAGCATATTTAAGGTGAGACGGCAACGGCTTTAGTTCGAGTTTCGGAGGCGAAACAATCATAGGTAAAATTGGTAAATCTACCTCGAATCAGAGGGCTCCATCACTGGTTCGAAATCACTGCAAACAATCGATTCAGATGGTTCAACTAACTCATCCAAAAATTCAAAAGACTCATATTTGGGCGGTGAGTCATCAAAATCATCCAAAAAAGTGAAATATTCATAATCAATATCGGTTGTGTCAACTGTGGTAGATTCAAGGAGGGACGCACTAGTGGCGTCAAAACTGTCTTCATCAAACAGAAATCTTTCAAGCTCGCAGTCCTCCTGCGTGATTTCGTGAATAGAGCAAACTTCTCGTGTACTAGTTTTAGGCACGGGGGGCAAACTTCCTAACTTGTAAATATTGAACTCACTAGATGTCTTCCCGAAGGATAGAGTCATGGAGCCATTGCGATAATTTATTACGGCATTGGAAGTGGCCAAAAATGGTCGACCGAGGATCACCGGAATTTGGTTCCATGGGTTAGCAACAGGTTGTGTGTCCATAACAATAAAATCAATGGGCAATATGAAATCGCCTACTTTGATCAACACATCCTCTAACTCACCCCTAGGATGTGTGATTGATCGATCAGCCATTTGGAGAGTACAACGAGTGGGTTTCAACTCTCCAACTCCTAATTGCTCGTACACGGAGTAGGGAAGCAGGTTAACACTAGACCCAAGATCTAAAAGTGCTCGATTGATTTTCTTATCCCCAATTGTTATTGAAATCGTAGGATAGCCGGCGTCCTTTCGTTTTTGGGGTAGGGGTTGAGGTTGGTTAATAGCATTGCTCACTGCACTAGCCACTAGCACTTTCTTGGATATTTGAGATTTTCTCTTCGAGGAGCATAAGCCCTTTAAGATTTTCGTGTACGAAGGGACTTGTTGGATTGCGTCCAAGAGAGGTATATTTATGCTAACTTGTTTAAATAACTTCACAATCTTCTCCATTTGTGGAGTTGATTTATTGGGACTCAACCTGTTTGGAAATGGAGCATTTTGAAAATCTGTTGAGTCCAAAGTCTGTAGAGTAGAATGTGGAGTTGGAACGGATCCCAGTGTGGGTGTGTTCGTGAAGTGAGAAGTGGGTCCGTTCGGATTAGAAGAAGAAGAGCCTTTTGAAGAATGAAGAATAGGCTCTAGCGGAGAAGATGAAGGTGAAGAAGGAGAAGAAGGAGAACCACCGGCGGGGGTGTCATCACTAGTACCCACATTATTTTGCAACACTTTTCCAGATCTCAACGTGGTCACCGCATTTACATTATGATTTTGATATTCATATGCGACATGTGCGTTGTGTGTGTGACCGGGATTTGGCAATGGTTGAGTTGAAAGCTTTCCCTTTTCTCTCTCGCTCAACGCAGCAGTTAGTTGTGCAATTTGTGCCTCAATAGATTTGATGCTTTGATCGTATGAAGCATTGTTGTGCACCAAAGACTGGATGGAATTTTCCAACCTTGCTGCGGATTCTGTAGATTGTTTGAGAAACGCATCTAGACTTTTTTCTAGCGAGATAACCTTATCATCATTTGGTTGAACATAATTGTTCGTTTGATTTGGATAAGGTTGTAGTTGGAAAGATTGCTGGTATTGAGTTTGTTGGGGTGTTTGTTGTTGTGGAGGAGGAGACCTTTGAAAATTGTTGTTTCCTTGGAATTGTTGATTTTGATTCCACGCAAAATTTGGGTGACTCCTCCAACCCGGATTGTAGGTCGAAGAGTAAGGATCATTTCTTTGTCGTTGCTGAAAGGCAGCATTGACTTGATCTTGTCCTTGAACAGGTGGATTGTAAGGACACTCTTCGGTAAGGTGTGATGGATCCGAACAACAAGCACAAACAGTTCGTGGAGGCACAACAGGGGCAGAAGAAGGCGATGAGATTTTGGTCTCAATCGCTTCTAGCTTTTTCGTAAGTGCGGCCATCTCGGCCTTCATAGCAATCGACATATCTAAGTGATGTATGCCTGCCCTAGATTGACCAATAGAAGAAGATGAGGTGGTCTTGGTGCTCTCCCACTGAATTGTTTGTTCGCTAAGATCCTCGAGAAACTGCCATGCTTCCTCACTAGATTTGGTTAGAAAGTGACCTTGACAAATGGTTTCTAGCAACTGTTTCGTTGTCGGGTCAATCCTTCGTATAATGTTTGGAAAAGTTGCCAATTTTCGATCCCATGGTGAGGGCATTGAACGAGTAGGTCTTTGAATCTTTCAAAACACTTCCAAAATGGTTCGGAAGGAAGCTGGGAAAATTGTATAATCTCATTACGTATTCTAGCAGTCTTATGATGAGGATAGAACTTTTTAAGAAAGGCTTTCACAAATTCTTCACAATTCTTAATTGAATGCGACGTTGTGCTATATAGCCACTTCTCGGCTAAGTCACATAAGGTGAAAGAAATGACCCTTAGCCCTATAGCATCGTCGGATAATTGGGTTGTTTTCATCATAGCGCAATCGTTTTGGAATTTGTTGATAAAGATATATGCATCTTCGAATTCCAATCCGTGAAACTTAGGCAGCATATTGATGAAGTGGGGTTTGATCTCAAAATTGTCCCCATTTGCCGGTGGGAGTGAAAGACAAGTAGGTAGGGCGGTGCGGATTGGGTAGAAAAGATCCTGGAGCGCGATTCGTTGGGGCGCTTCAACAGGTGGGTGATTCGGGTTATTCGCACCTAACGGAGGTGGAATGAGTCCCGTCGGTAAGGTGTTGTTAGGATTGTATCCCGACATATCTTCGGAAGAAGAATTTGAAGGTGGAGGTAAGGAAGTGGAAGGAATTTCGACTTCGGAGTCGAAAGCTTCGTCGGTCGGTACCAACGAAACACGAACTAATCGGGCGCTAGTGTCCCTAGTCCAACCGGACATACACTAAAGGGGTAGTGTAGTCAAAAAGGTGAAAGACAGAATGTGGAGGTAAGAAAATGTCAATGAGAAGAAAGTGGTGTAAGTGAGGTGTAAGGATTTCTTTAGCGATAAGTTGCAAGTTTTTGAAAAGATTTTGTCCCTTTTTTTATCCCTTTTTTATGTGGAGCTTTTTGCAAAAAGATTTTGAGAAGAGACTTTGACACAAATACAATCAACCACAAATGCACAATCAGGCCTAGATCTAGGGTCACCTAGGTCAGCTAGACAGCTCCTAACTGTTCCAAAGGGCTAGAAATAGGACCTCAAACCGCCTCTTCACCGCCAATTACGGCCAGGTAAGTGCCAGGTGAGTGGGAGGCTTCCCACTACAAGTAGTGGTCCTAATTAAGTAACCACTCGTCTTAGACACACTTGCCTAGACACTGCAAATTCAGGTTAGGATTAACGGCCGATGCCTATAACTAGTCCTCTGTCCTATTGAGCACGACGTTTTTAGGGCTGAGTCTTGTATTTTTTAATTAAGAATGGTCAATGCAAATGCCTTATGTGATTTCTGGGGTCCTGGAAAGGGTGATGAAATCCCCACCCAATCTGAATTGGTCTTAAGCCCCTTAAAGTCCGATTAAAATATGCAAAGCAGTAAATCACTTGCAATCAATTTTCTTTTAAGCGCGGCGCAAAAAATCCTGCAGAAAATCAATTATTGGAAGGGGGAAGATTTTTTTAAGCGCAAAAAATCCTGCAGAAGATTTGACAGAAGATATATGGGGATTTGCAGAAGAGGGTAAGAGAAAACAAATTTAGCAAAATTCGTGCGCTGACGTCACGAGGGTACTGCGGTTCCGCGGTCGGAGACTGGTTGCGGTGGCGGTTTGGCGGCGGCAGCGGCGGCGCAGGTCCCAAGAAAAAATCTGCTGTTATGTATTTGAAATTTCCCTCTGTTCTGATCTCCCGTTTTCTGTTTCGCACTCTGGATTTTTCCAGATCTGTCAATCCTGCAAAGATTCACACAAGAAACCCTTCAAACAATAAAAGATGATAGAATTTTTATATTTTTTTATTTTTTCAATTTTTATGATTTTTATATTTTATATTAACCCGAAATTACAAAATGAAAATTTTACGCCATCCCCGGCAACGGCGCCATTTGATTTGTATGAGATTTATAGATCAAAAATATATGTTATCGCAATCAAGAACGGCGTCGTTTGGTAGCTAGCCGGTGAATACGGGTCGGTCCACAGGGATGGTGTTAATTTCCTAAATGTTCTTACGAGCTAATTCCAAAGGGTGTTGGATCTTTTATCACAAAAACTAAGTTGAGTTATACTAGGATTAGGAAACTTGCTAGGATTAGGTTTAGGTAAAGTTTGGTAAATAAAAATCTACACCTCTTTCAATGCCCTAAATTAGATATCATTTAGGAGTTATGGTAATTATTAATAAAGGGGATTAGGATGATCGGGAAGAAACTATGTTTCTTCCTCTAGATGCTTGTCCGTCCTTTCTTAATCCTTACCCTAACCTCCATGGAAAACATTCATATCCGGTCTTTTATACTACGGTATCACCGTTACCTCGTGGGTAGAGTGCCGTAGGGAGCGGAATATGAAAGTATGTATGGAGTCCTAATTATTCATAAGTGATTGGCAAAGAAAGGGGTGAGAGATCTTCATCTCTCAAACCCTTCCATATTCCTAAACCTAACAAGCGAGGAAACTACTCGCTCATTGAGCGATCTACGAAAGACATAATTTTTATGAGTTTTGATTTAAGAGATTAAAGATCTACTGCAAATTAATAAAAATTCTAAACTAGATTAAACTTGGGCAAGAATAGAAATTACCTAGGGCAGAAATTAAAACTAAGACTAAGACAGAAAATAAACCTACTTACAAATTGATGCTCTCCAAACTTCAAAAGAAATCTGAATTTTTATTGATGAAAAGAGGCATGAACTAATACAAGAATTTGGGTCTTTATTTATAGGACATAGAAAACCCTAGGTTTACAATTGCCGCATGTCTGCATTTACAAAAATACCCCTAGGAAGACTAGTTAGCGCCGCCACAAAACATGGTAAATTTTTCTTCAACTCCGTGCTCTAGACGGCCGCGGAACCGCGGCCGCAGCCAGGGTTTGGCCGCGGTTCCGCGGCCCAATGGGAAGATCTTCTGTTGAATTTGGGTGTGCTGGTTCTGGACTTTTTGGGCTTCCTACTTCTTTGGTTCTTTACTCAATTTGGCTTCTAGGTTTCTTCCAGATCTTCCAGTGAATAGTGTAGTGGATTTTAACCATTCGCTTTGTGTCGAACTCATGAACCTTGCGCTGCCTTGTACTTTGTGAACTGATCTTCATGTAGGCTTGATCAAGATCCTTCTATTTGTTGGTCGTAGTCCCACTTTTGCACCATATTTTTATCTTTTTCACTGTTTTTGCTCTAAGAACCTGTAACCTGTAACTATGTAGCAGACATGGGTCAAAAGCACCTGTTTATTTGTAAAATGCATAAGAATGGGAATATAATAGTGCAATATTATGGTATGAACAGGTCCCGTGGGGTTGAACGGGGCATAGACCGATAGGTTACGATGAGGATTACATTAATTGATTTCGAATGACTTTAGAGAAGATAACCCTATAACACAGTTTAGACTACTCACTGCACTTCACCTATATATATTCTGTTCACTGATTTATATTCATGTTACTGTTTATTCCTGATAACTGTTACTGTTTATACTTCATGCCTGCATATTTCATTTCATCCTGCTTGCTTTGAATTATTGATATTATGACGCACTGACGTTTGTGTTTTGCATGGCCCAGATCCCTGTTTACCCCAATCAGAGCAAAGCTCTGTTCAAATTCCAAGGCGGGAGATGAAGTAACGCTTCATCTTTCCCCAATCAGAGCAAAGTTCTACTTTGAAAATTTAAACTTTAATAAATGAAGCAACGCTTCAGATCCTCTGCGCTGCGCAGGGCGCCACGTGTCAAAATCAGGCAAGCCAGCGCAGAGAGCGCAGCGCGCCCAATCAGAGAAAGGCTCTATTTAAAACAAAAATTAAAGGAAGCAACGCTTCAGATGACTTGCGCTCTGCGCTGCGTGCCACGCGGCAGCGCAGTCGAGCTGCGCGCCACGCGGCAGCGCAGTCGCGCAAGCGCAGTCGCGCAGTGCGCTGCGCTGCGCAACACGTGTCAGCGCAGTGCGCTGCGCAACACGTGTCAGCGCAGTCGCGCTGCACTCTGCGCTGCTTGACACGTGTCACGCGCTGGGGCATTTGTCCAAACAGAATTAAATTCTAGTAAGATCTTTCTGTTCTTGTTAAAACAAGAAGATTGTTTTCTGTAAAACAGAAACCCTTGGATCAAAGATCCAACGGTGGGGAAAATTCCCCAAATCACTCAGAGAAAGATTTCTTTAACAAATTTAACTAATTTATGAGCACTATATAAAGGACCCTAGACCCCAATTCAAAAGGATGAACATTGTGAGAGATTGAGAACCTCAAACAGAGAGAACTCTGAAGAAATTTCAAGAAAAAGGTAAAAATCTTCATAAAATAGAAGAATTTCTTCTAATAGATCATTGATCTAAGAACAAGATCAATGATCTTCATATAATAATAAGTGCTTTGCACTCTTTTATGAACCACCGGTTCTCTTAAAACAAGAAAAACAGAAAAAAACTTGTTTTCTTTGATCTAAAATTGATCAAAATAATAAAACGGTGCCCTACACTTGTAAATCTGCACTGTTGCGCTCTTGGGTTGGTGCAAGCCACTAGGGAGCGCCACGTGTCAGCTCCAGAGTGATCTGCGCTATGCGCTGTTACAATAGAGCACTGCTCTCATGAATTGGCGCAACCCACTAGAGCGCGCCACGTGTCAGAAGCGCAACAGCGCAGCGCACTGCGCTTGCGCTCACCAGAGTGTGACACGTGTCACCTCCATATGGACTTGCGCCTTGCGCTCCTTAATCAGCGCAAAGCGCCTGACAAGCCATGTGGCACTCTGTCAGATTAATTAATGCAGCGCATTATTAAAAGGCAGAGCCCATTTAAAAGGCCCAATGGACCAAAACAAATGCTCTGCATTATAAAAAAAGGGGACAGAGCCCAACTTAAAAGGCCTAACAGGCCAGAATAAAATACAGTCCAGGGGCAGAGCCCTAATTAAGGTCTAATAGACCTAATGCAAGAAAAACGTTGAACATCTTCAACTGGACTTAGCCCAATCATGGCCATAAGTCCTCAAATGAAATTGACTGAGCACCGCTGCTCTCTTAAATCAATTTACACCTGGTTCAAGGGTACATCTCTGAACTCCTCTGACACCTATCGTTGTAATTCTTCAACGACGTCAGAGACGTGACGGGTCCCGACGACCATACATTCAATGGACCACCATGTCCCTAAACTGGAACATGGACCACTACGTCCCTAAACTGGAACAATAGAGCCCCTGAATGCTCTTCCCGTTAAGTTGATCTGAGTCTGGAGATTAGGCTCACGCATCCTTAATGAACGTTTAAGTTGATCTTAGCCTCAATAGGGCTAACGTATCCTTAAACTAAAACACCAAACCCAAATCTAAGTAAATACGGATTTGGACTAATCCACGTCCTACGGGCGACGGCATAATTTAGTCTCCGTATACAATCCACGGGCAACCACAAACAAAACAAACACCCACGACACGAAGTGAAATTCTGGAGAAGGAGAAAGTTGTTACCGCGATGCGGTAGCGTAATTAACTGCAGGGGCTTGCGCCTGCAGGGAAGAGCGTCCCCACGATCAAAAACCCCTCAAGCGAGGGGGAATCTGACGAAGTCTGCTACATCGGCCGCATCCGTCTAAACCTCTGATACACGGTGCCATAAATCAACTTGGTATCTTTGGAGAGGTGGACGGATAAAACCAAATAGCATCTGCCCCGTATCTCAGGCAAGACGTCCTAATGTCTCGGCCGCCATTCGGAAGGGAACAGATTCTGGCACGCCCGGTGGGACCTTTTCCTCTTTCCACTCCACACTTCGTGCGTCGTCTTCGCGAACGAATCGCGGTTTGTTAATGGTTGCCTTTGGGTTTCAAGTTACTAAGATTTGGTCTTTTGCCTAGCGCAGAAATCAAGCATCAATGGCCTCTAACTGCTCGAACTGCTCGAAGTGCCAATGCAACCGACGCTCCACCTCACCTGGAGGTGTAGCATATGGGCCTCAAGCGGCCTCCGTCCTTACTATGCCTGTGGAGAAAGTGACCCAAGCCACCACCGGCCTGTTTTTCGTGACCATGATCCCGCCTGCAAGCTTCACCATGCCAATGCCTGTACCGGAAGCTTCAAAGAAGTCGGTCTTCGATCGACTTGCTACTCCCACGGCCCCTCTCAACGGGTCGTCCAACTCCTCAGTCTTTACCAGACTGAGTCTGAACTCTAAAGGGCCCGCCAAAAAGCCCATGATACCTGAGAAGGCCATCCTAAAGAAGACGGCTGCTCCCGAAGTCGCCAAGACGGCTTCTCCTGTGAAAGAGTCAGTCTTTTCAAGGCTGACTATTCCGGCTCCTACCCCTGCTCGAGGATCTGTCTTTGACAGATTAAATATCACCCCTCAAAGGACAACCTCAGTCTTCAATAGGCTAACACCAGCAACGCCTCATCCAGACAGGGGGCAAAAAGAAGCCGTCTCTATCGCCGAGCCGGTCCCAACGGCTCGTCATGCTCGACGTCGCCATTGGCGACGAGTCAGGAAGGCGGGGGGCAACTCCCCCTCGGGGCTAACTCCACCCGCTCCAATGGTGGAAGTTGATGCTGCTGTTCCAACTGGGAACAGTTTTGAACCACTTAGGAGGGTACGAAAGAACTCTCCAACCGCTACACTGGAAAGATCTCCTCCACCTGCGTAGAGAGTTCCGGAAACGAAGCTGGTGCAGCCTACTCAGCGGCTATCCTCCAAAATATACAAGGTTTGGCGGAGGGTTCAAGACTCTGTAGTTGACCAAGATCATTCTCGTCAACAGAAAAAGACAAAGGTGTAAGAAGAAAAGGACCGTCCTATTAAACAGCAAAGGACAACAACCGCCAGGGTGCCCACTACAACGGCCCCTTCAACTTCAACGGCCTATAAAAGAAGAAGGCCGGAGAAAATCCCCGTGCCCGCGGCAAATGCCAAAAACAGCGAGCCCAAACGCCCTAGGTCTGGGGGCATGGTGGTTCATACCATGTACATGGCGTCTGGTAAAGAGGACAGCCGTGCATCTACAGGTCATCGACCTCTTACACGGTCAGTGACCAAGGCTCAGGAGCAACAGCAAAAGCTCCAGGAGATGATGAACGCGATGGCCGCGCTCACTGGGCCAAAAGAAAGCCCTGAAGCGTCCTCGGACGAACGCCGGGAACAGAAAACTGACGCTGAATTCCTTTGTCGGATATTGCAGAAGAAGGATAAAGAGGCTGCTGAACAAGCAGCCAACATAAAGCAAATGGCCCTCCTCTTCCAAGACATGGTGGGGATGATGATCCAACAAGATCCTCCAGCTGAAGATCCCCCGATCGTCCTTGAAGACGATAGGGGAGAAACGTCAAATCCTCCACCGGCTCTGTCAACAGCCAAGGAGGAGGAAATCTCCAAGGCTGACCTGGATGAATATATAGCTCAGCAGATCCGGGTTCATCAAGCGACTGAAGCAGCCGGTCAGATCGTAAATACGGGGCGACCGTACCCGGGCTGGTATGACCAAATCAGTTACCCGCCGGGATATACGATCCCTAAGTTCCACGTATATAAAGGGACAGGGAATCCGCATCAGCATGTCGCTCAATTCAGGACCTTATGCGGCAATACTGTAGGCGATGACAAATTGTTGCTTCGCCAATTCGTCGGCAGCTTAGCAGAAACAGCCTTTGAATGGTATTCGGAGCTACCTAACGACTTTGTCAAAATATTTGCAGAGATGGAGCTACTGTTTACCCAAAGATTCGCGAGTGCTAGTGGACGCACCCCGATAACAGCACTGATTAACGCCAGGATAAGGCCCGGCGAAACGTGGGTCCAATACGCAACACGATGGCGGAACCTATGGTCGAAATGCGAACAACGCATAGAAGAGGCTCCTGCAGTAGGCATGTTTGTAGGTGTTAGTTATATGTATGCCCTAGAGGCCATTACTGTGCATTGGATGTATATTGTAATGGATGCTGGGACATATATAGGTAGGACTTTCTTGCTCGACATGATAGTATGCTATCTGGTTGCTCTTTATCTTAACATGTATACTTTCTGTCTCTCTGTTACATGTTGATAAAGCCCTTAGGATGTGTACTCGACTTCCAGGACTATGATGTAGATCATACTAGTGGGGCCTGGGTAGTCCATGAGTACATCCTTCAATGTTCCTAGTCGTGGGAATATCGAGATGGGGCATCGATATTCCAGAGTAGACTAGCGTATATCTTCTCGACCCATGTGATGGGCGATGGATGATCCCATATCCATTGGTGTTTGACATTAGAGATGGTATGCGGGTGCTCAGTGGAGACTGGGTACACTGAACGGACTCGCCGAGAACTCCCAGATGGTATTATACCTCACGTCAGATGGCAGTTCTCTCTGGTGACACTGGTACAGCTTAGTCTGTTGACCCGAGATCGTCATAGAGTCTTGTGTGTCTCCCACTGTGCTTTGATTTCCACCCTACCACAGCTCTACTGAGTCGTGCAAACAGGTGGTTTTTGGGTACAGTCCCAATTCACATGGAGGCAATGAGCGATAGGAGGGGATTCGTCTCTCCCGGTATTGGGGGTTGATGTTGCGCTATGCTCGACTGGCCATAACTGGAAATCCCTGGCCAGGGTTGCAGTGATCTACCGGTAAGTGTTATCAGTAGTTTCATGCTATGTTATGGACCTTATATCGGCATGACTTATCAAGCTACTGGGGTCTGACGTTTACCACCCCTAGGCGAGATATGCGACATGTCAGACGAACAGACCGGACTGTACGGTAAGTGTTACTGGTTGGATTCACAGGAGTGTGAGCGGGTTTGCTCGTCGATCTTCTGATCGCTCAATACCCGGGTGGCCGTTATGTTTAGCAGACCGCTTGCGGCTTGTGGGTGTTTGATATGATCTTCACCTACTGCCGGCGTATTGACGAGTCTTTAGAGTCCTACACAGAGGCTTCCTGGCTCAAGCGAAACGAAATAGGAGCGCATATGAGATATGTGTGGGACCGAGAATAATGCGTGTATGTGATACCGTATTCTATTCTTGCGATGAATGTATCGATTGGTTGTATGCGATATAACCTATTTATCGAATCGAGGATTGATTCGATAAGTCGATACATCGGATATTAGTCGGTCATATGCGATATGACCGGATCGTTAAATCAAGTGTTGATTTAATGATTTAATGTATAATTATATATTTGATATATTACTTTGCATTAACTAGTATTTGTTCACTTAAGATGGATTTTCTCACTTGATGTGCACATTGTGTATATGATATATTTTTGTGCACTAGTTTGTATCATGTTTGATGATACATGCAAACTTGGGTGTGTGTGTGCGCTTTAAACTATGATAGGTTAATGGTTAGGGTTTATTTTATTTATTTATTTATTCATTTTAGAAAGGATAAAATGGTGGTTTTCTTTTCTTTCTTTGCTTGAAGCTTCTTGAAGCTTCAAAGCATCTTTGAAAGTCTACCATTTTGTCTTTATCCCTTAACCTAAGCATTCAACTAAACTATAGTTTATTCTCTACACTAAACCATGGTTGCTAAAATGATAAGAATCACTTTATTTTCTTTTTTCATAATTCTTATCATATTCTTTTTCTTCTTCTTCTTCTTCTTCTTCAAGAAGAAGAAACCATTCTAGCTTCAATGGTGCCTTGAGAAAAAGAGTGAGAAATCCAATTCTAAAATGAACCCACTTCCTATTTCTTCATCCTCTACCACTTGCCATGTAGTATAGGGTGTTTTCTTCATAAGTTTCATGACTTGGTGAAGTTGGAGCTTGATCTTGAGTTGCCTCGACTTAGATCATCTTCGGCATCGAAGTCGACGATCTAGCCCGATCATTTCTTCGACGAAACCATTGCTAGAGTCCGGGATCCGATGATCGCAGTGGAGGGACGTCAACACAGAGCTATGGAGGTGGAGGACCGGATCTATAAAGGTTGTATTTTCCGTTCACTCTTAGTTAAGTTGATAACTTATATTGTTTCGCCTATACCTTTAGTCACGATCTTTCTTAGGGTTACTTGGCACATAGAATTTTTTTTGAATTGGCCATGTTTGATCACTTGATGAACCTCATGGGTGTGCCTAGGAACCCTACAGAAGGTACCCTTGATCCGCAAGCGACCATCTCGCAATTCATGATGTTCTTCAGGCCGACCGCCTTCCAGGCCTTGATCGACAAGTTAGCCCAAATGGACCAGATGGGCCATGGATCTTCTCCTCCAAAACCAGATTCTCGAAATGAGAAAGGAAAAAGGAAAGCGATCGTCCTCGCTAATGCTCAACAACAGCCGAGCAACTCAAAGACGGTCGTTCACCAAAATAGCGTGCGTTCGCGCCCATCCCTCGAGGAGAGACTAGGACGTCCTTACTCATTTCCTCAGAATAAAACGAGAAGACTGTTCGAGCTGGCAGTGCGCAACAGACTCATCAATCTGCTGAGTCCAAAGCGTCTGTCGCAGCCAGGCGATCTTAATAATCCCAATTATTGCCCTTACCACCAAACGGTAAGTCACCCGATCGAGGACTGTTTCGTCTTTAAGGGATGGATCGAGGATCAGTACCTACATGGCAAGTTCGCGCTGTCTGAAAATTGGAAGGTGAACCCACCACAGCCGCACTCTCCAAAGAAGACTAACACGATGGGGGCAGCCTGTTCTTTTGTTGAGGACGAAAACGATGGAGAAGACTCATCAGATGAATCCGAAGGCTGCATAATGACTTGTCATGTGATCTCTCACTCATTGGTGGATGATAAAGATGCTCCTTGCGCCGAGGAACCAAGGACGAACCCTGAACCAGAAATTCCGCGGCCGTCAGCCGAGTTGATCGATGCCTTCCTGAATGAGATTCATCTAAAAGTTGAAGCCAATCAAGAGCGTGAGATGGCCATACTGGAAGGAGCCAAACGCCGACTACTAGACCAAAGAGTTGAGGCACTTCCGTCAAATCAAAAGTCATTCGCTGCGGATAAAAACAAATTCAAGACGAGGAAAAGGTTCGCCAAAGCCCTATCAGTGGGAATGAAGCTACCGCCCTCTGAAGAAAATACTCTCGGTGGAGTAGAGATGCATCCTAACTTCTGCTTATATCATCAGAAGATCATACATCCTACCGAAGACTGCGACTCCTTTAAGTGTTGGTGGCAAGGGTATGTCGCTCAAAAGCAACACTTCAACAGGACAAAGCATGAAGCCCGTAGACGTCAGAAAAATTTGATAGGTGAGCGCAAAAGAGCCGCCGCCAACTGTCACATAGCCGACTCCAAGGGATCGCAAATTATCACCTTTGGAAGCGACTCTGACGAAGAAGCTGCCCTCAACCCTCTCCTCAAGGAATCCATTTCAAAAATGAAAGAATTGAGGAGTCGCGAGAACGTTCAGCCGTGCAATCGCACGCTACTGGAAAAAAATCTCGGCCCCGTAAACAAAAGATCGAGCAAAAAATATAAAGGGAAGGGAAAAACAGCCCTCGTAGTCAATACTCAACAGCAACCGAGTGACCTTAGACCGGTTGTTTGCCGAGACAACAAGCGGCAACCTCTCCAGGAAAAGTTGAAACGTCCTTACTCGTTTCCGCAAGATAAAACAAGAGTACTGTTCGAGCTGGCAGTACGCGACAGACTCATCAGTCTGCCGAGTCCAAAACGTCCGTTGCGGCCAGGCGATGTTAATAATCCTAATTATTGCCCTTATCACCAAACAGTGGGTCACCTGATCGAGAATTGCTACGTCTTCAAAAACTGGGTTGAAGATTAATACCTACAGGGCAAGTTCGCGCTGTCTGAAAGCTGGAAGGTGAGCCCGCCACAACCGCACGCTCCGAGAAAGATGGATACGCCGGGGGCATCATGCTCAGTCATAAAGAAAACCCCAAAAACCGAAAAGTCAGTAAACTAGAGATTCGCCTCAAATACGGCGACGGTAGACCGAAACGTCGTTAAACTAACAATGGACCGCTATGTCCTAAAACTGGATATAGACCGAAACGTCGTTAAACTAACAATGGACCGCTATGTCCTAAAACTGGATATAGACCGAAACGTCGTTAAACTAACAACGGACCGCAATGTCCTAAAACTTGCAAATGACCGAAACGTCGTTAAACTACTACCAACCCGCGGCATCTCCAGGCTGACGTGGTGTTAAAAAAAAGAATAAAAAAAAACGGTATGTCCATAAGCAAAACGGGCACGGATGAAAAGCCGGAAGGGCTCCGTGAGTAAAAACAGCAGGGCTACCGGCGAGTCTTGTGAAAACCCGAAAGGGCGCAACCCCGTTAGAAAAAAGAATAAAAAAAACGGTATGTCCATAAGCAAAATGGGCACGGATGAAAACCCGAAAGGGCTCCGTGAGTAAAAACAGCAGGGTTACCGGCGAGTGTTCGTGAAAACCCGAAAGGGCGCGACCTCGTTTAAAAAAAAAAGAGGAAGGAATAAAAAAAAAGAATAAAAAAAAAGGTATGTCCATAAGCAAAATGGGCACGGATGAAAACCCGAAAGGGCTCCGTGAGTAAAAACGGCAGGGCTACCGGCGAGTGTTCGTGAAAACCCGAAAGGGCGCAACCTCGTTAAAAGACACTTACAGGGTCCTCTCGACCTTGTAATGAGAAACCACCTGCGTGAGATCCTTACGACTCACAAGAGAGCAACACACTTAGGGATCCTCACGATTCCTAAGGAGAAATTACACTTGCGAGATCTTCACGACTCGTAGGGAGAACTCTCTTATGGGACCCACATGGCTCATAAGATTTGAAAGTCTTAAGTTACAGAAACCTAAACCTGTGCTTAAGCAACCCCCACAATCTTCGATATTGCCCTACAAGTGGCTCAATACTGGACCTTGTATACGATCCACGGGCGCGAACAAACATTTCCCTAACCAAGTCACACCCGTGACTAGGGATATGTCCATATGGCGAATAAACATTTCCCTAACCAAGTCCCACCCTTGACTGGGGATGTGTTCATACGGTGAACAACCCTTGTAAGTCCTCTCGACTTATAAGGAGAAAACCCTTTTGTAAGATCCTTACGACTTACAGGGGAACATACACTTAGGAATCCTCACGATCCCTAAGGAGAAAACACAACTACGAGATCCTCACGACTTGTAGGAAGAAATACCTTTGTGAGACCCTTACGGCTCATGAAGTCAAAAGCCTTAGTCGACGGGATCCTAACCCTGTTCGCTAAGCCACCTTTGTTCAACATCGACAGAGGCAAATGATGATTCACTCCTGGCAATATCCCAGTTGTAGCGATACTAATGCCTAAACCGGTATCAAATTCCAAGCCCTTTCATGGCAAATGATGATTCGCTCCTGGCAATATTCCAGTTGTAGCGATGCTGATGCTGAGATTGGCACCAGATTCCAAGTTCCACACTCGCGATAAAAAAAAACAGCGAGCCATACGTGCATACGAAATAGCCGAAATGATGGGGCAACTTGCAATAAAAATCAGCAAGTAAAAAAAATGTATGCATCCAAAACAGCCGAAATGATGGGGCAACACGCAATAAAAAAACAATGAGTAAATATAAAATAAACAGTCGAAATGATTGGGCAACTCGCAATAAAAAGTAGCGAGTAAAAATAAAACAAATAGCCGAAATGATTGGGCGCCGCGAAAAATAGCCGAAATGATGGGGCAATCGCGACCTTCGCGATATAAAAAGCTGAAATGATAGAGTATCGCGGAAAGAAATAAAATAAAAATAAAAATGAAATTTATGCCCTACAGGTGAGATCACATCGATCCCTGTATACAATCCAGGGGCACAAATTAAGGGGGAACTATACCTTCCCGACAGGCTCCACCGGAAAGCGAAGCCAAATTTCGACGGTTCATAGACAACCTAGAGACAACCTCGACATTTGTCGCAATATGGTAGACACAATGTCAACAAAGGAAGCAAAGGAAGATCCGTAGCTTCAGGGTCTGGACGTCAACATCGATAACTTAGAGATCACCAACGGCGTTTCTCCGCACTCCAACAAGATGCAGACGTGACGTCAACAATCGACCTCAGAGTCGCAACAAAACGGAATCATGGCAAAGTCCCTAGTTCCAAATCTCAATGGCCACATCTACAATCTGGAGACCAACAACGGTAGGCCTCCTCATTCCAGCATGACACAGAGGTTACACCATCAAGCGGAGTGACGGCAAAATCCCAGCTCCACCTCAGCATTCATCTCGATACAGCAGACGAGATGTCAATAAAGGCGTTCCTTTGCAGTCCAGCAGGATGCAGATGCAACGTCAACAAAAGACCCCATGGTCAGCAAAGCGAAGCGACGGCAAAATCCCAGCTTCGTCTCAACAATCGTCTCGATACAGCAGACGAGATGTTAACAACGGCGTTCCTTCGTAGTCCAGCAGGATGCAGATGCAACGTCAACAAAAGACCCCATGGTCAAACAAGCGGAGTAACGGCAAAATCCCAGCTCCAGCTCAGCATTCGTCTCATTACAGCAGGCGAGATGTCAACGACGGCGTTCCTTCGCAGTCTAGCAGGACACAGATGCAACGTCAACAAAAGACCCCATGGTCAGCAAAGCGAAGCGACGGCAAAATCCCAGCTTCGTCTCAACAATCGTCTCGATACAGCAGACGAGATGTCAACGACGGCGTTCCTTCGCAGTCCAGCAGGACACAGATGCAACGTCAACAAAATTCCTTACGGTCGAAACAAAATGGAGCGACGGCAAAATCCCAGCTCCACCTCAACATTCGTCTCGATACAGCAGACGAGATGTCAACAACGGCGTTCCTTCGCAATCCAGCAGAATGCAGATGCAACGTCAACAAAAGTCCTTACGGTCGAAACAAACGGAGCCACGGCAAAATCCCTAGTTCCAAACCTCGACGGTTCACCAGCAACCTAGAGACAACCGCGACATTCGTCTCGATACAGCAGACGCGATGCCAGCAAAACGAAGCAAAAGCCAAATTCCTAGCTTCAGGGTCTTGACGGCAACTCACATAAAACCTGAAAGACTATCGGAGATCATCCCACACCAGCGCGGAGTGGTTATGACTCATCGGGGCTCTCTAAAATGAGCCTAACCTCAAGTAAAAAGCGGCATGGCAAAATACCTAACGCTTGCTCTTCCAAAGGTCAAACCGCCAAGGAGGATTGCTTGAAGACGTCTTGTCCAGCCCCTGAAGGGATCAGAGACACGGCAGTCGCAGGGCTACTCGAACAGCACGATTGCCTATCGAGGAATATATCAGCTTATGCGATGGTACGACGGCCAAAACCTTAAGTACCACAGACCCTAACGGACTTCTGTCGTAAAGAGCAGAGGTTAACTGTGACATTAGGATGTTCTTGCGAGAAATGCTCGATTCGTCTCGACTTGTGAAGAAATTGATGTCCTTGTGAGAACTTCTCGATGCGGCTCGACTCGTGAGATAAAGCCTTAGGCAGTGGGCAAAAAAGAAACCTGTTTCCTAAGCACTGGGACCCTGCAAGTTGGCCCAAAATGGTCTCTTGCATACTATCCACGGGTTTCACTCTCCAACGTCGAATCTCGACAAGGAGGGAAACAACCGCTTACCGGTCCTCTCGACTCGTAAGAAGGGATAATTCTCTTATAGGATCCTTACGACTTATAAGAGAAAACACACTTAGGAATCCTTACGATTCCTAAGGAGAAAATCCACCTACGAGATCCTCTCGATTCGTAGGGAGAAAAGTCTCTATGAGACTCTCACGGCTCATAGAGTTGAAAAGTCTTAGGCGGCAGATCTGAACTTGCGGCCTAAGCTATCGCTGTCTCTTGGAAAAAACTAAGATGCTTACTCTATTATCTGTCAACCATGTTTATCAAGACAGCATGCTGATAATAAGAGAAAGAAGAAAGCGATAGAAAGAACGTCCGATGTGCATTTGATCAAGCGTTCAAGACACACTCACTCATGCATATGCAAAAGACTCAGAACAAGAAATAAGACAAGCTGAAATAAAAAAAAAATCCATTCATATGGCAAAGGGTTCTTACAATCGTAAAGAAATAAACAAAGATATTTTCCGGATCATTACAATGGCAAAACCTCGGATCCTGGATAGGGATTGAGGAACTCGAAAGTGACCTTGTCCAAAACTTTCCAAGCTTGGCGAACTATCCTGGTGTGCTTCCTTTCGCAAGCACGGGCGTCGGGATCCCCACTGATGTCCTCCACCCTTCGATAGGCAGCAAGAATAGCGGACTGTTGAAAGGCTTCGTGCAAGAGATCGATAAGATTGTCTCGCCGTCTCTTCGAGATTAAATTCATCAGGTACACTGAGTGCACCTTGTACTCGGCGGCGTCCAATGCTCTAAGCGGCACGCCGGTAAAGAATAGGGGAAGCGCTTCCCAGATGGCTCCCACAATAAGCTTCAACAGAGGGGAACGCCGAGGAAGCAGTTGACCGTTGTACGCGTCGAAGCGACTCATGATCTCTGCACATTCGGCATTGGTAAATTCTCGATTTTGGGAACGGCCGAGTCGGCGGATGTCCCCGTAGGAGATAATCTCGTCGAGATCGTACATGTGGGCGTCCATCACTCCTATAAAAGAAGATCGACAAAATTAGCAACTCGTAAGAGTTTTGCTATATGATTTAAAAAAGGAGCAAAGCTCCATCAATGAATCAAGAAGTTACAAATAAAATCCTCTCAGAAGAACAGAACTTTATTAATGGAACTCTAATAGAGTTCCCCCTTAGTTCTCTTTAGACCCCTTTAGAGTAAAGCTCTGCTAAGTGAAACCCTAAATGGGTCTTCTTTAGATCAGGGATCTATTGAGAGCAAGGCTCTTAAAATTGATTTAATTTAATCCAAATTAATTTTTTTACCTAAAATTCTCTAAAGTTTGAACTTTTAAAAGTGTTAAACAAAAGAGCTGGGCTCTGAGATTCTAAAAATAAAATTCTTGGAGATGATCATCTGTGAAAGACCAAAGGTCCTATTTATAAGCATCAAGTGCCCTTCCAACTTCCAAAAGTTGCCGCAACGGTTGGAATTCTGCCACCGTTGCGCTCGCGTTTGGGGCTACGTGAGCACAACGATGAGGGGCATTTATTTACCCCAATCAGAGCAAAGCTCTGTTCAAATTCCAAGGCGGGAGATGAAGTAACGCTTCATCTTTCCCCAATCAGAGCAAAACTCTACTTTGAAAATTTAAATTTTAATAAATGAAGCAACGCTTCAGATCCTCTGCGCTGTGCGCAGGGCGCCACGTGTCAAAATCAGGCACGCCAGCGCAGAAAGCGCAGCGCCTAAGGCAGCGCGCCCAATCAGAGCAAGGCTCTATTTAAAACAAAAATTAAAGGAAGCAAAGCTTCAGATGACTTGCGCTCTGCGCTGCGCGCCACGTGGCAGCGCAGTTGCGCTAGCACAGTCGCGCTGCGCTCTGCGCTGCGTGACACGTGTCAGCGCAGTCGCGCTGCGCTGCTTGTCGCACTGCGCTGCGCGACACGTGTCAGCGCAGTCGCACTGCGCTCTGCGCTGCTTGACACGTGTCACGCGCTGGCGCGTTTGCGCCAAACAGAATTAAATTCTAGTAAGATCTTTCTGTTCTTGTTAAAACAAGAAGATTGCCTTCTGTAAAATAGAAGCCCTTGGATCAAAGATCCAACGGTGGGGAAAATTCCCCAAATCACTCAGAGAAAGATTTCTTTAACAAATTTAACTAATTTATGAACACTATATAAAGGACCCTAGACCCCAATTCAAAAGGATGAACATTGTGAGAGATTGAGAACCTCAAAACAGAGAGAACTCTGAAGAAATTTCAAGAAAAAGGTAAAAACCTTCATAAAATAGAAGAATTTCTTCTAATAGATCATTGATCTAAGAACAAGATCAATGATCTTCATATAATAATAAGTGCTTTGCAGTCTTTTATGAACCACTGGTTCTCTGAAAATAAGAAAAACAGGAAAAAACTTGTTTTCTTTGATCTAAAATTGATCAAAATAATAAAACGGTGCCCTGCACTTGTAAATCTGCACTGTTGCGCTCCTGGGTTGGCGCAAGCCACCAGGGAGCGCCACATGTCAGCTCCAGAGTGATCTGCGCTATGCGCTGTTACAATAGAGCACTGCTCTCATGAATTGGCGCAACCCACTAGAGCGCGCCACGTGTCAGAAGCGCAACAGCGCAGCGCATTGGCGCAGCGCACTGCGCTTGTGCTCACCAGAGCGTGACACGTGTCACCTCCATATGGACTTACGCCTTGCGCTCCTCAATCAGCGCAAAGCGCCTGACAAGCCACGTGGCACTCTGTCAGATTAATTAATGCAGCGCATTATTAAAAGGCAGAGCCCATTTAAAAGGCCCAATGGACCAAAACAAATGCTTTGCATTATAAAAAAAGGGGACAGAGCCCAACTTAAAAGGCCTAACAGGCCAGAATAAAATACAGACCAGGGGCAGAGCCCTAATTAAGGTCTAATAGACCTAATGCAAGAAAAACATTGAACATCTTCAACTGGACTTAGCCCAATCATGGCCATAAGTCCTCAAATGAAATTGACTGAGCATGGCTGCTCTCTTAAATCAATTTACACCTGGTTCAAGGGTACATCTCTGAACTCCTCTGATACCTATCGTTGTAATCCTTCAACGACGTCAGAGAGGTGACGGGTCCCGACGGCCATACATTCAATGGACCACCATGTCCCTAAACTGGAACATGGACCACTACGTCCCTAAACTGGAACAATAGAGCCCCTAAATGCTCTTCCCGTTAAGTTGATCTGAGTCTGGAGATTAGGCTCACGCATCCTTAATGAACGTTTAAGTTGATCTTAGCCTCAATAGGGCTAACGTATCCTTAAACTAAAACACCAAATCCAAATCTAAGTAAATACGGATTTGGACTAATCCACGTCCTACGGGCGACGACATAATTTAGTCTCCGTATACAATCCACGGGCAACCACAAACAAAACAAACACCCACGACACGAAGTGAAATTCTGGAGAAGGAGAAAGTTGTTACCGCGATGCGGTAGCGTAATTAACTGCAGGGCCTTGCGCCTGCAAGGAAGAGCGTCCCCACAATCAAAAACCCCTCAAGGCGAGGGGTAATCTGACGAAGTCTGCTACATCGGCTACATCCGTCTAAACCTCCGATACATGGTGCTATAAATCAACTTGGCATCTTCGGAGAGGTGGACAGATAAAACCAAATAGCATCTGTCCCGAATCTCAGGCAAGACGTCCTAATGTCTCGGCCGCCATTCGGAGAGGAACAATCCCTTGTCCTTATCGCAGGCTGTCCAGGAGTACTTTGATCAGCAGGCCGAGCGGTGATGACCTGTTATTAGTTTAGTTTAGTTTCCTTTCAGTATTTTCATTCCTGACGTGAGCCCGCGTTATGGGACGTACATTCAGTTTATTATTGTAGTGGATCTTTTAGCTTCCGCATTATTTTATTCTTGACTCGTTTATTCTGGCTTATGGACATGTGTTAGATAGTTTATTATTGTTCTTGATATCTCTACAGCCGTAATGTGACTGTGGAGGGATATTTCCTATCCACAGGTAGCATGGTTAGCTCTGTCACGTGCCTATCTTAGCGTACTCTGGGAAGCGGGGCGTGACATGGTTTATTTAGTATCAGAGACATAGGATCTAGGTTAGTCGGGTTTGATTCTTTTGTAGTTGGGTATTGGACCCAATACACGAATCAGAATACTCGTGATTAGGAACATGTCCTGCCACTTTACCATTTTGCCATTTTTGAATCTTAACTTCCTCCTGATTCCACCTTGACGATATGCAAACCTCTTTGCATCTCGAATTGAAACTTGGTTTCCTATTGTTTATCTCTAGAACTTAGGCGACTTGGGTAGAGTTATGTGATTGTAGCGATGTACCGCGGCATGGTTACAATGCGGTACTCTATTTAAGTAACTTGGAGTTCTAGTCTTGATTCATATCCTTGATCTATATTTTGAATCTGTTATCACACTAATCCTTTCGGTGTTTTGATTTCAGGAACATGGCAGACAGAAATCTGGAAAAGAACCAGAGGCGTGTTGATGAAGCCGCTTTGCTTGGAGTAATTCGTGGGATGCTGGAGAACCAGAAACGGCAGACCGAGCTGAACCAGCAGCAAGCTGAAGTTTTTCAGGAAGGTTTGCGGACCGTCCAGCAGTCCGTAAATAATGTTGTGGCCAAACCAGTTGATCGTGTGGGTACCGTGGCGGATTTCAGGAGACTTGGTCCTTCCGTCTTTACTGGTCTGGAAGAGCCGTTGCCAGTGGAGCAATGGCTGGTTGATACGTAGAATTTGCTTGTTGCGGCACAGATTCCAGAGGATAAGAGAGTGGATGTGGTATGCATCTGGTTGGTGGACTATACCCGTGAATGGTGGCTTGTGGAAGAGACCCACTTGCCCAAGCTGATCAGTTGGGCGGATTTTTTCGAAGAGTTTCTTGGGGAAGTTCTTCCCGCAGATTGCACGGGAGGAAATGGAAGAAAAGTTTATCAGTTTGAAGCAGAACGGCGCACCTGTGGATGTACATGCAGCTGAGAGGACACGGCTCAGTAGATTCGCTGGACCTTTGGTTACCAACGATGCTGATTATGGACAGTTTGGATATGGACATCCAGAGGCAAATTATATCCCTGGGTGTGACCACTTTCTCACAAGTATTTACAGCTGCCCGAGAGCAGCAGAGCCTATCTATGAAGACTGGGGGTACGCAGCAGCAAGCAGTGGCGGTACGGAAGCCAGCGTCTACACCAAACCGAGCGCATACACGTAGAGGTATTCCGGTGAATAGACGCGGTGTTGTACCTATGAAGAAGCCCGTCGCAACCGTGCAGAAAGGAAGGACAGTGTGCGACTACTGCCAGCGATCGGGACACTTATGGAAAGATTGTCAAAGAAGACTTGGACTTTGCCTTGTTTGTGGATCAACTGATCATAGCGTTGATACTTGTCCGTCGAAACTTCGATTGAAGGATGATGTTCAAAGGCCACCGCAGAAGCAGTTTCAGGGGCAGAAGTAGTTGACTCAGGGACCCAATCAAGCTCGAGCATTTACCCTGACAGCTGAGGAAGCTAAGGCTTCAGAAGAAGTTGTTTCAGGTATCCTACTTGTTCATGGTTTTCCCGCATTAACGTTATTCAATTCTGGTGCATCCCATTATTTTATGTCGTCCAAGTTTATTGCTACACACTCGATTCCTTGCACGACCTTATCTAGTTGTTGGGACATACACACTGGGAATGGGAAGATCATAGCTAGTAGAGAATGTAAGGATTGTTCTGTTGTTGTTTGCGGACGGGAGTTATTTGCAGATTTCTTGGTGATTGATACCGGCAGTTATGAAGTTGTCTTGGGAATGGATTTTCTCGGCACTTTCCACGCTCACATTGATTGTAGGGCAAAGAAAGTAATTTTCCAGATTCCCGGACACCTAGAGTTTATCTTTACTAGAGGGAGCGGATCTGTCGGGCCAGTCGAGTTTAGGGCTAGGCCGACAAATAATGTTCTTTCGTCTATGGAAGTTGATAAGGAAGAAGCGCCAGCGGTAGTTCGAGATTTCATGGACGTGTTCGAGGACATCTCGGGTTTACCACCAAAACGACATGTGGAGTTCGTGATCGATCTTATTCCTGGTGCAGCGCCAATCTCTAAAGCGTACTATCCAATGGCACCAGTGGAGTTGGAAGAAGTCAAGAAGCAGGTTGTTGAATTACTTGAGAAGGGTTGGATTCGCAGCAGTAACTCATCTTGGGGAGCTCCAGTTCTTCTAGTCAAGAAGAAAGATGGCCCAAGGAGGATGTGCATCGATTATCGAGAATTAAACCGGGTGACTATTAAGAACAAGTACCCGATGCCTCGCATTGGCGAATTATTTGAGCAGCTTAGTGGTGCAAGGGTATTCTTGAAGCTAGATTTGCGATCCGGATATCATCAGGTCCGAGTTAAAACAGAAGATATTTGCAAGACGGCGTTCTGAACTCGGTATGGACATTACGAGTATTTAGTGATGCCCTTCGGAGTAACGAATGCACTGGCGATATTTATGGACTTGATGAACCAAATCTTTTCACCATTCTTAGACCAGTTTATAGTGGTGTTCATTGATAATATTCTGGTCTACTCAAAGAGTATTGAAGAGCATGCATAACACTGTAAGATCGCACTGCAGACATTGAGGCAAGAAAGATTGTATGCAAAGATGAGAAAGTGCGATTTTTGGCTTGAGAAAGTGAAGTTTTTGGGGCATGTCGTGTCCGGAGATGGAATCGCCGTTGATCCCGAAAAGATTGCAGTAGTTCGAGATTGGCCGATTCTGAAGAACGTTGCAGAGATCAGAAAGTTTCTTGGACTTGCCGGGTATTACAGAAGGTTCATGGAGAATTTTGCTCATTTGGCTGAGCCTTTGACCAAGCTTACGCGCAAGGAAGTACCATTCGTGTGGACGAATAAGTGTGCGTCAGTTTTTGAGGAGTTGAAGCAGAGATTGATAACCGCTCCTATTTTGACCGTGCCAGACAGTTCCGGAGGATTGGTGATTCACAGTGACGCATCTGGGAAAGGATTGGGATGTGTTTTGCTGCAGCATGGGAATGTTATAGCTTACGCATCGAGACAGTTGAAGACCCATGAGAAGAATTACCCAACTCATGACTTGGAGCTAGCTGTTGTGATTTTCGCTTTGAAAATTTGGAGACACTATTTATTGGGCGAAAGGGTCGAAGTATTCACCGATCACAAAAGCCTGAAATATGTGTTCACACAGAAGGAGCTTAATATGAGGCAGCGTAGATGGTTGGAGCTGATGGCTGATTACGATCTTGATCTTAAGTACCATCCGGGGAAAGTTAATGTTGTGCTGGATGCGCTTAGTCGGTTGCCAGCAATTCAGATGTTGACTGCACCGAAGGAACTTATTGAAGACTTTCGAAGATTTGATTTGGAGATTGTGCTACCGCATTCTTCGGGACAGTTGATGCAGCTGCAAGTACAGTCGTCATTGATCGAGAGTATTAAGACAACAAAGTCACATGACCTAAGATTGCAAAAGTTTCGAGAACAGGTTGAAGCTGGTCTTCGAACGGACTTGTTGATTCATGAAGATGGTTCGTTGCGATATGGTAGCCGGTTGTGTATGCCAAAAGGAGATATTCACGAAGAAGTTATGAAGGAGGCACACAGTTCCGCATATTCCATACATCCAGGAGGCACGAAGATGTACCGAGATCTACGACACCATTTCTGGTGGGAAGGCATAAAACGGGAGATTGCCCACTTTGTGGCGAAGTGCTTGGTGTGTCAGCAAGTTAAGGCTGAACATCAAAGGGTTGCTGGTTTATTGCAACCACTTCCGATTCCTCAATGGAAGTGGGAACATATAACCATGGATTTCGTGACTGCTTTACCGCGTAGTCCAAAAGGCAACAATGCTGTTTGGGTGATTGTTGATCGATTGACCAAGGCAGCTCATTTCATACCATTTCGAGTTGGTCCGTCAACGGAAATGTTAGCAGGACGGTACATGCAGGAGATTGTAAGATTGCATGGAGTACCGGTGAGCATCGTGTCCGACCGTGACACCCGTTTCTTATCACACTTCTGGAGAAGTTTACAGGAAAGTTTGGGGACTCGATTGAAGTTTAGCACAGCTTATCATCCTCAACCAGATGGCCAGTCGGAGAGAACGATCCAAACTCTTGAAGACATGTTAAGAGCTTGCATGTTAGACTTCAAGAGTTCATGGGAGGATCATCTACACTTGGTGGAGTTTTCGTACAACAACAGTTTTCAGGAGACTATTCAGATGGATCCTTTCGAAGCATTATATGGTCGCAAGTGTCGTTCACCTGTTTGTTGGGACGATATTGGAGAACGAAAATTGTTGGGACCGGATTTGATCGTGCAAACAGTGGAGAAAGTTAACACTATCCGGAATCATATGAAGGCAGCACAAAATCGGCAGAAGAGTTGGGCTAATACATCGAGAAGACCTCTAGAGTTCGCTGTTGGTGATTTGGTATTCTTGAAGATATTACCGACTAGAGGGGTGATTCGTTTCGGAAGTCGAGGCAAGCTTAGTCCTCGATTTGTTGGGCCTTTCGAGATTTTGGAGTGTGTTGGAGAAGTGGCGTATCGATTGGTTTTACCGCAATCTTTGGCGAATGTTCATGACGTGTTTCATGTGTCTCAACTCCGTAAGTATGTTCGAAATGAAACACACGTGCTGCATCATTCGGAACTGACTGTACGAGAAGATTTGACTTTTGAGGAGCGACCGATGTCGATTATGGATCGAAGAGAAAAGGTTCTTAAGAATAAGGTTATCCCTCTTGTACTTGTTTCTTGGGGAAATCGCTTACATGCAGAATCAACTTGGGAACGAGAAGATGAAATCCGGCAGAAGTTTCCACATCTATTCTTATAGTTTCTTGATTGTTTATCCTTAGAATTTCGAGGACGAAATTCTTTTTATAGTTGGGTATAATGTAACAACCTAGTTCATTTATACCAATTCCTGTTCCCGTATTTACTTATCTGTGGTATTTTCTTGATTTATCGTGTTTTGGGTGCGAATGGTATTTTACATTCTACTTTGCATTCGACCTGACCCGCTTGCTTGAACCTGTTTGATTCATATTTATGAATTACCATGACTTGTTACATAGACATGTGCATTTCATGTATACTGCATACTGGCATTTTATCTGGCATTGCATCTTTTACCATATAACATTTTAAGTCACAGAAAATATATTTAAAATTACATAACATAGCCTGCTTGATACCCCTAACCCCGTGGTAGCATCCGCGCATCTTGTTCTCGTCCCGTTCAGTGAAACGGACGTGTTTAGATGGCTACGCGCACGTACGTACATCCGTTCTTGGGGGTTTGCATTTTCGTTACCTGAGCATTCATTTTGAATTTTGAAAGTCGTATATATTTTTTATATTTAAAATCTGAATTTTTAGACCCGACCCGGACGCGTTTTGGAATATTTTTGTATCCCGCCAAAATTCAAATTAATTAATTTAATATCACTATATTTTAATCGACAGATTTAAAATTTACACAACTAACTAAAATCTTTTAAAAATTAAAATCAAAACAAATTACACTTTCCAGCTCAACCCAGCTATCTCTCTCGCTGTCCCGTGGCCCCTACTCCTTCTCTCTTTCTTTTTCTCTTTCTCTTTCTCTCTCTCCCCGCGCTCAATCTTTCTCTCTCTCCCTCTCCCTCTCTCCCCGCGCTCAGTCTTTCTCTCTCCCCACAAATAGCCAGATTTCTTTCTCCTAACTGTTCATCTCTCTCTCCCCTCTCGATCTCGCTCTCTCTCTCCTCTCTCTCAGATTCTCGCTCTCTCCTCTCACTTTCTTTATCTCTCTCTCTCTCTATATATATATATTACCCTCCTTCCTCTCTCTCATTTTCTTTTCAACCGTGAGACCTGCGAACCCTAGCCCCGCCTGCCTCCACCTCGCCGTCGACCTCTCCCTCTTTCCACCACCTCGTCCTCGTTCTCTACTCTCTCATTTTCCTTCCCACACCTCTTCTCCCTCTCTCCTTCTCCAAACCCAGGAACCTGAGCACCCCCTGCACACCGCTCCATCGCCGGCGAGATCGCCGCAGTCGATCTCATCGTCGCCCCTTGTTCCCTGATCACAGTGCACCACAGTGAGCCGCTTCTTTCCTTCTTCCCCTTTTCCTTCTTTCTTTCTTCTTTTCTTTCTTTCTTCCTTAAAAATGGTTCTCTGTTTGTTTAGATCGCCGGAGCCGGACGTGACGTCGACGATCCCGACGATCCAGACATCGTACCTGACTTGTGCGATCACCCTTGTGCTTTATTTGGAACCTTTCCGTGTACCGTGCACGCGTCGCGACTTTTCACTGACGTGAGACGTTTCGTATACATCCGTTTCTTGATCCGTCGAGGCAAGTTAATCTTACTACATGCTATATAACTCATTTTATACCTATTTAAATAAATACCATGCCTATAGTTTAAATCTAGTACCCCATGTTTAGTTTTATAACGTTTCGATATTCCGTTTGCATCCGTTTATATCATTTCAGATCTAGGTCATGAAAACTTATCTTCTGACATACTAGATTACATTATACTGCATCCATATCAATATTTATATCACATATTGCTTAGTTGTACATCCCACATTACCATTTTATAGTTTTATAACTTTTCAGATATCCGTTTGCATCCATCTCATTTAATATATATATAACTGCATCCATAAATCACATTAATACATAACACTGTGATATTAGCACCCCATGTTTAATAAAGTGCATCCTAATTAGTATTGGAACTATAAATGTAACCCTAATCGATAATTGTGCATCCATATCTTTGAATTTATATCTATTGGCATACCACATCACATTATTCCATTTTATTGTTGTATTGGTACCCCATACTTGTTTTTGTGTACCCATACTTATTACAGTTTGATTATGAGCACCCACTTGATACTTGTGCACCCCCTGACATGACTTGATACACTACTACTTGACACGACTTGATACATGTGCACTACTTGACATGATTGGATCCATGTACACCACCTGACATGACCTGATGTACCACAGCTTGACACATTACCTGTTCTTGTTACTAATGCCGACAATCTTGACCTGTTGTCCCTATGAACATTTCCTGTTGTTTATACAGACAAACATGTACCTGCTTGATCCTGTGTTGGCATTAGTCTCAGATTTATCAATACCTGACTTACATAAATAACCTTGGGGGTATGGGGAAATCAAGAATGTATCCGAACGTAACTCAAAGGGCTATTACATCTTGTTACCGTGGTCCCGTGGGGTTGAACGGGACATAGACACTTAGTCTATTACATCGTGTTACCGTGGTCCCGTGGGGTTGAACGGGACATAGACTCACCGTCTATTATATCGTGTTACCGTGGTCCCGTAGGGTTGAACGGGGTATAGACCGATGGGTTACGATAAGGATTATATTAATTGATTTCGAATAACTTTAGAGAAGATAACCCTATAGCACAATTAAGACTACTCACTGCACTTCACCTACATATATTCTGTTCACTGATTTATATTCATGTTACTGTTTATTCCTGATAACTGTTACTGTTTATACTTCATGCCTGAATATTTCATTTCATCCTGCTTGCTTTTAATTATTGATTTTATGACGCACTGACGTCTGGGTTTTGCATGGCCCAGATTCCTTGTCCTTATCGCAGGTTGTCCAGGAGTACTTTGATCAGCAGGCCGAGCGGTGATGACCTGTTATTAGTTTAGTTTAGTTTCCTTTCAGTATTTTCATTCCTGATGTGAGCCCGCATTATGGGACGTACATTCCAGTTTATTATTGTAGTGGATCTTTTAGCTTCCGCATTATTTTATTCTTGACTCGTTTATTCTGGCTTATGGACATGTGTTAGATAGTTTATTATTGTTCTTGATATCTCTACAGCCGTAATGTGACTGTGGAGAGATATTTCTTATCCACAGATAGCATGGTTGGCTCTGTTACGTGTCTATCTTAGCGTACTCTGGGAAGCGGGGCGTGACAATTATTTTTAATTATTTTAAAACCCTAAACAACCCTAAACTTTTTATTGTCTCTTTTTCAACCCTATCCCATTCCCCAGCCCAGCCCAACTACTTTTTCCTTTTCCTTTTCTTTTTCTTTTTAGCCCGAACCCCGGCCCATTGAACCCAAACCCTACATCTAATTCCCTTTTATTTTCAGCCCCGGCCCAGCCCGAACCCGGCTTCCACACCCTACCCGACTCCCTAACCCGACCCGCTCACTTTCTTCCTCCCCACTCCCCTCTCCTTCCCGCTCCTTTTTCTCTCCTCCCCCAACGTCGCGCTCGTTCCCCATGCCCCCCACGTCGTCGCACCGCCGCGACCCCTCCTTCGACCGTGTCTCCATCTCTCCCCTTTCATAACCACCTCTCTCTCTCTCCTTCCATACTGTTCTTTCCCGCTCCCTCTCTCTCTCATACACAGAGCCGAGCTCCCTCACCTCCTTCACCACACCTACTCCTTTCACGAGCACCCTCGCTGTCCTCTCATCACCGGAGCTCCGACTACCTCCCCCGAGCACCCCTCGCCCCACCTTCTTCACCCCGGACTTCCCCAGAACCAAAACCACCATCGCCATTACCTGACGCTCGTGACTCACGCCTACACCCATCTCCTTCACCTGCTCCGGCCAACCAACGCCGCCCTCCTCGCCTTCCTTACTGAAGCCCACACCTCATACTCCTCCCCGACGACCCAACTCAGAGCGACCCCGCCACCTTTGAACCCATAGCCCCGACCACACCTCTGCACTCACGCCGATCACCTCGCCGGAGCTTCGACCCCGTCGTCTCCGTACCTCTCTCCACCGACCTCAACAACACCAGCGACACCCACCACCGACACCCCCTCACTGCAGCCGTAGCCGCCATCCCTAGCCGCCGCCCGAGCCCTAGACGCTTGCAGCCCCTGCCGGAACTTCAGGTCGCCGACCGCCTCCACATCATCACTGCCTTGACCACCACCTCCGGTTGTCGTCGCCTCACCACCTCACTATGCCACCAAGCTCTGTCTTCTTCACCGAGGCCAAGCTCGAATCCTAACCGTGTGTAGCCATGTGCGTGTGCTAACCACGCCGTTGCTGTAGGCTGCCGCCATCATCGCCTTCGTGACCATCGATCGTCGTTAGGAAAGTTTTACACACTTGCTTCATGCTATTATACAATCGTTTGACTGCGACCCAATATAATTGTAAGTGTTCGACGCAAACTATGCTTTGAATACTCCCTTAAAATGACGGAAAGTAAACATAATAGATGGCCCGAGTTATAATGAATATTCCTTAAGATTTTGGTTACAAAACAATGTTGTTTGCTCATGTAAAATGGTGTCCCGATTTCTGTCATAAAACCTGAACACTTTCGTACATGCTAAACCGTAAAATTTATATTAAATTATGTATAGATCGGACTGTTCCCCGCCGAAAGACGCGACCGGGATGTTGGGACGTCAGGCCTGAAATTCGAGGGCAGATGCTAATTGGTGCTATCTGTCCACCTCTCCGAAGATGGCAAGTTGATTTATGGCACCGTGTATCGAAGGTTTAAACAGATGCGGCCGGTATAGCAGACTTCGTCAGATTCCCCCTCATTTGAGGGGGTTTTGATTGTGGGGACGCTCTTCCCTGCAGGCACAAGCCCCTGCAGTTAATTACGCTACTGCATCGCGGTAACAATTTTCTCCTTCTCCAAATGGTCACTTCGTGTCGTGGGTGTTTGTTTTGTTTTTGGTTGCCCGTGGATTGTATACGGAGACTAATTTATGTTGTCGCCCGTAGGGCGTGGATTAGTCCAAATCCGTATCTTCTTAGATTTGGGTTTCGGGGTTGGGTTTAAGAATACGTTAGTCTCATTTGAGACTAAGATCAACTTAAACGTTTGTTAAGGATACGTTAGTCTGATTTTTAGACTAAGATCAACTTAACGGGATCGTTTAGATCCAAAAAAAGAACATTCGAGCTTTATTGTTTAGTTTAGGGACATTGCGGTCGATTAGTTTAAGGACATTACTGTCCAACGTTAGTTTAAGGACATCTCGGTCCAGGTTAAGGACATCACAGTCCGTGAGTTTAAAGACCTCACAATCAAGGTTAAAGACATTATAGTCCGTGAGTTTAAAAACCTCACAGTCAAGGTTAAGGACATCATAGTCCGTGAGTTTAAAGACCTCACAGTCAAGGTTAAGGACATCATAGTCTGTGAGTTTAAAGACCTCACAGTCCATAGAATGTTTGGTTGTCAGGACTCGTCACCTCTCTGAAGACGTTGAAGGATTACAACGACAAATATCAGAGGAGTAAAGAGATATACCCTCGAACCGACGTGAGTTGGTTGAGAGACCTGTAGTCCAATTGGGACTAAGATCTGTGATTTATGAGCATATGAACTCAATTAATCTGAATTGAGAACTTATGGCCAATTTGGGCTAAATCCATTCAATTACAATGTTCAACATTTGTCTTTGAGTTGTTAGATGTATGTTTGAGCCCAATCCCTTTAAGAATGCTAAGCATTGGTTTAATCTTTGACAATATTTTGTCTTTAGTTGAATGCTGTGCATTTATCATAGCTCCAGACTTATTCAAAGAACAGTTTATGTTCTGTCCAAGCACACATAAAAGTATGTGGCGTACTTGGCACTAGCGCCAGTCGATGAGCGCAGTGCGCTATGGTTAAAGCGCTAATGCGCTTTGCGTCAGGTGAAGAGCGCTGATGCGCTTAGCGCCGGGTGAAGAGCGCTGATGCGCTTAGCGCCGGGTGAAGAGCGCTGATGCGCTTTTAGTTGAAGCATTGAGGCGTTTGGCGCTGAAAACATATAACGAGCGCAGAGCGTTTTTAGTAATGCAGCGCACACGTGAGGAGCACGTGGTGCGCTTAGCGCTGAGCGCTAGATGAAGATCACTAAGGCACTTTTGAATTAGGAGCGCTAAAGCTCTTATTAGATTAGGAGCGCTAAGGTTCTTCTTAGGTTAATTTTGCGCTCTGTAGATTATCTATTCTTTGATAGGAGGTTTTGTCTTAAAACTCTAAGAACAAAGTTCTTAGTTCATAGGAGATGATTCAATCTCTTTTTGGTGAAAAGCTTTGCCTTTATGGATATGTGATCCTAAGAGAATTGAATAATTCTCCCCCCTTTATAATGAGATGTTCATAATAACTTTTGTGAAAGACAACTTTGTCTCATAGATCTATGATCTGTGAAAGAAGTAAGTACTTCTGTTTATATTGAGACGATTTCGTCTTTCTATTTTTTTTTACCTTGAAAAAAGAATTATCTTCCTTTGCCGAGAGCTTCTTCCTCTTCTTGAGATTTTCTCAAAATTTATGGGGGGTTCCTCTATTTTTTCTCTTTTTGTATTTCTTCTTTTTTTTATTTTGGAAAGGAGGATCATTGGTCGTTGGGACCCACCACCTCTCCGACGACACTGAGAGATTACAGTGCCATATATCGAAGGTGTGGAGGGATGTACCCTTTGAACCATGTCCCACTCATCGGGGGGGAGAACATGCTGGAGCTTAAGCTTCTCGCTGCTGAAAAATGCTTCTTTGCGTTCGCGCACGTGCGTCGCACGTGTTGGGTCCACTGCGTCGAACGTGTTGGGCGCACATATTTGCACGTAGCGTACATGGAGTTTGCGCATATGCGCATTAGGGGGGGAGCAAGCTCCTATGGGGAACGAATCTCCTTTGAGTATTATTGAATATTCTCATGTGGTGCGCACATGCGTTGCACATGGTGCGCGCATGGCAGGCACACGTGCGTTGCAGGTAGCGCACATGGCGCTTGCGCATATGCGCATTATGGGGAAGAGCAGGCTCCTATGGAGAACGAATCTCCTTTTAATATTATTGAATATTCTCATGTGGTGCGCACGCGCGTTGCACGTGGTGCGCGCATGGCGGGCACACGTGCGTTGCACGTAGTGCACATGGCGCTTGCGCACATACGCATTATGGGGAGGAGCAGGCTCCTATGGAGAACGAATCTCCTTTTAATATTATTGAATATTCTCATGTGGTGCGCACGTGCGCTGCACGTGGTGCGTCCATGGTGGGCACACGTGTGTTGTACATAGGGCACATGGCGCTTGCGCATTATGGAGAGGAGCAGGCTCCTATGGAGAACGAATCTTCTTTTAATATTATTGAATATTCTCATGTGGTGCGCATGTGTGTTGCACATAGTGCGCGCATGGCGAGCACACGTGCGTTGCACGTAGCGCACATGGCGCTTGCGCATATACGCATTATGGGGAGGAGCAGGCTCCTATCTTGGAGAACTAAGCTTCTATGGAGAACTAAGCTCCTTTGAAAATTGAATCTTTTGAGAATTGAACTCTATCTTTTCTAAGAGATATCCCCTCTTATTTATATAGGAGTGGTAGAGAAGCGATCTCTCCTTTTCCCGATGTGGGACTAAAATTGCATTCCCCATGTAGTAGAGCATTACTTTAGATTACACGTGCAAAGCACATTTGCTCATAACTTTTGATCTCGGATAAATTATGAGGCCCATAATATATCAAATTGAAGAATTTTTCGAGACACTTTCGATACCATCAGAATTTAGCTGTTTCTCATTTCGGAGTTTGTCAAAATACAGTTCGGAAAATACTGGTTCGTATCTTCTTCCTTAGATCATATGTGCATAGCACATTTGCTCATAACTTTTGATCCTGGATGAATTATGAGGCCCATAATATATCAAATCGAAGGATTTTTCGAGATGCTTTCAATACCATCAGAATTTAGCTGTTTCTCATTTGTGAGTTTGTCAAAATACAGTCTGGAAAATAATGGTTCACATTTTCTTAAGCGTATCGTTGCCATTTGAAGCCTTGGGCTCTTTTGCGCAGAAATTTTTGGCGGGAACAAATGCCCCCCACTAATTTGTCCACGTAAGTATATACGTGGGTGAAGTAGTGCATAGTAATTCATAGTGTATGACCAGTTTCGGGTTGGTATATAATTTTCAGAATCTTGATCTGAGAAGATAACGAGCGGACACAAGCGTCGTCATTTATCATTGACTCAAATCTCGAATCTTAAGGGATATAGTCCCAAACCCTCAGCTCCATGAGCCACACCCTTTTATTTCTTTATGTTTTACTCTGGCGTGAAGTAGTTTATATGCTCATGAGTAATTTCTCCATTTCAGTGGCATGTAGGTTTGGCAAGTGTGGCCCATAGATGGTAGATAACAGTTCATCTTGAACTTTTTATAAGGTAGTGATGGCTTAGGAGATAGGGGTAGGATCCGCCACTTAAGACTTTTCAACTTTATGAGCCGTGAGGGTCTCATAAAGTCTTTTTTCCCTACGAGTCGAGAGGATCTCGTAGGTGTATTTTCTCCTTAGGAGTCGTGGGGATTCCTAAGTGTGTTTTCTCTCGAGAGTTGTAAGGATCTCACAAGAGAGTTTTCTTCCTTACGGGTCGAGAGGACCCGTAAGTGATTGATGGTGTTGCCATTATCCGCATTTCACGGAGTCAGGAGTTGCTCTGGGCGTTTCCCACGGGGTCAAGGTTGACTTTGGCCGTGTTCCACGGAGTCGTTCGATGACATATTTCCGAGGCAGGGTCATGTAGATGACGTGTTTCCGCAACGGGGTCATGTGGATGACGTGTTTCCGCGACGGGGTTATTTGGATGACGCATTTCTGCGACGGGGTCATTTAGGTTACATTTTTCCGAGATGGGGTTATGTGGATGACGTATTTCCCCGACGGGGTCATGTGGATGACGTATTTCCGCGACGGGGTCATGTGGATGACGTATTTCCGAGACGGGGTCATGTAGATGATGTATTTCCGCGACGGGGTCATATGGATGACGTATTTCCGAAACGGGGTCATGTGGATGACGTATTTCCGAGACGGGGTCATGTGGATGACGTATTTCCGCGACGGGGTCATATGGATGACGTATTTCCGAGACGGGGTCATTTGGATGACGTATTTCCGAAACGGGGTCATTTGCTGACGTATTTCCGCGACGGGGTCATTTGGATGACGTATTTCCGCGACGGGGTCATGCGGATGACGTATTTCCGAGACGGGGTCATGTAGATGACGTATTTCCGAAACGGGGTCATGTGGATGACGTTGCGTCTGCTGTAATGAGACGAATATCGAAGTGGTCTCCAGGTTGTCTGGGAACCATCGAGATTTGGAGTAGGGGCTTTGCCTTAGCTCCAGGGTTGATTGCAGCGTCTGAATTCTGCTGGAATGGAGAGGAACGCTGTTGATGATCTCTAGGCTATCCCTGAACCGTCGAGATTTGGCTTCGTGTTCTGATGGAGCCTAGGGAGGGAAGGTGTGATTCCTTCTTTGTTTGCGCCCCTGGATTGTATACAGGAATTGATGTGATATCACCTGTAGGGCATAAATTTCATTTTTCTTTATTTCTTTCAGCGATACTCTATCATTTCAGCTTTTATATCGTGAAGATCGCGATTGCCCAATCATTTCGAATATTTTTCGCGGTGCCCTATCATTTCGGCTATTTATTTTATTTTTACTCGCTGCTTTTTATTGCGAGTTGCCCAATCATTTCGGCTATTTTTCATGCATACATTTTTACTTGCTGATTTTGTTGCAAGTTGCCCCATCATTTCGGCTATTTCGTATGCATGTGTGGCTCGCTAGCTTCTTACTGCAAGCTTGGAATTAGACACCGATTTCGGCATCAGCACCGCTACACCTGGGATATTGCCAGGAGCGAATCATCATTTGCCCCCGTCGATGTCGAACAAAGGTGGCTTAGCGAACAAGGTTAGGATCCTGTCGACTAAGGCTTTTGACTTTATGAGCCGTAAGGGTCTCATGAAAGTATTTCTCCCTACGAGTCGTGAGGATCACGTAGGTGCGTTTTCTCCTTAGGAATCGTGAGAATTCCTAAGTGTGTGTTCTCTTATAAGTCGTAAGGATCTTACAAGAGTGTTTTCTCCTTATAAGTCGAGAGGACTTACAAAGGTTGTTCACCATGTAGACATATCCCTAGCCGCGGATAGGACTTTGTTAGGGAAATGTTTATTCGCGCTCGTGGATTGTATACAAGGGTCAATACCGAACCGCTTGTAGGGCAAAATTGGAGGTTGTGGTGGCCGCTTAAGAACAGGTTCAGATCCCTGTAGCTTAAGACTTTTGAATCTTATAAGCCGTGAGGGTCCCATAAGAGGGTTCTCCTTACGAGTCGTAAGGATCTCGTAAGTGTAATTTCTCCTTAGGAATCGTGGGGATCCCTAAGTGTGTTGCTCCCTTGTGAGTCGTAAGGATCTCACGCAGGTGGTTTCTCCTCACAAGGTCGAGAGGACCTTGCAAGTGCCTTTTAACGAGATTGCGCCCTTTCGGGTTTTCATAAAAACTCGCCGGTAGCCCTGCTGTTTTTAGTCACGGAGCCCTTTCGGGTTTTCATCCGTGCCCGTTTTGCTTATGGACATACCGTTTTCTTTTTCTCTCTTCTTTTTTTTCCTCTTTTTTTTGTGTCAGCCTTGGGATGCTGCAGTCTACAGTAGTTTATCGACGTCTAGGTGGACAGCTAGTTTTAGGACATAGTGGTCCATCGTTAGTTTAAGAACGTTTCGGTCTATTGTTAGTTTTAGGACATTTCGGTCCGTTGTTAGTTTTAGGACATTTCGGTCTGTTGTTAGTTTAAGGACGTTTCAGTCCGTTGTTAGTTTTAGGACATTTCGGTCCAAAAACCGGCTACTACTTATAGAGTTTGGGCTTAGGAAGATAGCGAGCGGACATAGTCATCGTCATCTATCATTAACCTAGGCCGTGACTTGTCAGGCGTAGTACTTTTTCAGGAAGCGACCATTTATTGGCCTGAAGGGCCTTTCGCCATGCATGTCTATGAGTAGATAGGCCCCATCCTGGTAGGCCTTGTCTATGATATACGGGCCTTCATAGTTCGGCTCGAATTTCCCCCGTTTGGCATGATTGGGGATCATAGGTCTTTTGACCACTAGTACGAGTTCGTCTTGACAGAATGTTCTCGGCCTAGTCAATCTTTCGTATGAGCGTGTCATCTTTGCTTTATAAACCTCCAGATTTTGTTGCGCCATGAGCCGAGTTTCATCAAGGGCATCGAGCTCCTCAAGCCGAAGGTGAGCATTCTCTTCGTCCGTTAGCTCGTAGTGAACTGCCACTCGTAGAGAGGGTAGCTCTATCTCGAGGGGGAGTACCGCCTCTATACCGAATACCAATGCGTACGTCATTATGTTTGAAGCCGTTTTGAACGTAGTTCGATACGCCCAGAGAGCTTCATGCAGTCTCTCGTGCCGGTCCTTCTTATTTCGGGACACCGTCTTTTTCATGATCTTCGTTAAGGTCTTGTTAAAAGCCTCAGTTAGACCGTTAGCTCGGGGACTATAGACTGAGGAGTATCTCCAGTCTATGTTATGTTGTTATGCGAAGCGGCTGATCTTATTGCTTCTGTAGGCTGGCCCGTTATCGGAGATAATCCGTCGTGGAGTTCCAAACCGATAAATGACGTGTGTCTTGAAGAAATGGAGGATATTCTCCGTCTTCACTTCCCTCAGCGGTACTGCTCTGCCCATTTGGAGAAGTAATCAGTTGTCGCCAAAATGAATCGATGTCCTCTGGATGATGTTGGTTCGATGGGGACGATTATGTCAGTTCCCCACATTTCGAATGGCCAGCCAACCACTGTTGTGTGTAGTGGATTTGGATGCTGATGGATAAAGTCTCCGTGAATCTGGCACGCGTGGCACTACTTCGCGTATTCGAGGCAGTCTTGGATCATCGTGGGCCAATAATAACCCATCCGTTTGATCTTCAGCTTCATCTTCGGCCCGGCCTGGAGAGAACCGCAGAGTCCGTCATGAGTTTCTTGGACGACTCGTTTTGTCTCTTCAGGTCCCAGGCATCTTAGCCACAGAGAATCAAATGACCTTTTATACAGAGTATCATCGACGAAAGCAAAAGACAGAGCTCGTTTCATAAGCTGATGTCTTGAGGACGCATCTTCAGGTGTTCGACGGGATTTGAAGTAGTCTACAAATACTTCCCTCCAATCCTTAGCCTTTTCCTTGTCTTTTATTTGTAGAGTCGTTTGCTCGGTCACTCCTTTTCTTCGGACGACTCCGGAGATATTTCTGCGGGTGTGAGAACCCGATGGTTTTGCACAACGATCCTCACGTCATCGAGGTTTTCGTCAGCCAGTTCTTTAGCGAGCTTGGCTAATGCATCTGCTTTGCTATTTTCCGCACGCGGTATGCTTTCCAAGGTGTAGAAAGGAATTTGAGTCAGCAGTCGCTGTACTTTTTCGCCGTACTTCACCAACTCTGGTTTGCACGTTTGATAGTCGCCGTTTACTTGACTAACGACCAGCTGGGAGTCTCCGTATTGTAGGGTTCCTAGGCTCTCTCAAGAGGTCTCACAAGGCATCAACCATGCCAATTTCAAATTTTACGGTGCCGAGAAACCCTAGGCTAGATCGTTGACTAGAAATTTAGGCGATATACGAATCTAGTTAACAACTTAACTAAAGATAAGAAGCTACAACCTTTGTAGATCCAGATATCCACTTCCTTAGCTCCACGTAGGCGTCCTCTCGCTGTCCATCTCGAATCCCGGACTCGATCGTCGGCTTGATCGGAGAAATGAGCGGACTAGGTCGTCGGCTTCGTGCCGAAGATGATCTACGTCGAGGCATCACAAGTTCAAGCTCCGACTTCACAAATTTGTGAAACTTGTGAAGAAAACACCCAAAACAACTTGGCAAGAGGTAGAGGGTGAAGAAATAGGAGGTGGGTTCACTTTAGAATTGGATTTCTCACTTTAGAACTCAAGTTGCCATTGATGGCATCAAGCTTTCTTTCTTTGAAGAAGAAGATCAAGAAGAAGAAAGAATATGATAAGTGTTTTAAAAAGAAAAAGAAAATGTATACTTATCATAATCTTAACCATAGTTAAGTGTAGAGAATGAACTAGGGTTAGTTCAAATGGTTAGGGTTAAGCATGAGACAAGAATGGTGACTAAGTCAAAGCTTCATGAAGCTTCAATAAGAAACAAAGAAAGCCACCATTCTCATCATTATCTTTTCCAAATAAATAAATGAACAAATAAATAAATAAATGAATATGCAAAACCCTAATCATCAAATTAACCATGGTTTAATTCTATACACTTAACTAAATGATCAAGTATCATCAAACATGATACAAATATGTGCACAAAAGTATATCACATATACTTCTTGCACATCAAGTGAGAAAATCCATATAAAGTGAACTAATACTAGCTAATGCAAAGTAATATATCAAATATATAATTATACATTAAATCATTAAATCAACACTTGACTTAACGATCCGGTCATATCGCATATAACCGACTAGTATCCTATGTATCGGCTTATCGAATCAATCGTTGATTCGATATCTAGGTTATATCGAATATAACCAATCGATACATCCATCGCGAGAATGGAATACGGTATCACATACATGCATCATTCTCGGTCCTGCACATATCTCATATGCACTCCTATTTCGTTTCGCTTGAGCCAGGAAACCTCTGTGTAGGACTCTAAAGACTCGTCAATACGCCGGTAGCAGATGATGATCATATCAAGCACCCACGAGCCGCAAGCGGCCTGCTAAACGTAACGGCCATCCGGGTATTGAGCGATCAGAAGATCGACGAGCTAGCCCGCTCACACTCCTGTGAATCCAACCAGTAACACTTACCGTACAGTCCGGTCTGTTCGTCTGATATGTCGCATATCAAGTCTAGGGGTGGTAAACGTCAGACCCTAATAACCGATAAGTCATGCCGATGTGAGGCTCATAACGGGTCGAGAAACTACTGGTAACACTTACCAGCAAATCTCTGATCAGCCCTGGCCAGGGACTTCCCTGTTACGGCCAATCGAGCACTGTGCAACATCAACCCCCAATACCGGGATAGACGAAACCCCTCCTATCGCTCATTGCCTCCATGTGACTCGGGACTGTACCCAAAGACCACCGTTTTGCATGCCCTCATGGACGTGGTAAGGTGGAGATCAAAGCACAGTGGGAATCACACAAGACTCTATGACGATCTCGGATCTACAGACTAACCTGCACAAGTGTCACCTGAGAACTGCCATCTGACGTGAGGTATAATACCATCTGGGAGTTCTCGGCGAGTCCGTCCAGTGTACCCAGTCTCTACTGAGCACCCGTATACCATCTCTGATGTCAAACACCAATGGATATGGGATCATCCATCGCCCATCTCATGGGTCGAAAAACGTATACGCTAGTCTACACTGGTATATCGATGCCCCGTCTCGATACACCCATGACTAGGGACCTTGAAGGATGTACCTATGGACTACCATGTCCCCACTAGTATGATCTGCATCATAGTCCAGGTAGTCAAGTATACATCCTAAGGGCTTTACCAACATGTAACTATAAGACAGTATAAAGAGACAAGTGTACATGTTAAGATAAAGAGCAACCAGATAGCATACTATCATATCGAGCAAGAAAGTCATCTCTATATATGTCCAAGCATCCAATATAATATACATCATCTGTACAATACTGGCCTCTAGGGCATACATACAACTAACAATCTCCCACTTGCACTAGGGCCAGCTGCTGTAGTATCGCATACCGAGCATCCCGAAGAGTCTCTCAAACTGTATCTGGGGAATGGCCTTCGTGAGTGGATCCGCCGTGTTGTTCTTCGTGTCAACTCTCCTGACCTCGATCTTCCGGCGATCAACTATCTCCCGGATCAGGTGATACCGCCTCAGAATATGCCTGGATCGCTGATGGGACCTCGGTTCCTTGGCCAAAGCCACCGCTCCATTGTTATCGCAATACAAAGGTATTGGATGCTCAATGGATGGAACCACTCCAAGTTCAGTAATGAACTTCTTGATCCAGACAGCCTCTTTGGCAGCATCGTTGGCAGCGATGTATTCAGCCTCCATCGTCGAGTCTGCCACGGTTTCCTGCTTGGAACTCTTCCAGCTAACCGCCCCTACGTAAAGGGTAAAGACAAATCCCGACTGCGACTTAGAGTCGTCCTTATCACTCTGGAAGCTCGAATCGGTAAAGGACTCCATTTGGAGTTCTCCGTTACCATACACCAAGATCATCTCTTTAGTCCTTCGCAAGTACTTGAGAATGCTCTTCACAGCTGTCCAGTGATTCTCTCCAGGATCAGCTTGATACCTGCTCACTATACTTAGTGAGTATGCAACATCGGGTCTGGTACATAGCATCGCATACATGATAGAGCCCACTGCTGAAGCATAGGGTATCCCTTGCATGCGAGCTCTCTCCAAATCAGTCTTGGGAGACATCTCTTTGGAGAGAGTGACTCCAGAGATCGTGGGCAAGTTCCCACGCTTGGAATCTTCCATACTAAACCTTTTTAGTATGATGTCAATGTACCTGGATTGGGACAATCCCAATATCCGTTTGGATCTATCTCTATAGATCCTGATTCCCAATATGCAGGAGGCATCACCAAGATCTTTCATTGAGAATCTTTGTGATAAGAAGAGCTTGACCGATTGCAGCATAAGAATATCATTTCCTATCAAGAGTATGTCGTCCACGTACAATACGAGGAAGACAACCTTACTCTCTGCGACCTTCTTGTAGATACAAGGTTCATCTGGATTTTTGACGAAATCAAACTCTTTGATAACGACGTCAAAGCAGATGTTCCAACTCCGCGATGCTTGCTTTAATCCATAAATGGATTTAAGCAGCTTGCACACCTTCCCGCTGCTCCCACTGTCTACGAAGCCCTCTGGCTGAGTCATGTACACGCACTCTTCTAAATCACCATTTAGAAAGGCGGTCTTAACATCCATTTGCCAGATTTCGTAGTCATGATATGCAGCGATGGCAAGCATGATCCGGATGGATTTAAGCATAGCCATTGGAGAAAAGGTTTCGCCATAGTCCACACCTGGTCTTTGACGAAAACCCTTTGCTACAAGTCTAGCTTTGAAAGTCTCCACTTTCCCATCTACACCAAGTTTCTTCTTGAAGGTCCACTTGCTCCCAATGGGTTTTACCCCTTCAGGAGCAACATCCAAAGTCCATACTTTGTTGGTGTACATGGATTCCATCTCGGACCGCATAGCATCCAGCCATTTCACTGAGTCCCTACTCGTGATGGCCTGCTTGAAGCTAGTTGGGTCATCATCCTCCATGATGCAATCCTCGCTCCCACCATCCATGAGAAAACCGTAGTATCTCTCAGGTTGGCGAGGAACCCTACTAGATCGGCGGAGTGGCTGAGGTTCATTGGGAGCTACTGAATCCTCTGGTTCCACTAAATCTTCTGTTGTGTTTTGTTCAGCTGGAACCTCTTCCAGTTCTACCTCAGAGCCACTAATCTCTTTTGCAAGAAATTACTTTTCTAAAAAGGTGGCATGTTGAGCAACAAATACTCTTTGTTCCTCACTGTGGTAGAAGATATACCCTCGCGAATGTTTGGGATATCCAACAAATTTACACAAAACAGACCTTGCCTCGAGTTTGTCCGGTTTTTGTCTTTTGATATAGGCCGGGCAACCCCATATCTTAATAAAATTAAGATATGGTCTCTTCCCTTCCCATATCTCATATGGTGTGGTAGGCACAGATTTGGTGGGAACCCTATTCAGTAGGTATGCTGCTGTTTCCAGTGCATATCCCCAGAAGGAAACAGGTAACTCAGCTATACTCATCATAGAGCGCACCATATCCAATAGGGTGCGGTTCCTCCGTTCTGATACACCGTTGTGCTGTGGTGTATATGGAGGAGTCAGCTGAGAGAGAATCCCATTCTCTTTTAGGAAGTCCAGGAATTCATTGCTTAAGTATTCTCCTCCTCGATCAGATCGAAGGATTTTAATACTTTTTCTGGTTTGGTTCTCGACTTCTTGTTTATATTCTCTAAATTTCTCAAAAGCTTCTGATTTGTGTTTCATCAGGAACACATATCCGAATCTTGAGAGATCGTCAGTGAATGTAATGAAGTACGAAGAACCATCCCTGGCATGTGTAGATATGGGACCGCATACATCACTATGTATCAGTCCCAAGAGTTCGGTAACTCTTTCTCCGTGTCCCGTAAACGGAGTTTTCGTCATCTTGCCTTTGAGACATGACTGGCAAGTGTCATAAGATGAAAATTCAAACGGATTTAAATATCCATCCTTATGCAACTTAGCCAGTCGTGTCGCATTGATGTGACCCAGTCTACAATGCCACAAGAAGGATTCGTTCAGTTCTGAACTCTTCCTCTTGTGTGTGTTTGTTATGCTCAGAACTGTTGATTGGTTTAGAATGTAAATGCCATTGCACAACGTGCCTGATCCAACCAAATTTTGGTTACGGAAAATGTTCATAACATTGTCTTGTAATACAAAATTATATCCCTCTTTACTCAATAAAGAAACCGATATAATGTTGCATATCAGGTTCGGCATGTAATAGCATTCGTTCAGAACCAATGTATTACCAGTTGGTAATTCAAGGTGATATTCCCCGACAGTCTTAGCTGCAACAATTGCACCATTTCCAACTCTAATGTCTTTATCACCTTCTCCAAGTTCTCTACCTTTCCTAAGCCCATGTAACTGATTACATATATGGGATCCCGACCCGGTATCTAATACCCAGGACATAGAGCAAATGGAGAAACAGTTCTCTGTAACGAACACACCCGAAGAAAATGCATCATCATGTACTTTCTTCATTCGGGTGGCATGGGAATCCTGGTATTCCCCTATATCCTGTTCAGTTCCATAACTCTAATAGGAAAGAACGGAACCAACGTTCCCCAGCACAGTATAACATGCGGGTTCGGTCAATACATCCATATTATTATCTTTATTAGGGCATGAAATGGTCGCTACCTGGAGAGAGAGAGAAGAAAACACTTTAGCGTAAGCTCGTGCAAGATCAGATTGGTTATTATCTTATCTAATCAGGATGACTCCCACTGGTTTTTATCAAATCTTCCTTCAAACCTTAAAAGGAAAGACTAGCCGGGATTAATTACACACTACAAGTTCGCCAATCTTTCAGCCAGGCCAGTGTCGGTACTTTGAGGGAGGTCCCCCGTGCTTTCGCACGAACCTAATTAATGTAAACCTCGTTTTCCCAGAGGCATAGCCCTGTTGACACCTTTCTAGACACCTACTTGATCGGCTAATTGTAATGTGTAAAACTCTCCCAGGAGTAACTCTTACTCGCAGTGGGTATCGGGATCCAACTATCTCATAGAAGGTATGCAATCTCATTGCAAATTTCAACACTTGAAATTCCCGATAATATTTTGCCCCTAGCACCCTATGACCTTGACGGAGGTCAACAAACCATAGGCTACTAGTCAAGTTCAACCCGTCATTTCTTGATCGAATTAAACCCACCCGCACGACCCTTGACGGAGGTCAACAAGGCCGCACGACTACCCTAATCCAATCTGCATCATATGCACAAGCAGATAAATACTAGTTAGCTACCGCACACTACGCCTTGACGGAGGTCAACAAACGTAGCACGAATACTAAATAGGACTTATCTGAAATGACGGAGGGCTACGACAGGTTTTTCTGAAAACCTATTGCGTAATGAACTTGATATCGTTGTAGAATCAAATGAAGTTTTGAAATGGAGTGATTTTGAGGCTTTTCTAGTTTTGCTAAAGGAGTCACTCCCGGTGAAGGGATCGTCGGTCCTTTCCTCGTCGAATGAGGTGCGGGATATATCATATATATCACTGTGCAAAGCAGAAACTATAGAAGCAATCAAAAGTCAAACCGAGTGTGTAGCATCTGCCAGTTATTGCTAAAGGAGTCACTCCCGGTGAAGGGATCTCGGTCCTTTCCTCATCGAATAAGGTGCAGGGTATATCATATATACCGCTATGCAAAGCAAGAACTGTAGCTACCTGTTTTATTTAAAATTTGATTCTACAACATCATTTGGTTTCTTTTATTTCATTAATCATATTAATGAAGTCCCATCATTTAAATACCTAAACATCACAGATAAATACGACGTACACTTATGCCATCCGCATTCGCCTGGATGTCCCCTTGTGCACCGTTAGGTTAGGTAACTAACGACAGAGCAGGGCAGGGCTAGTGCGGGTGCAAAATATAAGTAACGTTTATATAATATATCATATATACTATATAAAGAATCTATCAGGGAACATCACATGATCACATCACAGATATCGCAGCAGAAGAAACATATGAAACATTGGATATACTAGGACGTCCGTGTTTTCAATACGAGCCAGTATAAAACACGGATTCCACGGTCGTGATGAATAGCCAATCCCACACCCCTAGACCCCTACGAGAGCGGCAAGCAACCCTGCCAATTCTAGGGTTAGGAGACCCGGACTCGACTCCTCGAGTTGGTCTCCCACTGGACCCCAGAACCCGGTTACTTGTGCTCCCCTCCTTGGGTCTATCCTATTGCGGAAAAGTAAATAATATACAAAAGGTGACGACTTCCGCAACCTGGAAGTGCCCCAATAAAAGAATATTACATACAAGTTTTTACATGAATGAAAATGAAAAACACTCATCTCACATAAAAAACCCCGGCTATTCAAACACGACAATCCAATATAACATATCCAGCAACACATAACATCACATGTCATCATCGTAAGTAAATATGCGCATCCCAATTGTCGTTGACATATAGCAACGAAACCGGCGATATCACATATTACACTTACGGTCACAGAAAAGAAAGTGTAAAACTACAACAGTTGGAATCCGCAACCTCTTTAGACATCACATGCCTAATCAAATGAAATACTTAGACATCACATGCCTAACAGTTATAAACCTTGCATTTTAGTCTCATTATCGAAAACTCTTTTCAATATCAAGTGAAACTAAACCGCTAGATTTATAACATTCATTCAGTTATCTCATAACTGTTTGTGAATTCCAATTATTGTATCCCATTCTGGATAAATAGAATATATTAAACTTTCCGATCGAACATTCGAACACCCAAGTTTTCCCGAAACCGTTCAACACATGAAATAGGTTCAAAGACATTCACTTCATGCCTCAGTACCAACGGTCCAGCCGTAGAAGGGTCAAGCCAACGCCTCACATGTGGTACGCCGTACTGCCCCAAACCCGAAGGTTCAAAGGGCAGTTCAAGACGGTCACATAATCGAGTTAAGGTTTGTTGTCTTCTAGAGGGACCATCGCGTTACTTGCACTACTCAGAACGTCCTTAAACCATAGAAAAATCCAACACTTGGAAATTTTTTCGGCAGGGAAAAAGTTGGGTATTCATATCCGTTCGAAATTTTTAACATATTCTAAGGTTATCCGGAAAAACACATAGACGAAGTTTAACAATCCTATCGAATCTACGATTCCCAATGCAACCCCAGAATACTCAACTCTTGAGTCAATTTAAAAATTCCCAGAAAACTCAGCATAATTAAATAGGAGTTACTGTGCAAACGAGGAGGGCTGACGTCATCATCAGGCCGCGGAACCGCCGCATAAGCCATGCTTATGCCGCGGTTCCGCTGCACTCTTTACTGTTCATGTGAAAAAATTTGCACCGTAATTCTTAGAATTCCCTGCTGAATTTTTTAAGCATTTTTAATATGGAAAAATCCCAGATTTTAGAAAAAGTCCAGAGAGCATGAAAAAGTTAGGGTTTCGGGTTCGATCGGGTATCAAACATCGTCTAGACTTCGCCTAAGGCTCTAGCTAGGCTTTGATACCACTGTAGGGTTCCTAGGCTCTCTCAAGAGGTCTCACAAGGCATCAACCATGCCAATTTCAAATTTTACGGTGCCGAGAAACCCTAGGCTAGATCGTTGACTAGAAATTTAGGCGATATACGAATCTAGTTAACAACTTAACTAAAGATAAGAAGCTACAACCTTTGTAGATCCGGATATCCACTTTCTTGGCTCCACGTAGGCGTCCTCTCGCTGTCCATCTCGAATCCCGGACTCGATCGTCGGCTTGATCGGAGAAATGGGCGGACTAGGTCGTCGGCTTCGTGCCGAAGATGATCTACGTCGAGGCATCACAAGTTCAAGCTCCGACTTCACAAATTTATGAAAATTGTGAAGAAAACACCCAAAACAACTTGGCAAGAGGTAGAGGGTGAAGAAATAGGAGGTGGGTTCACTTTAGAATTGGATTTCTCACTTTAGAACTCAAGTTGCCATTGATGGCATCAAGCTTTCTTTCTTTGAAGAAGAAGATCAAGAAGAAGAAAGAATATGATAAGTGTTTTAAAAAGAAAAAGAAAATGTATACTTATCATAATCTTAACCATAGTTAAGTGTAGAGAATGAACTAGGGTTAGTTCAAATGGTTAGGGTTAAGCATGAGACAAGAATGGTGACTAAGTCAAAGCTTCATGAAGCTTCAATAAGAAACAAAGAAAGCCACCATTTTCATCATTATCTTTTCCAAATAAATAAATGAACAAATAAATAAATAAATGAATATGCAAAACCCTAATCATCAAATTAACCATGGTTTAATTCTATACACTTAACTAAATGATCAAGTATCATCAAACATGATACAAATATGTGCACAAAAGTATATCACATATACTTCTTGCACATCAAGTGAGAAAATCCATATAAAGTGAACTAATACTAGCTAATGCAAAGTAATATATCAAATATATAATTATACATTAAATCATTAAATCAACACTTGACTTAACGATCCGGTCATATCGCATATAACCGACTAGTATCCTATGTATCGGCTTATCGAATCAATCGTTGATTCGATATCTAGGTTATATCGAATATAACAAATCGATACATCCATCGCGAGAATGGAATACGGTATCACATACACGCATCATTCTCGGTCCTGCACATATCTCATATGCACTCCTATTTCGTTTCCCTTGAGCCAGGAAACCTCTGTGTAGGACTCTAAAGACTCGTCAATACGCCGGTAGCAGATGATGATCATATCAAGCACCCACGAGCCACAAGAGGTCTGCTAAACGTAACGGCCATCCGGGTATTGAGCGATCAGAAGATCGACGAGCTAGCCCGCTCACACTCCTGTGAATCCAACCAGTAACACTTACCGTACAGTCCGGTCTGTTCGTCTGATATGTCGCATATCAAGTCTAGGGGTGGTAAACGTCAGACCCCAATAACCGATAAGTCGTGCCGATGTGAGGCTCATAACGGGTCGAGAAACTACTGGTAACACTTACCAGCAAATCTCTGATCAACCCTGGCCAGGGACTTCCCTGTTACAGCCAATCGAGCACTGTGCAACATCAACCCCCAATACCGGCAGAGACGAAACCCCTCCTATCGCTCATTGCCTCCATGTGACTCGGGACTGTACCCAAAGACCACCATTTTGCACGCCCTCATGGACGTGGTAAGGTGAAGATCAAAGCACAATGGGAATCACACAAGACTCTACGACGATCTCGGGTCTACAGACTAACCTGCACAAGTGTCACCTGAGAACTGCCATCTGACGTGAGGTATAATACCATCTGGGAGTTCTCGGCGAGTCCGTCCAGTGTACCCAGTCTCTACTGAGCACCCGTATACCATCTCTGATGTCAAACACCAATGGATATGGGATCATCCATCGTCCATCTCATGGGTCGAGAAACGTATACGCTAGTCTACACTGGTATATCGATGCCCCGTCTCGATACACCCACGACTAGGGACCTTGAAGGATGTACCTATGGACTACCATGTCCCCACTAGTATGATCTGCATCATAGTCTAGGTAGTCAAGTATACATCCTAAGGGCTTTACCAACATGTAACTATAAGACAGTATAAAGAGACAAGTGTACATGTTAAGATAAAGAGCAACCAGATAGCATACTATCATATCGAGCAAGAAAGTCATCTCTATATATGTCCAAGCATCCAATATAATATACATCATCTGTACAATACTGGCCTCTAGGGCATACATACAACTAACACGTATATGAGGAGGTTTTCAATTCCAATGTCGATAGCGATCTCAAGACCTGCTATCAAAGCTTCATACTCGGCTTCATTGTTTGTCCTTGGCTCTGTTAAGGAGAAGGCAAAGCGCATTATCCCTCCTTATGGAGTTACGAAGATGAGGCCTACCCCCGATTTGATTATGGGGTGCTTTGTTTGCACTTCTTCATGGAAGATGCTCTATCGAAGTAAAGTTCCCATTGGGTATCATTCTCTCTTCTCTCCATGTCGATCGTGTCAAACGCATGTTCGTCTGGCAATTCGCAGTTCAAAGGAGAATCGGCGGGTATCAGGTGCTCAGCGAGGAAGTCGGCGATGGCCTGGCCTTTCACTGCCTTGAGAGGACGATAAGTTATCGAGAACTCCATCAAGAGGAGGGCCCATTTAGCGAGCCGTCCTGTTAATATGGCCTTTGACATCAAATATTTGAGGGGATCCACCTTCAATATGAGATGGACCTCATGTGCTAATGCATAGTTTTTGAGCTTCGTTATTGCGAAGATCAACGCTAGGCAGTGTTTTCCAATGGGAGAGTAATTGCTTTCTGCCCCCAGGAGAACTCGACTCAGATAATAAAGAGCTCTCTCCTTCCCTTGGTCGTTTTTTTGTGCCCACAGCGCTCCCAAAGAACCTTCGAGGGTTGTTGTGTACAGGACGAGAGGTTTTCCTTTGACGGGAGCGGCCAGCACTAGCGGATTCTGTAGGTATAACTTGATTTCGTCCAGTGCGTTTTGGCATTTGTGATCCCAGACGAACGGGGTCCCCTTCTTCATTAGGTGACTGTAAGGACGGCACTTGCCTGAGAGATTGGCTATAAATCGCCGGATATACGCGAGCTTCCCTTGGAGAGATCGCAATTGCTTAAGAGTCCTTGGCGGAGGTATTTCCATAATCGCCTTGATCTTCGACGGATCTATCTCGATGCCTCGGTGTCGGACGATGAATCCTAAGAATTTGCCCGAGGATACTCGGAACACGCATTTGAGAGGGTTCATCTTCAATTTGTATTTCCGAAGTCGTCGAAATACGATTTTTAGATGCTCTAAATGTTTTTCGTATGATTTGCTTTTTACTACGAGGTCGTTGATATAGCATTCGACGATTTCATGTATGAGCACATCGAAGATCTTCGTCATGGCCCTCTGATAGGTGGCACCGACGTTCTTTAGACCGAAGGGCATTACCTTGTAGTAGAATATGCCCAAAGGGGTTCAGAAAGCATTATGCTTCTAGTCTTCGGGATGCATCTTTATTTGATTATATCCCGATGAGCCATCCATGAAGGAGAAAACTTCATGAGTGGACGTATTGTCTATCATTAGCTTGGTGACTGGTACTGGGAAGTCGTCCTTCGGGCAGGCTTTATTGAGATCCCGAAAGTCCACACACATGTGCACCGTCCCATTCTTCTTCATTACTGGAACAATGTTGGCGATCCAATCAGGATACTGAACTTCTTGGATGCAGCCGGAGTCGATTGGCTTCTTGACTTCGGCGTTGATGCTCATCTCAAGCTCGACCCGCATTCTTCTCGGCGCTTGCTTGATCGGCTTAACGTCCGGAGATATCGTCAATTTGTGCACAGCAATCTCTGGATCTAATCCTGGCATCTCGGAATAGTTCCATGCAAAGCAGTCTTTATGCTGCATGAGCACGTCCTTTAGCGTAGCCACCCTTTCTTCAGACAACAGCTCACCGACGAACGTCGGTCGCGGGTCACTTGCATCCCCAAATCAATTTTCTTGAGGTTATCTGCAGTAGTATGTATCCCATCTTCCAGCTCTTTTGGCGCCGGTGGAAACTCTGAGATTACTTCGTTATCATCGTTTTCGACCAGGAGAGGTCATCCACATTCTCGGGCTCTTCTTCTGACAGCATTATCACGTGGCAGGTACGAGATCGCTTCCAAGACCGATGTTGGTCTGGTTCTACTCTCGCGGCTTTAGGTTCGTGCTTTTGCGGCGGGGTTACCCTCCAGCTGCTGGATAGAGCGAACCTGCCTTGCCGATACTGGTCTTCTATCCAGTCTTTAAATATGAAGCAGTCTTCGAGAGGATGTCCTATTGCCCTGTGATAGGAGCAATAGTCCGGGTGAGAGACTTCGTCTGCTTGCTCAGGATGCTTGGACTCCGGGAGTGTCATCATTTGATATTTTATGATAAGATCGAATATCTTCCTTCTCTTATCTTGGGGAAAAGAATATGCTCGGCCCATCTTTTTTATAAGAGTCGAATCCGAACCGCTCGATTCCTGATCGCGTGGCTTTTTGGACCCGCTTTGTCGCTGTCGAACGCCTTTCCCGTTCTTTGGTTTGTTTCTGCCTCTGCGTCGGGCCTTTTGTACAACGGGTTGACAAGGAGGAGCATTTTCATTTTTCACAGCCTGTTGAAGGAGGCGTTGCGTCCTGACTTTCTCGTAGATGGCCATTTCGCGATTATGGTCGTCTCGAACCTTTTGACATGCTTCATTTATAAGCCTGTCCATCTGTTCTTCAAACGACGGACTGAGCATTTTCACGGCGGGAGTTCGTGCTGGTTCAGGGTTAGCATCTTCCCATAGAGCATCTCTTTCTTCATCAAAGTCATGTATGACGTAGCAGTCGCGGAGTAGCTCCCGTTTCTTAGATTGAACATACCCAAGCCCAGTCGTTTCTATTCTCCCGTTGGGCAACTTTCGTTGAGTTCCGGGAATGTTCCAGATCCTGTTATAGAACCGTGCTTGTCGCGCAGTTTGCTTAAGGGGTACACCTTGGTGTCTCAAGAGTCTCTTTAGTCCGTCTGTGTAATATCTTGGCAAACGGATGGGCTGGAGCTTGTCAAGTGTAGAATCCGCGCCATGCCAGATTTCTTTTTCCATTTTGGTTTTCCCGGATCGGTAGAATAGGATCGCCTTTTCACCTTTTCGCATGGGAGGGATGTAGAATGTCTGCAGTTCTTCCATACTATAGGTATCTAGCGCATCTGCTTCTTTATGATGCTTGGGCGGAACCATGGCAACTTGCAAACTTTGATCTTCATCAGCGAAGATTTGTATTGATGGCCGAGCATAGAATATGGCATTGACCTCATCTTTCGAGTCGTTGCCGAAGATCAACATAGGAGCGGATGGTCCCGGCTTGTTGCACTGGGGCGGACCTGAGTAAACCATCTCTTCTTCCTCCTCGGTATCACTCCTGAAGACCGGAATAGTAGTGATAACTTTGTTCTTCGGTTTGTGACATCTCTCCGTGTCCTCAAAATCCGGTAAGAAGTATTTTGCATCTTCGTACTTTCGGACTTCGTTCACGGAGAATGGGTTCAGCTCTCCTGTTACGGTATACTCGAGACCATCTTTGAAATACTTCATACACTGATGTTGTGTAGAAGGGATGATGTACTCGTGTAACCAGGGCCGGCCGAGCAAAGCATTGTAGCATGTCATGGCGTCAATGACATGGAACTTAATGTCTGTGACAAGCAGACCAAAGCGCAGTGTCAATATTACAGACCCAAGCGTCCGTGATGACCGGGAGTCAAAACCGGAGATGGTGATTTTATCGCGAGCGAGGTGTTGAATGGTCATGCAGATTTCCTTTAACACCCTTACGTTAAGGAGATTGACGGAGGACCCATTGTCTACCAGGATTTTACCTATCTTGATGTCATGACAGTATCCGGAGACATATAGGGGACGGTTGTGCTCGCATGTCCCAAGGAGGAGATCTTCATCGCCGAAGGTGATATCGGCTGTGTGTACTTCTTCCAGCTCGTCCTTCATCTTTTCTTCGGCGAGAAAAGCTTGGAATTGCTCGGGCTCTTGTAATACCTTAATCAAAGAATCTCTTGCTTCTTTGGATAACAGAAGGGCGTCGAGAATGCTTAACTGCGAAGGTAGCTTTCTCAAGTGTGTCAGAACGTTGTAGTCCACCTTCAAGGATGATATCCTCAGGGAATTTTTCTTTTCCCTTATCTTTTCTATTTAACCCAATGTTCGAGGGCCTAAGATTCTTTTCGGGCAGCGTGCGATTACGCAGCTGAATGTTCTCGCAGTTCTTCGGTTATTCCTCTTTTCCCGAGGTGGATTCTTTGAAGAGAGGGCCAAGAGCTATTTCTTCATCAGAATCGCTCCCAAAGGTGAGAACTTGCGATCCCCCGGCATTGACCATGCGACAGTTGCTGGTAGTTCTTTTGTGCTCCTCGGTCATATTTCTTTGTTCCCGACGAGCTTTGCGTTTCATCCGTTTGAAATGTTGCCGGTGAGCAACATATCCCTGCCACCATCTTTTAAAAGCGTTACACTTTTCGGTGGGGTGCGCAATCTTTCGATGATATAAGCAGTAGCTAGGATGTGTTTCCGCTTCACCAAGAATATTTCCTTCGGAGGGTAGTGTTCCCCTCCGAAGGGCGTAGCGAAGACGCGATGGGCGTCTTGCCTGAAATTCGGGACAGATGCTATTTGGTTTTATCCGTCCACCTCTCCGAAGATGCCAAGTTGATTTATGGCACCGTGTATCGAAGGTTTAAACGGATGCGGCCGATGTAGCAGACTTTGTCAGATTCCCCCTCGTTCGAGGGGATTTTGATTATGGGGACGCTCTTTCCTGCAGGCGCAAGCCCCTGCAGTTAATTAAGCTACCGCGTCACGGTAACAACTTTCTCCTTCTCTAGCTGGTCACTTCGTATCGTGGGTGTTTGTTTCGTTTGTGGTTGCCCGTGGATTGTATACAGAGACTAATTTATGTTGTCGCCCGTAAGACGTGGATTAGTCTAAATCCATATTTTCTTAGATTTGGGTTTGGGGTTTTGGTTTAAGGATACGTTAGCCATATTTGAGGCTAAGATCAACTTAAACGTTAGTTAAGGATACGTTAGTCTAATTTTAGACTAAGATCAACTTAACAGGATCGTTTAGATCCGACAAGAGCATTTGGATTCTATTGGTCGATTTCCAGTTTAGGGACATGGTGGTCCATGGAATGTATAGCCGTCGGGACCCCTCACCTCTCTGAAGACGTTGAAGGATTACAACGACAAATATCAGAGGAGTTCAGAGATGTACCCTTGAACCAAAGTTGGTTGGGAGATCTATAGTCCAATTTGGGACTAAAGTCTGTTTGAAGGTTTGTGAGCATATGGGCTCGGTTGAACATTTTATTGTTCTAGCCGTTGAGCTTTTATTTGGGCTCAGCCCTTTTATAATGCATAGCATTGGGCTTTTTATTTAAATGCATGGCATTTATATTAGGCCAGTTAGACCTCTTAATTGGGCTCTGCCCCCTTTTTTAATAATGCACAGCATTTGTTTTTCTGACAGTGCGCCATGTGGCCTGTCAGGCGTTCTGCGCCAATTAAAGAGCGCAAGGCGCCAGCGCATGTGGAGGTGACACGTGTCACGCTCTGTTGAGCGCAAGTCTGTTAGCGCAGTGCGCTGCGCCAGTGCGCTGCACTAGTGCACTGCTGACACGTGGCGCGCTCTGGTGCAGTGCGCCAATCCAAGAGCGCAGCGCTCTGTTTATAGGAGCGCAAGGCGCAGATTGACACGTGACGCTCTCTGGTGACTTGCGCCAGTCTAAGAAGCGCAACATCGCAAATTTAGAGTGCAGGGCGCTATTCAATAGCGCAGAGCGCATTTTGATCAAATTTAGATCAAAGAAAAGAATGTTTTTGGTTCTAAAGAGGTTCTACCTCAAGTTTCAAGAACCAATGGTTCATCAAAAGGCTGTGCCTTTATATAAATCAGAAGATCTAGAAATGAAGTAAATTAGTTCTTTTATCTTTTATGATTGGATCTTTTTTTGATCTTTTTCTTTTTATTGAAGATCTTGATCTTGTTCTTAGATCATTGATCTTTTTAGAAGAAATTCTTCTTTTTTTCAAAGGTTTACCTTTTTTTTCTCTTTGAGTTTTTCTCAAAGTTTTTAAAGGAGCTCTCTATATCTGAAACTTGGAGTCTAGGGGCCTTTATATAGGGCCAATTAGTTTGTTAGGTTAGTTACAGAGATTTTTCTCTGATTGATCTGGGGATATTTCCCCACCGTTGGATCTTTGATCCTAAGGCCTCTGTTTTACAGAAGATAATCTTCTTATTTTAATAAGATTAAAAAAATCTTTCTAGAATTTTAATTCTGATTAATTAAATAATTTATTATTTAAGTTTTAGTGCTGGCGCAGTTGGCGCAAGTGCATCTGCGCTATGACACGTGTCGCGCAGCGCAGAGCGTAGAGCAACTGCGCTGACGCGCGTCGCGCAGTGCAGAGCGCAAGTTATCTGAAGCGTTGCTTCCTTTAAAATTTGAATTTTAAAACAGAGCCTTGCTCTGATTGGGAGAAATGGAAGCGTTGCTTCAGTTCCCGCCTTGGAATTTGAACAGAACTTTGCTCTGATTGGGGGAAACAAATGCCCCCCACCGTTGCGCTTACGTGACCCCAGACGTGAGCGCAGTGGTGGCAGAATTCCAACTAATGCACCATCTGTTGGAAGTTGAAACGGCTCTCAATGCTTATAAATAGGACCTTTGGTCCCTTAGATGATTTTCATTACCCCATTGAGAATTATCTCCTATTCAGAGCATTGCTCTTAGGCTTTAAGGACTTTTCAAGAGTAAGACTCTGTTAAAACTTATGTATAGTGTAAAACTTTTAAGAAACCAGGGTTTTACCCATTAACAGAGCTTTGCTCTTTATAGATCTTTGATCTAAAGACAACCATTTTCGGGTTCCAATAATAGAGCCTTTACTCTCTAAAAGGATTTTATTTATAATTTCTTGATTCATTAATGGAGCTTTGCTCCTTTTAAATCATATAGAAGAACTCTTAAGAATTTTTCATGGATCTTTGAAGATTAAAAACGGGATTTTATTTTTTGATGAATTATATCATCTTTTCAGAGCAAAGCTCTCAATGTTCTCGGGGGATTTCTTTCAACTCCTTTCATAACTGATATTGACGGGTGTCACTCCTGTCTGTAGAGCATTGCTCTCGAGGAGTTTAATTTTCTGCGCCTGTTTTGAATCAAAAATTGCTTAATCAGTCTGTCTGCTAATTTTGTTGATTTTCTTTTACAGGAGTAATGGACGCCCACATGTACGATCTCGACGAGATTATCTCTTACGGAGACATTCACCGACTCGGCCGTTCTCAGAACTGAGAACTTACAAACGCCGAGTGTGCCGAAATTATGAGTCGCTTCGACGCATATAACGGTCAACTACTTCCTCGACGCTCCCCTCTCCTGAAGCTTATTGTGGGAGCAATTTGGGAAGCGCTTCCCCTATTCTTTACCGGTGTGCCGCTTAGGGTGTTAGATGCCGCCGAGGATAAGGTGCACTCGGTGTACCTGATGAACCTAATCTCGAAGAGACGGTGAGACAATCTTGTCGATCTCCTGCACCAGGCCTTTCAACAGTCTGCCATACTTGCTGCTTATCGGAGGGTGGAGGACATCAGTGGGGATCCCGACGCTCATGCTCACGAAAGAAAGCACACTAGGATGGTTCGCCAGGCTTGGAAAGTCCTGGACAAGGTCACTTTCGAGTTCCTCAATCCATGTCCTGGATTTGAGGTTTTGCTATTATAATGGCTTTAGTAGCATCTTCGTTTATTGCTTTCGTAATTGTAAGAACCTTTTTGCGATATGAATGGCAAATTTCTCATTTTAGCGTGTTTTATATCTCGTTCTGAATCTTTTGCACATGCATGAATGGGTATGTCTCGAACGCTTGATTAAATGCAAATCAGATGTTCTTTCTGTCGCTTTCTTTCTCTTTACTGTGTTGTTTGCCATATGATTTTAGCAAATGTGGTCTGTAGATAGCGTACAGATGTCAGCCTTAGGCTCTTTGTAGAGTAATGATGGCTTAGAAAACAGGGTTAGGATCTGTCACCTAAGACTTTTTCAACTTTATGAGCCGTGAGGGTCTCATAAAGAATTTTCTCCCTACGGGTCGAGAGAATCTCGTAGGTGTGTTTTCTCCTTAGGAATCGTGAGGATTCCTAAGTGCGTTTTCCCTTATAAATCGTAAGGATCTTATAAGAGAATTTTCCCTTTTACGAGTCGAGAGGATCCATAAGCGGTTGTTTCCCTCCTTGTCGAGATTCGACTTTGGAGAGTGTGACCCGTGAATAGTATACAAGAGTTCATTTTGGACCGACTTGTAGGGCCCCAGTGCTTAGGAAACAGGTTTTTTTTAATTCCCGCCGTCTAAGGCTTTATCTTACGAGTCGAGACGAATCGAGCATTTCTCGCAAGAATATCCTAACGTCACAGTTAACCTCTGCTCTTTACGACAGAGGTCCGTTAGGGTCTGTGGTACTTAGGGTTTTGTCCGTCGTACCGTCGCGTTGGCTGATGTATTCTTCTATAGGCAATCTTGCTGTTCGAGTAGCCTTGCGACTGTCGTGTCTCTGATCCCTTCGGGGGCTGGACAAGACGTCTTCAAGCAATCCTCCTAGGCAGTTTGACCGTCGGAAGAGCAAGCGTTAGGAATTTTGCCATGCCGCTTTTTACTTGAGGTTAGGCTCGTTTTAGAGAGCCCCGATGAGTCATAACTACTCCGCGCTGGTATGGGATGATCTCCGATAGTCTTTCAGGTTTTATATGAGTTGCCGTCAAGACCCTGAAGCTAGGAATTTGGCCTTCGCTTCGTTTGCTAGCATTGCGTCTGCTGTATCGAGATGAATGTCGCAGTTGTCTCTAGGTTGTTAGTGAACCGCCGAGGTTTGGAACTAGGGATTTTGCCGTGGCTCCGTTGTTGTTGTCACATCTGAACCCTGCTGGAGGAAGCACGCTGTGGTGACATCTCGTCTGCTGTATCGAGACGAATGTAGAGGTAGTGATCACTCTATGCTGGTGTGAGATGATCTCCGATGGTCTTTCCAGTTTTATATGAGTTACCGTCAAGACCCTGAAGCTAGGAATTTGGCCTTCGCTTCGTTTGCTTTGGTATGTCCGAATCCTGTTGGAGGAAGGATGCTGTAGTGACATTTCGTCTGTTGTGTCGAGACGAACGTCAAGGTGGTGATCACTTCATGTTGGTGTGAGATGATCTCCGATAGTCTTTCAGGTTTTATATGAGTTACCATCAAGACCCTGAAGCTAGGAATTTGGCATTTGCTTCATTTGCTCGTACTGCGTCTGCTGTATCGAGACGAACGTCGAGGTGGTGACCACTCCGCGCTATTGCGAGATGATCTCTGATAGTCTTTCAGGTTTTATTTGAGTTACCGTCAAGACCCAGAAGCTAGGAATTTTGCCTTTGCTTCGTTTGGCGGCATTGCGTCTGCTGTATCGAGACGAGTGTCACAGTTGTCTCTAGGTTGTTGGTGAACCGTCGAGATTTGGAACTAGGGATTTTGCCGTGGCTCCGTTGTTTGATTGCCGCGTCTGAATCCTGCTAGAGGAAGAACGCTGGGGTAACATCTCGTTTGCTGTGTCGAGACGAACTTCGAGGTGGTGACCACTCCGCATTGGTGTGGGATGATCTCTGATTGTCTTTCAGGCTTTATATGAGTTGCCGTCAAGACTCTGAAGCTAGGAATTTGGCCTTTACTTCGTTTGATTTGGCGTGTCCGAATCCTGTTGGAATGAGGGGGAACGCTATTGTCAACATCCCGTCTTGTTATATCAAGACGAATACTGAACTGGAGTTGGGATTTTGCCATCACTCCGCTTTGTTTTGATACTGCGCTTGCATCCCGTTGGATTGTGAAGGAGCGCTGTAGTTGACATTGCGTCTATTGTAACGGGACGAATGTCATGGTGGAGCTGGGACTTTGCCGTGGCTCGCTTTGTTTTGACCGTGAGGTCTTTCATTGACGTTGCATCTATATCCTGCTGGACTGCGAAGGAACGCCGTTGTTGACATTATGTCTGCTGTAATGAGACGAATGCTGAGGTGGAGCTAGGATTTTGTCGTCACTCCGCTTTGTTTTGACGTTGACCTGCATCCTGCTGGACTGCGAAGGAACGCCATTGTTCACATTGCGTCTGCTGTAACGAGACGAATGCTGAGATGGAGTTGAGATTTTGCCATCACTCCGCCTTGTTTTGACCGTGAGGTCTTTCGTTGATGTTGCATCTGCATCCTGCTGGATTACGAAGGAACGCCGTTGTTCACATTGCGTCTGCTGTAACGAGACGAATGCTGAAATGGAGCTGGGATTTTGCCATCACTCCGCTTTGTTTCGACCATTGGGGTCTTTTGTTGACGTTGCATCTGCATCCTGCTGGACTGCGAAGGAACGCCGTTTTTGATTCTTAGGCTGTAGATATTGCCGTTAAGATTTGGAACTAGGGACTATCCCGTGGCTCAGTTTCGTTGCGACTCTGAGGTCGGTTGTTGACGTCATGTCTGCATCTGGTTGGAGTGAGGAGAAACGCCGTTGGTGATCTCTAAGTTGTCGATATCGACGTCGAGACCCTGAAGCTAGGGATCTCTTTTGCTTCGTTTGTTGACATTGTGTCTGCAATATTGCGACAAATGTCGAGGTTGTCTCTAGGTTGTCTATGAACCGTTGAGATTTGGCTTCGTTTTCTGGTGGAGCCTGTTGGGAAGGTATGGTTCCCTCTTTGTTTGTGCTCCTGAATTGTATACAGGGATCGATGTGATCTCACCTGTAGGGTAAAAAGTTTCATTCTTTCATCATTTTTTTATTCTTTCCGCGATGCTCTATCATTTCAGCTTTTACATCGTGAAGGTTGCGATTGCCCAATCATTTCGGCTATTTATTTTATTTTTATTCGCTGCTTTTTATTGCGAGTTACCCAATCATTTCGGCTATTTTGCATGCATTCATTTTTACTTGCTGATTTTGTTGCAAGTTGCCCCATCATTTCGGCTATTTCGTATGCATGTGTGGCTTGCTGTCTTTTCGCCGCAAGCTTGGGATTAGACACCGATTTCGGCATCAGTACCGCTACAACTGGGATGTTGCCAGGAGCGAATCATCATTTGCCTCTGTCGATGTTGAACAAAGGTGGCTTAGTAAACAGAGTTAGGATCCTGTCGACTAAGGCTTTTGACTTCATGAGCCGTAAGGGTCTCACAAAGGTATTTCTCCCTACAAGTCGTGAGGATCTCGTAGGTGTGTTTTCTCCTTAGGAATCGTGGGGATTCCTAAGTGTATGTTCTCTTATAAGTCGTAAGGATCCTACAAGAGTGCTTTCTCCTAATAAGTCGAGAGGACTTACAAGGGTTGTTCACCGTGCGAACATATCCCTAGTCACGGATGAGACTTGGTTAGAGAAATGTTTACTCGCGCCCGTGGATTGTATACAAGGGTCAGTATTGAGCCACTTGTAGGGCAATATCGAAGGTTGTGGGGGTTGCTTAAGAACAGGTTCAGGTCTCTGTAACTTAAGACTTTCAAATCTTATGAGCCGTGAGGGTCCCATAAGAGAGTTCTCCTTACGAGTCGTGAGGATCCCGCAAGTGTAATTTCTCCTTAGGAATCGTGAGGATCCCTAAGTGTGTTGCTCCCTTGTGAGTCGTAAGGATCGCACGCGGGTGGTTTCTCCTTATAAGGTCGAGAGGACCCTTTAAGTGTCTTTTAACGAGGTTGCGCCCTTTCAGGTTTTCACAAGACTCGCCGGTAGCCCTGCTGTTTTTACTCACGGAGCCCTTTCGGGTTTTCATCCGTGCCCATTTTTCTTATGGACATACCTTTTTTTTTATTCTCTTTTTTTTATTCTTTTTATATAACGAGGCCGCGCCCTTTCGGGTTTTCACAAGCACTCGCCGGTAGCCCTGCTGTTTTTACTCACGGAGCCCTTTTTTTCATCTGTGCCCATTTTGCTTGTGGACGTACCCTTTTTTTATTTTTTATTTTTATTTTTTTTAACCACGTCAGCCTGGTAATGCCGCGGGTTTATATTAGTTTAACGACGTTTTGGTCAGCAGCTAGTTTTTGTCGCAAATCTTCGCATGTTTTGTGCCGGAGGTGGATTCCTTGAAGAAAGGGCTGTGGGCGATTTCTTCGTCAGAGCCGCTTCCAAAGGTGATAACTTGCGATCCCTTGGTGTCGGCTATGTGACAGTTGCCAGCAGCTCTTTCGTGCTCATCTGTCATGCTTTTCTGTTCCCAACGAGCCTTGCACTTCACTCGTTGAACGTGTCGTCGATGGGCAACATATCCCTGCCACCAGTTTTTAAAGGCTATGCACTCCTCAGTGGGGTGTGCAATCCTCTGATGGTATAGGCAGAAGTTAGGATTGTTTCCCCCAATCAGAGCAAAGCTCTGCTGGAAATTCAAAATTCAAATTTTGAAGCAGCGCTTCAAATCTCGGGCGCAACGCGCCACATGTCAGGCGCTGATACGTCAGCACAGCGCCCAAGAAGGCGTGCCCAATCAGAGCAAAGCTCTATTTTAAGCAAAATTAAAGGATGCAACGCTTCAGTTGCGCAAGCACTGCGCTGCGCGACACGCGTCAGCGCAGATGCGCTAGCGCAGTTGCGCTGCTTGACACGTGTCACGCGCTGGGGCGTTTATGCCAAACAGAATTAAGATTTCAAAGAAATCTTTCTGTTCTTGTCAAAACAAGAAGATTTTCTTCTGTAAAACAGAAGCCCTTGGATCAAAGATCCAACGGTGGGGAAAATTCCCCAAATCACTCAGAGAAATATCTCTTTAACAAATTTAACTAATTTATGGGCACTATAAAAAGGACCCTAGATCTCAATTCAAAGGCATCAACACTTTTGAGAAATCAAGAGCTTCAAACAGAGAGAACTCTGAAAAAGTTTCAAGAAAAAGGTAAAAACCTTCACAAATTAGAAGAAATTTCTTCTGATAGATCATTGATCTAAAAACAAGATCAATGATTTTCACATAATAAATAGTGCTTTGCACTTTTATGAACCTTTGGTTCCTGAAATAAAAAGAAGAAAAAACTTGTTTTTTCTTTGATCTAAATTAGATCAAGAAAACGAATAGTGTTTTGCACTTCTTTTATGAACCATTGGTTCTTGAATCTAAAAGATTCTTAAATCATAGTGCCTTGCACTTGCAAATTGCGCTGTTGCGCTCTTGGGAGAGCGCCACGTGTTAGCATCTGAATTACTTGCGCTATGCGTTTTGAGATAGAGCTTTGCTCTCTGTAATTGGCGCAACTCACCAGAGTGCGCCACGTGTCAGCAGCGCAAGCGCAGCGCACTGCGCTTGCGCGACACGTGTCAACACTACAAGCGCTTGCGCTTTCTGATTGCCGCAAAGCGCCTGAAAATGCAATGCATTTCCTAAAAGGCCAGGCCCAAATCAAAAAGACCAAGCAGGCCTAAATGGGCAGAGCCCAAACAAAATAATAAAAATGCTATGCATTTTAAAAGGGACAGAGCCCAAACAAAGTAGATACTTTGCATCATTTATAAATGGGCAGAGCCCAAAACAAATTGATGCTCTGCATCCTTTCTGGGCAGAGCCCAAATAAAAATAAAAAAAGAAATGCAAGGCCAAATGCAAACAAAATGTGGACATTTTTAATTGGACTTAGCCCAATTTTGGCCGTAAGTCCTTAAATTAAATTGACTGAGCAAGATTGCTCTCTTAAATCAATTTACGACCGGTTCTAGGGTACATTTCCGAACTCCTCTGACAGTTCTCGTTGTAATCCTTCAACGACGTCAGAGAGGTGACGGGTCCCAACGACCACACATAAATATGGACTGCGGGGTCCTTAAACTCGTGGACCGAAACGTCCTTAAACTAATATTGGACCGAAACGTCCTTAAACTAATGATGGACCACCACGTCCCTAAACTGGAACATGGACCACCACGTCCCTAAACTGGAACAATAGAGCCTCCAAATGCTCTTTTGCCGGATCTAAACGGTCCCGTTTAAGGTGATCTTAGCCCCAAACACGGCTAACGCATCCTTAAACATTCAAATGGACTATAAAACTCCAAATCAACTTTGGTTCAAGGGTACATCTCTGAACTCCTCTGACACCTATCGTTGTAATTCTTCAACGATGTCAGAGAGGTGACGAGTCCTGACGGCCATATAATAAATGGATCACCACATTAAGTTGATCTTAGTCTCAAACAGGACTAACGTATCCTTAACGAATGTTTAAGTTGATCTTAGCCCCAATACGGCTAACGTATCCTTAAACTAAAAACACCAAACCCAAATCTAAGTAAATACGGATTTGGACTAATCCACGTCCTACGGGCGACGGCATTACTCAGTCTCCATATACAATCCACGGGCAACCACAAACAAAACAAACACACACGACACGAAGTGAAATTCTGGAGAAGGAGAAAATGGCTACTGCGATGCGGTAGCGTAATTAACTGCAGGGGCTTGCGCCTGCAGGGAAGAGCGTCCCCACAATCAAAAACCTCTCTAGCGAGGGGGAATCTGACGAAGTCTGCTACATCGGCCGCATCCGTCTAAACCTCCGATAAACGGTGCCATAAATCAACTTGGCATCTTCGGAGAGGTGGACGGATAAAACCAAATAGCATCTGCCCCGAATCTCAGGCAAGACGTCCTAATGTCTCGGCCGCCATTCGAAGGGGAACAGATTCTGGCACGCCCGGTGGGACCTTTTCCTCTTTCCACTCCACACTTCGTGTGTCGTATTCGTGACCCAATCGCGGTTTGTTAACGGTTGCCTTTGAATTTCAAGTTTACTAAGATTTGGTCTCTCGCTTGGTGCAGAAGAGGAATCAAGCATCGATGGCCTCAACTTGTTTGAAGTGCTCCAACTGCAACTGCAGCTCGCGTCCGGCCACAACTGGGGGCATAACCTACGGGCCCCAAGCGGCCTCTCTGTTCACCATGCCCGTGGAGCAGATTACTCAAGCCACCACGGGGCTGTTTTTCGGAACTATGCTTCCGCCAACAAGCTTCAGCACCCCTGTGCCCGTACAAGATTCTCCTAAGAAGTCGGTCTTCGATCGACTTTCAGTTACTGCGGCCCCTCTCAACGGGTCGCCCAACACCGGTGCCTCGGTCTTCTCCAGATTGGAACAAAACTCTTGCGGACCCGCAATGAAGCGTGCAGTCTCAGAAAAGGTTATTCCAAAAGGAGTACCCAAACCTGCTCTTGAAGTCATCAAGGAGGCTTCTCCTGCTAAGAGATCGGTCTTTACAAGATTGACCGTCCCAACTCCCACTCCTACTCTTACTGCTCAAAAGACATCAGTCTTCAATAGGCTGACATCGGCAACCGCCCCACACCCGAACAGGGGGCAAGAAGAAGCTGTTTCTCTCTCTGAGCCAATACCGACGACTTGTCGCGCCCGACGACGCCACTGGCGCCGGGTAAGGAAGACTGGGGGCAACTCCCCTTCTGGGATAACTCCACCAGCTCCAACGGCAGAAGTCAATGCTGCTGTTCCAACTGGGAACAGCTTTGAGCTGCTGAATAGGGTACGCAGGAACTCACCAACCGCGGTGCTCAGAAGATCTCCTCCATCGGTAGAGACTGCCGTGGAAACAGAAAAGCCGGAGCAGCCTCCTCAATCGCTGTCCTCCAGGATCTACAAGACATGGCGACGAGTCCGAGAATCTGTCATTGATCCTAACTTCTCTCGCCAGCACAAGAAGTCGAAAGGCCAGCAGGAAGAAAATCCCCTGGTCAAGCAACGAAAGGCGACGACCGCTTGGGTGCCCAAAGCAACGGCCCCCTTAACTTCTACGGCCCATAAAAGAAGAAGGCCGGAGAAAGTGCCGACGCCAATGACGAATATCAAAGGTAGTGAACCCAAACGCCCTAAGTCAGGGGGCATTGTGCTTCATACAGTCTACGCGGCGTCTGGTAAAGAGGGCAGTCGCATATCTACGGGTCATCGACCACTTACGCGATCCGTGACCAAAACGCAGGAGCAACAGCAGAAGCTCCAAGAGATGATGAACGCTATGGCCGCACTTATTGGGCCAAAAGAAAACCCTGAAACGTCCTCGGATGAATGCCAGGAGGAAGAAACCGACGCCGAATTCCTTCGTCGAATATTGGAAAAGAAGGACAAAGAGGCTACTGAACAAGCAGCCAACATACAGCGTATGGGCCTTCTGTTCCAAGACATGGTAGGGATGATGATCCAACAAGATCCTCCGACCGAAGATCCCCCGATCATCCTTGAAGACGATAAGGGAGAGACGTCGAATCCTCCGCCAGCTCTGTCAGCAGCTAAAGAAGAGACAATCTCCAAAGCTGACTTGAACGAGTACATAGCCCAGCAAATACGGGTTCATCATGCGACTGAAGCAGCTGGCCAGGTCGTAAGAACAGTGTAACACCCGAGCCCAATGCTACTATTTTCAGTTACTGTTTGAGCATAATGTGGTACTCATTTCATTTAGCTTGCTTGTTTGCTGCTTACTGTAAAATTTTACCCGGTAAATTTATTTCTGCATATAACAAATTTTAGCATAAAAAATGAAATTAAAAATATTCATCTTGGTCTACTCAACACCCCTAACCTTGTGGTAGCGTCTGTGCATCGTGTTCTCGTCCCGTTCAGTGAAACGGGCGAGTTTGGATGGCTACGTGCGCGTACGTGTGTCCGTGTTGGGGGTATACTTTTTGATCATAAGACACTTAATTTTAAAATTTGGATTCTGCTTAAAATCCTATTATTTCAATTTCGAATTTTTGGACCCGACCCGGGCGCGATTTGGAAATGTTTTATTTAGCGCCAAAACCCAAATTTTAATATTTCTGAAACCATCATATATTTTCTTAAACAATATGAATTCTACTATTCCCTTAAATATTTACACAAATCTTTTCTAACAGAAACGTTTTTCCTCAACCAATCATTTCACCCAATTTTCCCGTGGGCCCTTTCTCATATTCTCCTCTCTCCTCTCTCTCTCTCTTTCTTTATCTCTCTCTCTCTAACTTTATTTTTCTCTCCTTTTAAACTTTCCCTCCTCCTCTATTTTCTCACAAAACACAGAAGAACCCATCCGAGCCCCGTCGCAGCGAGCCCTAACCGCCTCCATCCTCGCCGCCGCAGCCCCAACGCCGGCGAAGCCATCACCATCACCCTCGCCTCCTCATCCTCATCTCACCAAGCCCTCTTCCTCCTTTCCCCGTGTCCCCGGACACCTGCGCACCCCGCCGCGGCCGCCTACAGTTCCCTGCACCCGTTCCTGCGTCTCGCCGCCGACGATCACCTCGTCGTCGCCTCCGCCATCGCCCTCTTCTTTCCCTCACCATCCTCCTCCCCTCTCCCGGTGCACCCCGACCAGACCCGCGACCACCTGCAACCCCTGCACACCGTCGGACCGCCGTCTGTCGCCGCCGGCGATCTCGATCTGCCTCCCCGGCCTTCGTACGACCCACTGTAAGCCTTCTACTTCTTTTTCTCCTTCCTTTCTTCTCTGGTTCCTTGTATTCTTGATTGCACATCTTGATGGTTTACTGTTCACGTTTTCGCCGGAATCCGACGATGCTGACGACGTGACCCGACGTTCCAGCGAGGTACCCCGACCCGCGTGGTTCCATTGTTCATTGCTTGGGTTCAATCCGTGAACCGTGCGCCCGTTACGAGTTTCCCCGCCGACGTTTACGTTCCGTTTTTCTCGGTTCGCGACCCGTCGAGGCAAGTAACCCTTGCTACATGCTATACAATATTTACATATATATATTGACACCCTAAACCTGTAAATTTAACTTGGTACGATCGCTTCCTATTTTCGGGTAAAATATTGCATTATATCATTTTACTGTTAAACATGGAACCTACAGTTGCAAATTGAAACGAATAACCATTTTTACCTGTTTAATCACATTTATAATGTTAATGTAGCTTATGGCATTTATCTCTGTAGTTCTGTTCCATTCGGACACTTGTATGCATTTAACCTGAAATAGCTGAACTGAACCGTTACATAAATCATTGCACCTCTAAGGGTTCTTAAACCTGTTAACATGATTAAACGACTATACTGGTCTTACTGCACTCTTGTAATCATCTCTGTGACAAATTTGATAACTGTATAGCAAATTGAATGAAACTGCTTATTACTTAATTCATTGCTTATCTCATGTTGTTGATGCCCATGCTAGATTATATAACTGATTGTGAGCACACCCACGATATTGTTTACATCTTGACCTGACATTGCTACACATATATATATTGATATACCTGACATGGTACCGTATACTGTTGACTTGACCTGATGTACCATGACCTGACCCGTTACCTGATCTTGTGTCTAATGCCAACAAACCTGACATGTAGCCCTCATGGATCGTTCCTGTTGTCTATCCAGACAAACCTGCTTTTACCTGATCCTGTGTTGGCATTAGTTCTTGATTACTGAATACCTGACTTGACATACACAACTTGGGGGTATGGGGAAATCAAAGGTGAAACCTGACCTGTAACTCAACAGTTCGATACCTGTTCTGATCAGTCTTACGGGCTAGGCCAGCCTCGGAGTGATGATGCTGACATCACTGGCCCATCCTGCTACCTGTTACTGCCTAGCGGCACGTCTCAGATTCAGCCCGAGAGTCTTGACCGTGGTCCCGGGCATGCACGGGATACTATTGAGTTACATCGACGATTCATCAATTGATTTCAAAGACTCTAGAATAGAAAACCTGATAGAACAGTTTAGTTTATCCACTGCACACTACCCTGTACTGATCTGATTCATATTATTATTATTCTTGCTGTATTCATGTTTATTTTGCATTGCCTGTTACACTGTTCATATTATATTACTTGATGACATGACGCGCTGACGTCTGGGTTTTGCATGGCCCAGTTTCCGTACCGCTGTTGCAGTCCGAGCAGGAGTACTTCAGCCAGCAGGCTGAGCTGTGAGTTCAGTAGTAGTTAGTTTTATTTCCTGCATTTATTTCCTGATGTGAGCTCGCATTATGAGACATACATTTCAGTTATTTGTATTGGATCATTTGCTTCCGCATTTATTTATTATTGACTCCTGTTATCTTGGATTATGGACATGTTTTAGATAGTTTTATTGTGTTCTTGATATCTCTACAGCCGTAATGTGACTGTGGATGGATGCTTCCTACCCACAGGTAGCATGGTTGGCTATGTCACGTGCCCATTTTAGCGTACTCTGGAAAGCGGGGCGTGACAAACAGGGCGTCCATATCCAAGTTGGTACGATCAAATCAAGTACCCGCCCGGTTAGACAATTCCTAAGTTCCATGTCTACAAGGAGACTGGCAATCCCCACCAACATGTTGCCCAGTTCAGGACACTCTGCGGCAACACCGGCGGTGACGACAAGCTGTTGCTTCGCCAGTTTGTTGGAAGTTTATCAGATACGGCGTTCGAGTGGTACTCTGAGCTCCCGAACGACTCGATCAAGACCTTCGCGGAGATGGAGCTGTTGTTTACTCAACGTTTTGCAAGCGCCAGTGAACGTACCCCGATGACGGCACCGATTAACGCCAGGGTAAAGCCAAGCGAGACATGGGTCCAATATACTATACGGTGGCGAAACTTATGGTCGAAGTGCTAGCAGCGCATTGAAGAAGCTCCCGCAGTGGGTATGTTTGTGGGAACCCTTGATCCGCAAGCAACCATCTCGCAATTTATGATGTTTTTCAAGCCGACTACCTTCCAGGCCTTGATTGACAAACTAGCGCAAATGGATCAGATGTGCCATAAACCCCATCTTCCAAAGCCGGACTCCCGAAATGACAAGGGGAAGGGAAAAGCGGTCGTTGTCGCTAATGCTCAACAACAACCGAGCGACTCGAAGCCGGTTGTTCGTCAAAGTAATACGCGTCCATACGTGGCCCTTGAGGAGAGGCTAGGACGTTCTTATTCCTTTCCCCGAGATAAGACGAGAAGGTTATTCGAGCTGGCGTTGCGCAACCGACTCATAAACCTGCCAGATCCAAAACGTCCGTCGCAACCAAGTGATGTCAATGAGCCCAACTACTGTTCTTATCATCGAGTACTGGGCCATCTGATCGAAGATTGCTACGTTTTCAAAAATTGGCTTGAAAACCAGTACCGACAGGGCAAATTCGCGTTATCTGACAAATGGAAGGTGAATCCCCTGCAGCCCCACACATCTAAGGGGACGAATACGCCGGGGGCAACATGCTCCGTCGTTGAAGAAGCTCCTTGGGAAGTTATATTATCAACCAAGACAAAGAGGATGCTAAACGATCTTCAGATATGCCCAGCGATCAAGTGGAAGAACCCGTTAGAGCCGCAGATCATTGAAGGGATGTTGAAGCCTCGTCCAACTCAAAAGATCGATGGAGATGGCCCGAGCATTCATAACCAGCCGTCAAAATCTTTAAAGAAGAAGAAAAAGAAGTCAAAGAAGCCCGTGAAGCCTGGCCACAAGCGTACGGACTTGCAAAAACAAATTGACGCGCTGGAGGAATACAACCAGAAGGCACGGACTCCCATTACATTCCAAGAATTCCTCAATCACATCTTTCAAGAGGAAGATGAGGGAGAAAGTTCATCTGATGATTCTGAAGAATGCGTGGCGAGCTGTCATGTGATTTCCCACTCGTTCATGGACGATGAGGAGACCTCTTGTACTGAAACGCCGGGGGCAGATCCTGAACCAAAAATTCTGGGGCCATCGGATGAAGTAATTGACGCATTCCTCAATGAAGCTCTCTTAAAAAGTAAAGATGATCGGGAACGCGAGGCGGTCATATTTGAAAGGGCCAAACGCCAGCGACTTGATGAAAGAGCTGAAATGATCCCGCTGGAGCAAAATACCTCCAACATCGACAAAAGCCAATTCAAGATGAGGAAGAGGTTTGCTAAAGCCGTGTCAATGGGTATGAAGTTACCATACTCCGAAGGAAAAATTAATGGTGAAATAGAAATGCACCCCTCCTATTGCTTATATCATCAGAAGGTTTCGCACCCCACTCAAGAGTGCAAAGCTTTCGATAAATGATGGCAAGGATACGTTTCTCATAGACAACGCTTCAAGCGGGAAAAGCGAAAAACTCGTCGGGAGCGAAGAAATACGACCGAAGGGCTTAAAAGAACTACTGGCGATTGTTGCATGGTTAACACCAGCAGGTTATAAGTGCCTACATTCGGGAGCAATTCTGATGAAGAGCTGGAACTTGCCCCTCTTTTTAAAGAGTCCACTTCGGGAAAAGAAGAAGAGCCAAAGGTTTGCGAAAATATTCGGCTGCGGAATCGGACGCTGCCCGAAAAGAATCTCGGAGCCTCAAACAAAAAGGATAAAGGGAAAGAAAATGTCTCTGAGGACATCGCCCTAGATGACCAAGTCATGGAAGAGCTAGCTGCCAAAAACCCGCCGAAGAAAAATAAGGTGGATTACAACGTCTTAGCGCATCTGAGGAAACTACCATCGCAGCTCAGCATTCTTGACGCCCTTTTACTATCAAAGGAGGCGAGAGATTCTTTAATTAAGGCATTACAGGACCCGGAGCAGTTCCAAGCTTTCCTGGCCGAAGAAAAAATGAAGGATGAATTGGAGGAAGTTCACACAGCCGATGTCGCTTTTGGTGATGAAGACCTTCTCCTTGGGACGTGCGAACACAATCGCCCTCTCTACGTCTCGGGATACTGCCATGATATAAAGATAGGCAAAATCCTGATCGATAAAGGGTCTATTAACCTACTCAATGTGCGGGTGTTAAAGGAAATTTGCATGAGCGTCCAGCACCTCGCTCGAGACAAGATCACCATCTCCGGGTTCGACTCCCAATCGTCAAAGACTCTTGGATCTGTGATACTGATGCTACGTTTCGGGTTGCTCGTCACGGACATTAAATTCCACGTCATAGATTCCAAGACATGCTACAACGCTCTGCTCGGCCGACCATGGTTACACGAGTACAACATCATCCCTTCTACACAGCATCAGTGTATGAAATATTTTAGGGATGGTCTCGAGTATACCGTGACGGGAGAATTGAATCTGTTTTCCATGAATGAAGTTCGCAAATATGAAGATGCCAAATACTTCTTGCCGAATTTCGAAGACACGGAAAGGTGTCGCAAGACGGAGAACAAAATTAACGCTACCATCCCTGTCTTCGGCAGCGACACCGAGGAGGAAGAGAAGATAGTTTGTTCGGGTCCTCCCCAATACGCCAAGACGGGACCATCCGTTCCTACGTTGATCTTTGGTAGTGATTCGGAGGATGAGGTCCATGCTGTATTCTCTGCTCGACCTTCAATACGAGCTTCCGCTGACGAAGAGCAAAGTCTGCAAGTCGCTATGGTGCCGTTTAAACATTATAAAGAACTAGATGCGCTTGATACCGACAGTGTAGAGGACCTGCAGACGTTCTATGTCCCGCCCAGGCGAGAAGACGAGGAGGCAATTCTATTCTACCGCTCTGAAGAAAACAACGTGGGGAAAGAAATCTGGCACGGGGCAGATCCTACGCTATACAGACTTCGACCCATCCGTCTACCCAGATATTATACAGAAGGCTTGAAGAAGCTGTTGAAGCGCCAAGGGATACCTTTCAAACAGACCGTTAGAAAGGCCAAATTCTATGACAGGGTCTGGAACGTCCTCGGGACTCAGCACAAGCTGCCTAGTGGCAGGATGGAGACAATCGGGCTCGGATACATTCGCCCCAAGAAACGAGAGCTGCTCCGCGACTGTTACGTCGTGCACGACTTCAATGAAGAAGCAGATGCTTAATGGGAGGACACTAATCTTGAACCAGTAAAAGTTCCTGATGCAAAATTGCCCAGTCCGTCGTTCGAAGAACAAATGGACGGCTTATAAGGGAAGCTGGTCAAAAAGTCCGAGATGATCACAACCGCGAGATGGCCATCTATGAGAAAGCCAAAACGCAACGCCTCCTTCAACAGGCCGTCAAAGATGAAAGTGCCGCCCCCTGCCAACCTATTATAAAAAAGGCTCGACGCAGAGGCAGAAACAAATCGAAAGGCCAAAAAGGCGCTCAACAGCAACAAAGCGGGGGTAAGAGGCCACGCAAGCGGGAGTCGAGCGTTATTAATCTATCCCTCACGAAGAAAATAGGTCGAGCGTATTCGTTTCCATGGGACAAGACGAAGAAGATACTTGATCTCGCTCTAAAACATCAAATGCTTACACTGACAGAGTCCAAAAACCCCGAAAAAGCAGGCGAAGTCTCTGACCCAAATTATTGCTCTTATCACCGAGTGATAGGGCACCCCCTTGAGGACTGCTTCACATTCAAGAATTGGGTTGAAGATCAATATCAGCTTGGCAAGTTCGCTCTGTCCGACAACTGGAGGGTAGCGCCACCACAAAAGCACGAACCCAAGGCCATGGAAGAAGAACCAGTTCCACATTGGGATTGGAAGTGAATTCGCACTTGTTGCATGATCACAATATTAAAAGAAGGGACCGAGAACATGGACAACCTTCCCTGGTGCTTCGAAAACAGCAATGATGAGGTGATCTCAGAATTTCCGCCAGCTCCGAAAGAACTGGAGGATGGAATACATACCACCGCAGATAACCTCAAGAAAATTGAGTTGGGAACGCTAAATGACCCGCGACCGACATTTGTCAGCGAGCTGCTGTCTGAAGAAAGGGTGGCTGCGTTAAAAGACCTGCTTATACAGCACAAAGATTGCTTTGCATGGAACTACTCCGAAATGCCGGGACTAGATCCAGAAATTGCTGTGCACAAATTGGCAGTATCCCCGGACGTCAAGCCAGTCAAACAGGCACCAAGAAGAATGCGGCTCGAGCTTGAGATGAGTATTAACGCCGAGGTCAAGAAGCTGATCGACTCTGGCTTCATTCAGGAAGTCCAATACCCTGAATGGATCGCCAACATCGTCCCGGTGATGAAGAAAAATGGGATGGTGCGCATATGCGTGGCTTTTCGGGATCTCAATAAAGCCTGCCCAAAAGATGATTTCCCGGTGCCAGTCACCGAACTGATGATAGACAATACATCCACTCATGAGATTTTCTCCTTTATGGACGGCTCGTCAGGGTATAATCAGATAAAGATGCATCCCGAAGACCAGAAGCACACCGCCTTCAGGACTCCTTTGGGTATATTCTGTTACAAGGTGATACCCTTCGGTTTAAAGAATGCCGGTGCCACCTATCAGAGGGCCATGACGAAGATCTTCGATGACCTTATACATGAAATCGTCGAATGTTATATTGACGACCTCGTGGTTAAGAGCAAATCGTATGAGGAACATCTCGAACACCTAAAAACTGTATTTCAACGCCTTCGGCAATATAACCTGAAGATGAACCCTCTCAAGTGTGCATTCGGAGTTTCTTCGGGCAAATTCCTGGGATTCATCGTCCGACACCGAGGTATTGAAATAGATCCGTCAAAGATCAAGGCGATCATGGAAATGCCTCCGCCAAGGACTCTTAAGCAGCTGCGATCTCTCCAAGGGAAGCTCACATATATACGGCGGTTTATAGCCAACCTCTCGGGCAAGTGTCGTCCTTACAGTCACCTGATGAAGAAGGGAACCCCATTCGTCTGGGATCAAAAATGCCAGGGCGCGCTGGACGAGATTAAACAGTTCCTGCAGAACCCGCCAGTGTTGGCTGCTCCGGTTAAGGGAAAGCCTCTCATTCTTTACACGACCGCCCTCGAAGGTTCTTTAGGCGCATTATGGGCGCAAGAGAACGACCAAGGGAAAGAAAGAGCACTATACTATTTAAGTCGAGTCCTGCTGGGGGCAGAAAGCAATTATTCCGCCATTGAAAAACACTGCTTGGCGTTGATCTTCGCGATAACAAAGCTCAGGCACTATGCGTTGGCGCACGAGGTCCGTCTCATTTCAAAGGTAGACCCCCTTAAATATTTGATGTCAAAGGCCATATTGATGGGACGACTCGCTAAATGGGCCCTGCTCTTGATGGAGTTCTCGATAACGTATCAACCTCTCAAGGCAGTGAAAGGCCAGGCCATCACCGACTTCCTCGCTGAGCATCCGATACCCGCCGATTCTCCTTTAAATTGCGATCTTCCAGACGAACATGCGTTTGATGCGATCGACGGCAGTGATACCCGATGGGAGCTTTATTTCGATGGGGCATCTTCCATGAAAAAGCGTAAACAAAGTACCCCTATAATCAAATCAGGGGTAGGCCTCATCTTCGTGACTCCACAAGGAGGGATAATGCGCTTCGCTTTCTCCTTAACAGAGCCAAGGACAAATAACGAAGCCGAATACAAAGCTTTGATAGCAGGCCTCGAGATCGCCATCGACATGGGAATTGAAAACCTCCTCATATACGGAGATTCTCAACTGGTCGTTAGTCAAGTAAACGGCGACCACCAAACGTGCAAACCGGAGTTGGTGAAGTACGGTGAAAAGGTGCAACAACCGTTGACACAAATTCCCTCCTATACTTTGGAAAGCATACCGCGCGCGAAAAAAAGCAAAGCAGATGCGTTGGCCAAACTTGCTAAAGAACTGGCTGACGAAAACCTCGATGACGTTAGAATCGTGGTACAAAGCCGTCGGGTGCTTACCCCAACAGAAATATCTTCGGAATCATCCGAAGAGAAGGGGGCGACTGAACAGACAACCTTGCAAATAGAAGACCGGGAAAAGGCTGAGGACTGGAGGGAAGTCTTCATAGACTACTTTAAGTCCCACCGAATGCCTGAAGAAGCGTCCACAAGACATCAACTCATAAAACGAGCTCTGTCTTTCGCCTTCATCAATGATACTCTATACAAGAGGTCATTTGATTCCCTGTGGTTGAGATGTCTGGGACCTGACGAAGCGAAAAGAGTCATCCAGGAAGTTCATGACGGAATTTGCGGTTCTCATCAAGCAGGCCCGATGATGAAGTTAAAGATCAAACGGATGAGATACTACTGGCCCACGATGATTCAGGATTGCCTCGAATATGCGAAGCAATGCCACTCATGCCAAACCCATGGGGACTTCATTCACCAACATCCAAATCCATTACATCCAACGGTGGCTAGCTGGCCGATCGAAATGTGGGGAACTGATATAGTCGGCCCCATCGAACCAGCATCGTCCAAGGGACATCGTTTCATCTTGGCGACGACTGACTACTTCTCCAAATGGGCAGAAGCAGTACCGTTAAGAGAGGTGAAGACAGAAAATATCCTCCACTTCTTCAAGACGCACGTCATATATCGGTTTGGAACGCCAAGACGGATCATCTCCGATAACGGACCAGCTTACAGATGCCACAAGATCAGTCGCTTCGCGCAACAACACAATATAGACTGGAGATATTCTTCAGTTTACAATCCGCGAGCTAATGGTCTAGCTGAAGCCTTCAACAAGACCCTGACGAAAATCATGAAAAGACGGTGTCCCGAAATAAGAGAGACTGGCACGAGAGGCTGCAAGAGGCTCTGTGGGCATATCGAACAACGTTCAAGACGGCCACCAACGCAACACCATACGCGTTGGTATTCGGTACAGAAGCAGTACTCCCCCTCGAAATAGAATTACCCTCTCTACGAGTGGCAATCCACTACGAGCTAACAGATGAAGAAAACGCTCACTTTCGGCTTGAGGAGCTTGATGCTCTTGAAGAAACACGGCTCATAGCGCAACAAAATCTGGAAGCTTATAAAGCAAAGATGTCGCGCTCATATGAAAGATTGACCCGACCGAGGACATCCCGCCAAGGCGAACTCGTGCTAGTGGTCAAAAGGCCTATGATCCCCAATCGCGCCAAGCGGGGAAAATTCGAGCCAAACTATGAAGGCCCGTACATCATAGATAAGGTCTACCAGGGTGGGGCCTATCTACTCATGGATATGCATGGTGAAAGGCCTTTCAGGCCAATAAACGGTCGCTTCCTAAAGAAATACTATGCTTAATGAGCCACAGCTTAGGTCAATGATAGATGACGACGATGATGTCCTCTTGCTATCTTCCTAAGCTCAAATTTTATAAGTAGTAGCCAGCCTTCTCCATGACGGACCAAAACGTACTTAAAACTAATACCGCAGCATCCGTAGGCTGACGAGATAAAAAAGAAAAAGAAGAAAAATATAAATAAAAACGGGATGTCTATAAGCAAAAAGGGCACGGATGAAAACCCGAAAGGGCTCCGTGAGTAAAAACAGCAGGGCTACCGGCGAGTGTTCGTGAAAACCCGGAAGGGCGCGACCTCGTAAAAAAAAAGAAGAAGAAGAAAATATAAAAAAAACGGTATGTCCATGAGCAAAATGGGCACGGATGAAAACCCGAAAGGGCTCCGTGAGTAAAAACAGCAGGGCTACCAGCGAGTGTTTGTGAAAACCCGAAAGGGCGCAACCTCGTTAAAAGACACTTATAGGGTCCTTTCGACCTTGTAAGGAGAAACCACCCGCGTGAGATCCTTACGACTCACAAGGGAGCAACACACTTAGGGATCCCCACGATTGCTAAGGAGAAAATACACTTGCGAGATTCTCACGACTCGTAAGGAGAACTCTCTTATGGGACCCTCACGGCTCATAAGATTTGAAAGTCTTAAGTTACAGAGACCTAAACCTGTGCTTAAGCAACCCCCACAACTTTAGATATTGCCTTACAAGTGGTCCAATATTGGCCCTTGTATACAATCCACGGGCGCGAATAAATATTTCCCTAACTAAGTCCCATCCGAGGCTAGGGATATGTTCGCATGGTGAATAACCCTTATAAATCCTCTCGATTTACAAGGAGAAAACCCTCCTGTTGGATTCTTACGACTTACAGAGGAACAAAACACTTAGGAATCCTCACGATTCCTAAGGAGAAAATACACCTACAAGATCCTCACGACTCGCAGGGAGAAATAACTTTGTGAGACCCTTACGGCTCATGAAGTCAAAGCCTTAGTCGACAGGACCCTAACCCTGGTCGCTAAGCCTCCTTTGTTCAACAACGACAGAGGCAAATGATGATTCGCTCCTGGAAATATCCCAGTTGTAGCGATGCTGATGCCAAGTCGGTGTCCAATTTCAGGTTTACGGCGAAAAGCCCGTAGGCCTCACATGCATACGAAATAGCCGAAATGTTGTGGCAACTTGCAATAAAAAGCAGCAAGTAAAATGTATGCATGCAAAATAGCCGAAATGATGGGGCAACTCGCAATAAAAAGCAGGGGGTAAAAAATAAAATAAATAGCCGAAATGATTGGGCACCGCGAAAAATAGCCGAAATGATTGGGCAATCGCGACCTTCGCGATATAAAAGCTGAAATGATAGAGCATCGCGAAAATAAAACAAAAAAAGAGAATGATAAAACTTTGGCCCTACAGTTAAGATCACATCGATCCCTGTATACAATCTAAGGGCGCAAACGAAGAGAGAACCATACTTTCCCAACAGGCTCCCCAGAAAACGAAGCCAGATCTCGATGATTCATCCCAACTCCGAAGAAAAACCTGATGCGCGTCGACTCGCAGAGCAGCCAATGTCTCCGTGGGAAATTTTCGATTCGTGTCAACACCAAGGAAACAAATAATCCTTGGCGCTAGGGAAACAAATAATCCTTAGCAAACTCCTTAACTCAGGGAAACAAACAATCCTTGACGAGAGCCTCCTGATTCGCATCGACTCGCAGAGCAACCAGTATCTCCGTGGGAAATTCTCGACTCGTTTCAACACCAAGGAAACAAATAATCCTTGGCGCTAGGGAAACAAATAATCCTTGGCAAATACCTCAACTCAGGAAAACAAACAATCCTTGACGAGAGCCTCCTGATCTGCGTCGACTCACAGAGCAACCAGTGCCTCCGTGGGAAATTCTCGACTCGTTTCAACACCAAGGAAACAAATAATCCTTGGCGCTAGGGAAACAAATACTCCCTGGCAAATACCTCAACTCAGGGAAACAAACAATCCTTGACGAGAGCCTCCTGATTCGTGTCGGCTCGCAGAGAAACCAGTGTCTCCGCAGGAAATTCCCGACTCGTCTCAACTTGCAAGATGAAGCCTCGGCAGCAGGGATTAAAAAACTTGCTTTCTGAACAATGGGACCCTGCAAGTCGATCTAAAACGGTCTCTTGCATACCATTCACGGGTCTCACTCTCCAAAGTCGAGTTTCGACAAGGAGGGAAACAACCGCTTACGGGTCCCCTCGACTCGTAAGAGGGAAAAATTCTCTTATAGGATCCTTACGACTTATAAGAGAAAACCATACTTAGGAATCCTCACGATTCCTAAGGAGAAAAACCCACCTACGAGATCCCCTCGATCCGCAGGGAGAAAAATCTCTATGAGACCCTCACGGCTAATAGAGTTGAAAAGTCTTAGGCAGCAGATCTGAACCTGCGGCCTAAGCCATCGCTATTTCTTGAGATAGTCAGGATACTCGCTCTAATCATCCGTCAACCATGTTACTAAGGTGGTATGTTGATAATAAAAGAAAGAAAAGATAGAGAAAACGACACAAGACAAAAAATGTGTATCTTTTATTCATAAACTTGATTGGGTACAGGATACATTATGTTAAAGAATGAAAAAATGTATATACACATTTTTTATTGACAAGTACAAACGATACAAAGAGGGATAGCTACTGAGGAGGAAGTGTCTTTAGTAAATCCACGAGCCGCTCTCGCACTTCCTTTAGCGCCTCCTCCTAGGTGGCTGCCGCGGCCACTTCCGCTTCCACCTGGGCTCGCTGCTGCAAGAAGGATGAAAGTTGCTCCTCCGCCGCTTTCTGGGTTGCTTCTTGGCTGGGTGCATCTCGCTCGACAACGTCAAGCTGTTGCCTCAATGATAACCCTTTGGAAAGACATTGCAGAAGGCCCTCAAAGACAACCTTCAGCCGTGCAGCATTGGCCTCCACCCGAGCATGCAGTTGGGCAGACTTGCTCGAAGTCTCACCGCGCTCCTTACGCCTTGAAATGACTTCTTGTTTGAGATGGCGGAAGTAAGAAGCGCTCTGTTCAATCCACGCTGCTCTTTGATTGCTGGCGGCCAAGGTCTCGGGAGCGGGACGCAGCGACTCCAACTGATGCAGGTGGGCCTCGATCTCCCTGCAATGGTTAGCCCAAGATGCGATGATACCCTCGTCATGAAAGTTCACGAGTATCACCAGCATCGGGTTAACCGCCGTAGCGAAGTCTGCGGCAGATGTAGGAGTTTCAACGTCGAGTTCCTCGACATAGTCACTCAACATGCGCAGACTATTCGCGGCGCCTTTCGAAGATGGACGTCTCAGATAAGGACCAGCCGGCATTGTAATGCGAGGCTCGAAGGAAGCCGAGACCGGAACGACAGCTGAAAAGAAACAGGATGTGATCAGATAACAGTACAAAAATAAAAAGGGGAGAGTTATCGATGTGATAGTCGCCGTACCAGCTGAGACAGGTGGCAGGGCCGGAAGGGCCGGTGGCCCAGCTGATCTTTTATCCCCTCCTTCAATCTGTAGCACTGCAGTCGAGATGAGAAAAAGGGGTTTAGAAGTAATTCCATCAATCAAAAAGGAAGATATCAATGGAAATCATGCTCACCAGCGCCACCAGAGGAAGAAGCGAGTTCGGATGGGAAGGAGAAGTGTGGGAGCAACACTTGATATAGATGATCAAAGAGCACTCCTGAAAAAGACATAACAGTACGACTTTAGTACACAAATTATACGTTTGAAAGATAAGATTAATAAATTGCAAACCCATACCTTCCAACATCTTCGATGGTATGAGAGAGGGTTGAGAGGTGACCACCGCCAAGGCAGTCGTTGAAGGTGCTCCCTCGAGCAGTGGGGCATCAGCGCTGGCTGCACCTGCGTTACGAAAAAGGTAAATTTGTCAGAAAGAATTGTAAAGTAAAGAAAGACAGCAACTTGGGATTTACCTGATGAGCTACCGGCTGAAACAGAGGCGGCTCCCTCCTCCATCGACGTGAGGCCACCGCCCGTGGCCTCATCACCCGACTCGATAGGGACTGTTATCGTGCCCGCAAGACCTGGAGACGGCGGAAGATCGTACACGGGGAGGGCAATGATTGGAGCGTTGCCGGACTCTTGGGAGAAAGTGGCTAACTCTTCCCCAAGAGTCGTACCCATATCACCCGCTACTTCTGCGGGCTCCGCGGTCTCCATCGGCTCATCCACCGTTACCATGAGGTCGCCGGCCTCAAGCGCCTCGTCCGCCACCACCCTGGGCTCGGTTGTAATGATCATTTCATCTGCCGCCACTTCAGGCTCGGCATCAATGACCTTCTCGGCTGCAGACTCCCCAACCTCCATCTCAGGCTCCGAAGCCTCAGTGACGTTGCCCACCGTCGGCTCAGGTTCGGCAGGCGCCGCCTCCTCTGTTTCCTTGGGTTCAACGGTCTCCGCCTCCCCCTCGGTCGGACTTGGCCCTGCGAGATAAAATATATAAGAACCGACAGCTTTATGAGTCTTATAACGAAATTCTGAAAGAAGTATTACCTGAGGTAGACTTGTCGTTAGCCTCTCTATTGGCGCGGATCGCCTATCTATGAGCTGTAGACAGGGCAACCGGAGACTCTTCTGACGGAGTCTCGGCTCGAGGAACGGTGCTGGGGCCCGCTCTAATGGCCAAAGCAGCCCTGCATGCCTTTGCTTCGCGCCTCGACCGCTTCCTCTCCTCCCGGGCCGTCACGATGGACCTCTTTGACGCTTCCTTTATCGAAGCATCGTCGTCCTCATTTAAAGATGCCTCCAGAGCCTTTAAGGCATCTCTCATCGGCTCTTCAAGACGAACCTCCTGCGGTGGCCTGGAGGAAGCCGGAACATCGGCAGCTGGCGGAACATTTGTGTCGCTTGGCGGGAACAGCATTGAGGTTTCTGCAATAAAATGGGAGAGGTTCGATTGACCATAACACAAGGAGAATAAAAACGTGATGAATCAAAACTTACTGAGGCCTAAAGACGCTCTAAGGCGTTCCTCCTCTTGGAAGGTCTTGAGTGAAGCGGCAATGGCTTCCTCATCAGTGATGCCTGTTGGAAGAAAAGAAAGAAAGACGTTAGTCAAAGGTAATGAGGAGAATATGGTGCAATAAAGAAAATGCGACTAGTAGTTACCTGATTGCGCAAGCTCAGCTAGCCACGCATCACGCTTTGCCAACCACGCTGAAGTTTCGAGAGCGGCTTCCAAGTCTGTATCATCCGGCGGCGGCATGACTAATCCCTCGTTAGTCCCATATTCGATCAGGCCCTCGGCATAGGGAGCATGGGGTTCCTGACCGAACACGACATCTGCAGCGAAGAGCGACATCTTTTTCTTCTGCCCCCTGACCCTAGGCTCACGTGGGATTGACTTACGCTTGGCAGCCACCTTGGGACGGCGGGTCCCGATGTCCGCACCCATGCCAGACTCTGGCGAAACTACAACCACTATCTCCACTGGAGCACAGGGCGCTGGGGGTGCATCCGCAATATCAGGGAGCGGCAATCCGCGTGGAGGACTCTGCACACGCGAAGGTCCGGCTCTGGCATCTTTTAAAGGGGGGATTACCGGGGTCCTTGGCACCAAAGGAGCGTTGCGATCGCTACCTGGAGGTGCACCCTTACGGTCGATCAGCAACCGTCTTTCCTCCTTTATAACCGCTCCCGTCGAATGACTGTACCATTCTGTGTATACCCTGAGGAGTCGCGGGGCACAAGCTGGCTCACTGATAAAGAAGTGGGAGCCCGTGTTTAGACGTATGAAATGATGCAGCGCTCTCTCCATCCCTTCTTCGGTCGCAGCAGGTTCCGATAAGAAAGCCTCCAGCAGTACCCCTTAATTATAGCTCAGCTGCTGGGCGAAGCGATGCGGGTTATATCTCATGAAGATCGCTGCCCCGTTCTGCTTAAACACCAAGAAGCCCGGTCTGATGGAATATAAGTGAAGGGTCTCCCGGGCTGTTAAAACCGAAGCTCCATCCTTGAAGGTGTCTTGCTGTCACGCCCCGCTTCCCAAAATACGGAATACGAGGGGTAGACAAGGCCAGCCATGCTCCTACGGTCAAGGAAATGTCCTGCCGTAGTCACACTTCGGCTTCTAGTTTATCATGGTAAACAGTAAATCAATGTGCAGGTAATGAGAAATGCAGTAACTGAAAGGTACAATAATATAAACTGATCTGAAATGGAACAAACGAAAGTAACTCGGAGTAGCAAGTCAAGAAGCCTGTGATGCACGTCTAGTTCTGATCCAAGCTAAATCTTCTCCTCACACTGAGCATGCATACTCAGGTCGTCAGAGCGACACAATAGCAATTATAATATATATATAATCAAGTGATAGTTCTAACAGTGGTAATGGAAATGAATAACAGTAAACCAATGACGGTATGAATATGGATGTGCAGTAATCAATGCAGCGGAACAGTAAATCAGTATAACGATATGTCACGTATGCCACACAGTATATCATGAATAAAATGCCAGTATCCCTATCAGTCTCTAAGTCTCACTGTACAGGTCACTAAGCCTATCGTCAGTCTAGGTGTGAGAGTCAACCACTCGTGAGTGTCCTCCACCCAAGGGTAGAACCCAAGGGCAAGGGACCACGGGCCCAACATGTAACAAGAATATCACGGTGTATATATCACGTACCCTGTAAATCTCTATATAACTCCCTAAATATATAAGCCGGCATGGGACTCCCGAGATTCTGTTGAACTCACACTTAGACTACCCCACATCCCGTGGTCTACATCAAACGCTAACCATCACCCTAAATACTAATCGATCCGTGACAAGTCTGCGCGAGAACTGGAGGCAGGACCTCCATCAAGCACGTCCCGACTAATACCTAAGATAAATGGCAGTGTCGGATGCCTTATCTGTGACACCCGTGCAAGCGCTTCCATAAGTGTCCCATACCACTTATAGTCACACGTACACGCATCCCACAGACGTCGACAATGCAATAGAACAATGAGGTCACTGATTGTGTACAAGTACTCATCACTTCCACTTAATCACGAATACACGAACACTGACGTACTTGCCACAATCATCACTAAAATCTAACACTGGGTGAATGCACGATATCACTAGGTTATCACTACAATGATATAGGTATGATATGATGCATGAACAGTATATAAGCACAATTAAGGTGTCATAAAAACAGTAGTCTATCACTTGCACGATTTATCATGAAACGTACGTATATAATTTAGCGAAACAATAAACAGGTAGTAATTAGTATGTTCAGTTATCCATCCATAGAATTTTGTTTCAAGCCAATCGGGTTCCAGGATCAATAGTTATAACCATTTCATTTTAAGCGCACGCGGCTGGAAATCCAATTTCAGAATCAGAAGTCCGTTTCGCAACGCATTTTGATCCCAGTTGGGATCGGATTTTAGCGACGCTACAGTTGGATGAATTCTAGGGTTTTCAGTAAAGTTTTCAACACAACAAACAGATCTTCAATCACATCTGCACGTTAGGAGTTATAATCTGTTTAATATTAACATGTCAATTCTGATTCTGTTGGGACTGTTATGCGTCCCGATCTTTTAAATTACAGATTAAATATCAAACGGTAACGAAACCGAATAAAACCAATTGTGTTGTCTAGCTAACAGAGTTACCTATAATGAGCAGTGGAGTTCCACAACCTACGAGTTAAGAAAAACTTATGGTATCCAATACGGAACAGCAAGCACGACTGGAGTCGCTCTGGACTGCAATCCAGAGTCGCACTCCGATACAATTATCATCATGATTTAAGTACAGGAATGTCTGGAAACTAGCATAGGGTTAAAGTTCGTCGAGTTAGCTTCGATATGAGCCCTCGAACGCACCATTCTACTATGTGTATGATTTATGGTGAATTTAACGGTTTTCAGATGCAACCGGATTACGGTTTTACGATTAAACCTGGGGGTAGTTGTTTTAGTCATTATCGATTACCTCATCCAACAAAATTCACAAACTATGTTCACAGCCCTATGGGCCAACCAACACCATTGAGTTCCGTCGAATTTGATAATGTTTTCCTAAGGGAACAAGCATCAAACAGTTACGGCACATAATAGTTTTAAACTTGTAACATTATAATCCATGTATTTAACAATTGTAACTTAGGTAAATAGCATGTAAGCAAGTAGAATACTTGCCTGGGAGTGTCTTGGGGATGCACGGCAGCGACACGGTCTATTGTGATGGCCCGACGCGATCACGACAAGTGTTGGCCTCGGCTCGATCTTGGCTCGGCCTCGGAACTTGGACTAGGCTTGAAGCTCAAGCATGGCATCAAGGCTCGGTTGCTGGGGTCTTGACGGTGAGTGTAGTGGTTCACAGAGCGGTGTTAGAGAGAGAGAGAGAGACAGAGATTGAGAGAGATAGAGGGATTGAGAGAGAGAGGCAGAGTGAGAAGGGAAATAGAGAGAGAGAGAGAAAGGCAGACAGAGAGAGAGGGTGTTAGAGAGAGACAGAGTGGGGGAGAGAGGGTTACACAGAGAGAGAGAGAGAGAGAGAGAGGCTGAGAGTTAGAGAGAGAGGGAAACGAGAGAGAGTGAGAGAGAAACGAGAGAGAGAGAGAGTTGAGACAGAGAGAGAGAGAGAGAGTGATCGGGAGAGAGAGTTAGAGAGAGACAGAGGAAGAAGAATGTAGTGACGAGAGGGAAAGCTGGGCGGAAAATGGGTTGGTGCCGGGGTGCTCGGGTGTCAACGAGGCGACACGGGACGGCAAGGGAGCTCGTCGGCTTGCACAGGTGGCCGGAACAGGGTGTCGGGGAGTTGGAGCACGAGCGAGAGGTGTGCAGGGGGTCATCTGGTGTTCGAGCTCCGGTGAGTGAGGGTGTCGGGGGAGTGAGAAGGTGGGTAGAGGGATGAGGTGGTTGGTGATGGTGGTCGTCGTCGATGACTAAGGTGCAAGGTGGTGGTCGAGGAGATTTAGGTGCTCGGTGGATTTTGGAGGATGGGGCGAGTCATAGATTTCCCAAAAAGAAAGAGAAGAGAGAGATGAGGTTGTGATGGGAACGGCAGCAACGGCACTACGTGGGTGTGGGCGTGGGCGACGGCGGAGGAGGCGGCGCGAGAAGCGCGCGGGAATGAAGGAATTAGCCGTTGTAGATTCGAAGAAGAGGAACAGTAATGGGGTTTGGGTCGGGGCGAGGTTGAAGCGGGTGAGGGGAGGTGACGAGTGGGCCGGGCCTTGGAGAATTTAGAATAAATGAAAAGGAAGGGGCCGGGCCGGAAAGAATTGTGGGAAAAGAATAGGAAAAAGTTGAGGAAATGGGGTGGGCTCAGGCCGAGTTTAAAAAGGAATTGGATTTAAATTAAAGGGTAGTGGGCTGGGGATTTGTATGGGTAATATGGGGGAAAAATAATGAAAAGTAATTATAAAAATAGAAACGGGCCGGGCTGGGGAGACGGGCTCGGAGTGTGTTGGGCTGGGGAATTAAATAAGAAAGGATTAAATGTTGAGAAGGGCCGGGCCGGGCCAGAAAGCTGGGCTTGAGTAAAAGAGATTAGTTTAAAAGAATGGGCCGAGGATAATTACAAAGGAATTGAGTTTATGAAAAGATAAAGGAATGGGCTTGGGATTGGTTTGGAAAAAGTAATTAGAATTAGGGTTTGGGTTCAATGGGGGTTTTATTGATGAAGAAAATAGGGTTTAGAATGAAATAAATTTGTAAATAAAATAAATAAATTATAAGTAAAATGGATAAAATTGTAAATAATAATAAATAGGATTCTAGAGCATAAAATACCGATTTTGATATAAAAAGGGGCTGGGTATTACATCATACCACCCTTACAAAAAATTTCGTCCTCGAAATTTCAAAGGACGACAACTATAAGTAAATAAGCGAAAACATTACTATATTGGACACTAGTGGTTTACTTTAAACGAGTGGATAAATTTTGAAGGTATAATACGAACATACCAAAAAGGTAGGTCAAAAAATAATGCAAGAACGGTCAATAAATCAACAAACATTTATACGAGAATAGGAATAATAATAGTAACGAACAATAATATTCAAGATGTACTAGGTAAAATCGAAATCCAAATATGTGCACATATAAGTATATCAAAAGTAGCTCGTCAGAAATAATAGGTATAAGGCACAACCATCTATCATTGTAATCATATGCACAAAACCCGAAAATAAAGTATTGACAATAAAGGAGTGAAAGATTAGTCGGTAGATTATAAAATTATTAGGATAACGTATCGAAAAATAGGTTTAAAATGATTTATAAAATTTGTATAGTGAATTTAAGAAATATGGAACAAAATTTGCGCGGTGTAAGGTTGCGCTACAGAAAAATGAGGATACTAATAGTGTACTTAAAATACATAAAACAGAGTAACCAGTAGCACACACTCTTTGATAAATTTAAAATAATGAAAACTAAATTTTGAATAATAGTGTCTCTAAATATATTTGGGGTAATAGAGAAATCACCAATATGAATAAGGCTAGCTAGAGTAGTGATTACAAGAAGGTGTGGCTCAATCAGAAGGTTGAAGTGTGTCGGCTTTAGGCTGAAGATCAAGAAGATTGGGATCGGGTCAGCACAGGAAGTAAGGATGAGCAACAAAAGAATACAAAAGGAAAAGTGTGGGGGAAACAACAGTTAGTACAACACACGAATCAAAATTTGAAGAGTTAATGAATTCGGAAGTTTCACAAGAACTAATCTCCTCCCAGAAGGATCTCAAACAGGGTACAGACGAAGGATGAATGGTGGCTCATTCCAAGGATCAGAGTGCGGTACTTTCCAATTGAAACGAGGGTGAAAAACTTTACAACAAGTAGGGGTGGACAGTCAGAGATCTCAGCAGAAAGATAAATGGATAGGGGCAATAAACCAATATTAAACGAACAAATAATCAAAAGGTTTACGAATACAGAAGATTCATTTCATTCAAGAAAATTTGAAACAAGGCATTCTCCAAGACGAAAAGTGGCCCTAAACTATACACATTTTATTTGGCCAGAAAGACAACATCCCAAAGGAATTCCGTCAGTCGCGATTGTGGAGATTCAGCAGGTTGCGGTAGGCTCGCGCGCTCAGGTAAGGGCGTCCATTTCCATAGTGCCTCGCAGGTATCGCTAAAGGAAGTTCTTCAATGGCAGGGTCTTGATCTTCTGGTCTTTCATCCTCGGATAGAACTTCTTCATCGAGGTCCGATCCCATGTGGTTTTCTTCTTCTGCATTCTCTTCCATTTGATTTTCCTCCACTGGGTTTTCTTCCACCGGTTCTTCCTCGGGGTCTTCCTCTATCAGGTTCTCTTCAGGATCTACTTCTTCTTCGTCAGAATCAGCTATCATGCCAAACTCTAGGGCGGCAACTCCTTCGTCCTCTGAATCATTGTTTTCGAAGTTGACCTGTGGACCATTGACCTCATCATCGGAACTCGTCAGTGTGTGATCTAAGGAAACGCATGACTGTGCATCCTCGTCTAGATGCGGCGCTGCTCCAGGGTGAGCCATGGCCTGAAAAGAGTAGTCATGATTAGACAGTGGAATATATCAAGGAAAGCTCAGGGTATGAAATATAGAAAAAATATGCGGTTGCAGGAACTGAAAGATCAGAATGAAAATACTGTGATAATGAATAGAATTCGACATCTAGAAAGCATGAGAATGATACCTATATTATGATTCAAATTTTATTTCATTCAACTAAAGTTCGACAGATACAAAGGTTCAAATGGAAGGAAATATTCATAAAAGATGACAACATTATTATTGAAATTGGAAAATCATAGAATTCTTCTTCGATTGCCAGAACGCTGCATCATCGTTACGCTAGTTGAATTCTGAGTTAGATCCGCCCTATGGTCGAAGTTCAACTACGCGATGATCCTCACTTGGTAGAAGTGGGGAGTGTGGACGAGTTTCCTCCTTGTAGTTCTTTCCTTTCTGGGCAACCATTGATGATGTGTTCGCTGGATCCACAAATCAGACATTTCCCTTGGGCGCGGCGACAATCCCTCTGAAGATGTCCTGGCCTCTTACAATACCCACAACATGGGGTCTTCTGGTGCTTCTGTCGCGGGGAAACAAATTGGCGTTTCATCTTCTTTTCTTTTCCTCATCCAATAGAGATCCCTTTATGATAGGAGACTCCCGCTGGGGTCTGACTCACCTGTCTTCTCAGCCCTTCAGCTAATAGGTCATTTGTTCGCTCCTGTGCTTCCTTTAAACCTTGTAGTACACTAAGGATCTCAACAGTCTGATTCTGGGGAGCGGATAAAGATGAAGAGTCGTTGGAAGACATGATCCTGAAACAACAATTTCGAGAATGATATGAGTCACACGCTAAATGAATCAAAATATGATATGGATAGGACGAGGATTCAAGAATATTAGAGGTGGTGAATTTATTACAAGTGAAGAATCAACTGTATGATTTTAAGTAAACCATAGCGAATGGATGGCTGGACACACGATGTGAATATGGATCAAGAGTGACAAGTTTACAACCCAGACCAAGAAATGTCTTAGGTTGCCAAGCTATACACGGAAAACTGCAATCCCAATCGATGCAAAACCTGGCTCTGATACCAACTAAACCATGCTACGCCCCGCTTCCCAAAATACGGAATACGAGGGGTAGACAAGGCCAGCCATGCTCCTACGGTCAAGGAAATGTCCTGCCGTAGTCACACTTCGGCTTCTAGTTTATCATGGTAAACAGTAAATCAATGCGCAGGTAATGAGAAATGCAGTAACTGAAAGGTACAATAATATAAACTGACCTGAAATGGAACAAACGAAAGTAACTCGGAGTAGCAAGTCAAGAAGCCTGTGATGCACGTCTAGTTCTGATCCAAGCTAAATCTTCTCCTCACACTGAGCATGCATACTCAGGTCGTCAGAGCGACATAATAGCAATTATAATATATATATAATCAAGTGATAGTTCTAACAGTGGTAATGGAAATGAATAACAGTAAACCAATGACGGTATGAATATGGATGTGCAGTAATCAATGCAGCGGAACAGTAAATCAGTATAACGATATGTCACATATGCCACACAGTATATCATGAATAAAATGCCAGTATCCCTATCAGTCTCTAAGTCTCACTGTACAGGTCACTAAGCCTATCGTCAGTCCAAGTGTGAGAGTCAACCACTCGTGAGTGTCCTCCACCCAAGGGTAGAACCCAAGGGCAAGGGACCACGGGCCCAACATGTAACAAGAATATCACGGTGTATATATCACGTACCCTGTAAATCTCCATATAACTCTCTAAATATATAAGCCGGCATGGGACTCCCGAGATTCTGTTGAACTCACACTTAGACTACCTCACACCCCGTGGTCTACATCAAACGCTAACCATCACCCTAAATACTAATCGATCCGTGACAAGTCTGCGCGAGAACTGGAGGCAGGACCTCCATCAAGCACGTCCCGACTAATACCTAAGATAAATGGCAGTGTCGGATGCCTTATCTGTGACACCCGTGCAAGCGCTTCCATAAGTGTCCCATACCACTTATAGTCACACGTACACGCATCCCACAGACGTCGACAATGCAATAGAACAATGAGGTCACTGATTGTGTACAAGTACTCATCATTTCCATTTAATCACGAATACACGAACACTGACATACTTGCCACAATCATCACTAAAATCTAACACTGGGTGAATGCACGATATCACTAGGTTATCACTACAATGATATAGGTATGATATGATGCATGAACAGTATATAAGCACAATTAAGGTGTCATAAAAACAGTAGTCTATCACTTGAACGATTTATCATGAAACGTACGTATATAATTTAGCGAAACAATAAACAGGTAGTAATTAGTATATTCAGTTATCCATCCATAGAATTTTGTTTCAAGCCAATCGGGTTCCAGGATCAATAGTTATAACCATTTCATTTTAAGCGCACGCGGCTGGAAATCCAATTTCAGAATCAGAAGTCCGTTTCGCAACGCATTTTGATCCCAGTTGGGATCGGATTTTAGCGACGTTACAGTTGGATGAATTCTAGGGTTTTCAGTAAAGTTTTCAACGCAACAAACGGATCTTCAATCGCGTCTGTATGTTAGGAGTTATAATCTGTTTAATATTAACATGTCAATTCTGATTCTGTTGGGACTGTTATGCGTCCCGATCTTTTAAATTACAGATTAAATATCAAACGGTAACGAAACCGAATAAAACCAATTGTGTTGTCTAACTAACAGAGTTACCTATAATGAGCAGTGGAGTTCCACAACCTACGAGTTAAGGAAAACTTATGGTATCCAATACGGAACAGCAAGCACGACTGGAGTCGCTCTGGACTGCAGTCCAGAGTCGCACTCCGATACAATTATCATCACGATTGAAGTACAGGAATGTCTGGAAACTAGCATAGGGTTAAAGTTCGTCGAGTTAGCTTCGATCTGAGACCTCGAACTCACCATTCTACTATGTGTATGATTTATGGTGAATTTAACGGTTTCCAGATGCAACCGGATTACGGTTTTACGATTAAACCTGGGGGTAGTTGTTTTAGTCATTATCGATTACCTCATCCAACAAAATTCACACACTATATTCACAGCCCTACGGGCCAACCTACACCATTGAGTTCCGTCGAATTTGATAATGTTTTCCTAAGGGAACAAGCATCAAACAGTTACGGCACATAATAGTTTTAAACTTGTAACATTATAATCCATGTATTTAACAATTGTAACTTAGGTAAATAGCATGTAAGCAAGTAGAATACTTGCCTGGGAGCGTCTCGGGGATGCACGGCAGCGAGGCGGTCTATTGTGATGGCCCGACGCGATCACGACAAGTGTTGGCCTCGGCTCGATCTTGGCTCGGCCTCGGAACTTGGACTAGGCTTGAAGCTCGAGCATGGTATCAAGGCTCGGTTGCTGGGGTCTTGACGGTGAGTGTAGTGGTTCACAGAGCGGTGTTAGAGAGAGAGAGAGAGAGACAGAGATTGAGAGAGATAGAGGGATTGAGAGAGAGAGGCAGAGTGAGAAGGGAAATAGAGAGAGAGAGAGAGAAAGGCAGACAGAGAGAGAGGGTGTTAGAGAGAGACAGAGTAGGAGAGAGAGGGTTACAGAGAGAGAGAGAGAGAGAGGCTGAGAGTTAGAGAGAGAGGGAAGAGAGTGAGAGAGAAACGAGAGAGAGAGAGTTGAGACAGAGAGAAAGAGTGATCGGGAGAGAGAGTTAGAGAGAGACAGAGGAAGAAGAATGTAGTGACGAGAGGGAAAGCTGGGCGGAAAATGGGTTGGTGCCGGGGTGCTCGGGTGTCAACGAGGCGACACGGGACGGCAAGGGAGCTCGTCGGCTTGCACAGGTGGCCGGAACAGGGTGTCGGGGAGTTGGAGCACGAGCGAGGGGTGTGCAGGGGGTCGTCTGGTGTTCGAGCTCCGGTGAGTGAGTGTTTCGGGGGAGTGAGAAGGTGGGTAGAGGGATGAGGTGGTTGGTGATGGTGGTCGCCGTCGATGACTAAGGTGTAAGGTGGTGGTCGAGGAGATTTGGGTGCTCGGTGGATTTTGGAGGATGGGGCGAGTCATGGATTTCCCAAAAAGAAAGAGAAGAGAGAGATGAGGTTGTGATGGGAACGACAGCAACGGCACTACGTGGGCGTGGGCGTGGGCGACGGCGGAGGAGACGGCGCGAGAAGCGCGCGGGAATGAAGGAATTAGCCGTTGTAGATTCGAAGAAGAGGAACAGTAATGGGGTTTGGGTCGGGTCGAGGTTGAAGCGGGTGAGGGGAGGTGACGAGTGGGCCGGGCCTTGGAGAATTTAGAATAAATGAAAAGGAAGGGGCCGGGCCGGAAAGAATTGTGGGAAAAGAATAGGAAAAAGTTGAGGAAATGGGGTGGGCTCAGGCCGAGTTTAAAAAGGAATTGGATTTAAATTAAAGGGTAGTGGGCTGGGGATTTGTATGGGTAATATGGGGGAAAAATAATGAAAAGTAATTATAAAAATAGAAACGGGCCGGGCTGGGGAGACGGGCTCGGAGTGTGTTGGGCTGGGGAATTAAATAAGAAAGGATTAAATGTTGAGAAGGGCCGGGCCGGGCCAGAAAGCTGGGCTTGAGTAAAAGAGATTAGTTTAAAAGAATGGGCCGAGGATAATTACAAAGGAATTGAGTTTATGAAAAGATAAAGGAATGGGCTTGGGATTGGTTTGGAAAAAGTAATTAGAATTAGGGTTTGGGTTCAATGGGGGTTTTATTGATGAAGAAAATAGGGTTTAGAATGAAATAAATTTGTAAATAAAATAAATAAATTATAAGTAAAATGGATAAAATTGTAAATAATAATAAATAGGATTCTAGAGCATAAAATACCGATTTTGATATAAAAAGGGGCTGGGTATTACACTTGCAATGACCGCACTGCAGTGGTAGACGCTTTTCCAATAGTCAACACCTTGTTAACGAAAGATACACTGGCTCCAACGGTGTGGGAGCGAAGGAGTAAACCCCTGGCATTTCGTGGCGATGGATTCGCAATTGATGCGCCAATCAGCTGTATGATGCGAGGGAAGCTGCACCTTTCGTAGAACGAGGGCCTTTTATGCATGCCGAAAACACCCGATGTATGTAGCTCGAGCCACGACATAAAGTAGTGCATCGGGAAGACCACGTGCAATACCCCGGGCTCGTTAGCATCCGCTGTTCGGCTGAGGCCACGATATAGGTGTGCCAAGCCAGCGATCCCAACGGCCACCTTTACCCCGATGGTCATCCGGTGGGCTGGGTAAAATACGGAAGGCCGCATACGGTGAGGGTGCATTGGGAGCGCAAACCAACTCAGCCATAGCCCAAGAAATCCTAAGAAAAAGGCCTCCTCATCCATTCCAGGGGCCGCAATTTCTGCAAGAGACATGGTCGGGAAGTTAGGAAGAAAAAAATCCTTTTGGCCTACTTCATTCGCCGGCAGGTTATCCAAACCTAAACCGAAAGGGTCCTCAAGGGTGGCAAACTTGGCAGCGTCTGCCGAGAGGACGTTTGGGTGAAGAAACCGAGCAATGAAATCCGCAAAGTTAACTCCTCGACTCCCATGTTCGACGAAAAGGGACTTATATATGTTCAACACTTTAATCAAGCTTGGGAACTGGTGTTGAAAAGCACTCTCCGGCGTGAGCCCCCTTACCATCGGCTTAGCACTAAAGACATACTCATCTGTCGGGAGCAACTCCTCATAATGTTCCCCCATGACTGGTAAACCGGATACCTCCGTGAACTCCTCCAAGGAGATTGACACTTCCCGATCCATGGCAAGGAAAGTGTGGGTAGGAATATTCCACTGCTCCAAGAAAGCCTTGAACCACCAGGTGGGGAGCGTGGGATACTGGAAGAGAGAGACGTAGACCGCGGTGTACAGTCCTAACCTTATCAACTGCGACTTTTTCGTCGACAGGATGTACCGGGCCCATGGCAGATAGCCAGTCGGGTGGCGGGAGATCAGACCAATGTTATATGATTGCCCCCAGGGTCTCGCCTCGCCCTGACAGATACGGCGTCCTAGGATATCCAAGACCATAGGACGCTGAACCGGGATGGCATCTATGGCGGGATATAGAAAGCCCTTCGATGTCCAATCAACCATCTCCACGGCGTACTGCACCGGGGGTGGGCTGGCGTAATGAATCGCCGTGATGGGTTTTGACGGCACTGAGCATGTGAAGCTGTGTCGACCCATAATGGTCTGGTTATACCATGACCCCCAAAGGTGGAGACTCTTATATTCCGGGTCGTAGTCCCTAATCATAGCCAAGACGTCACAATCCAAGGGCGCTTCAGGAAACCCTTCCTCCGAGCGGACGAACGGGAATGAGGTGTCGAAAGACATGATCGCTGCAAAAGAACAATTTAGCCGTTAGTGTTGTAATTCCAACGCTTGGCGTTTAAAAAAAATGCGTTAATTAATTAATTAAATTAAAAATTAATAAAATTAAAATTAATTAATTACACCACACAGCAGTGCGGCGGGTAGAAGACCGAAGGGGGGACCCACAAAATCTGGATGACAATATGTCAATTAATAAGACAACCTCATCATTGGATGAGATTGTCAGTTGGTCCCCAGGAAAACATTCCCATTAATAATAAAAAGAAAAGAAGAATCCCTAGAGACAAGGAGAAAATCTCCTCTTTCAGAGCAAAGCTCTGTCACAGAGTGACACTTGTCAAACTCTGGTCTCAGGAGAATAAGATTCCTTAAAAGAGCCTAGCTCTGTGATGATTTATTTAAAACTTTTAAAGAAATTAATTTTTTTTTAAGACTCTTAGAAGTTCTTCACTTTTAGATCAAAAAGATCTATTTTTGGATCCATGAGCAAAGCTCTGCTCATGGGTTAAAACCCATGAACAAGATCTCTGTAGATCTATGGATTCATGAGAGCAAAGCTCTATTGGTGAAACCCCAAAGGGGATTTCTTTAGATCAGAAGATCTATGAGAGCAAAGCTCTATTGGTTAATTAAAATTAATTTAACTCAAGATTAATTTTACCTAAAGTTTTCTAACTTGGAAAATGAGAGCAAAGCTCTAAAGTTCTGGAAACGAAAGAAAAATTCTGAAGTTCTAAGCAAGAGCAAAGCTCTGGAATCAAAATCTAGAAAATGGTGAAGTTTTCTAAAAGGGCCATAGGTCCTATTTATAAGGCGCTTGCGCCCCTTCAGCTCACCCCTTGATCCAACGGTCAGGGGCTTGCCACCGCTGCACTTACGTGCGTGCCACATGAGCGCAACGGTGGGGGGGCATTTGTTTCCCCCAATCAGAGCAAAGCTCTGCTGGAAATTCAAAATTCAAATTTTGAAGCAACGCTTCAAATCTCGGGCGCAACGCGCCACATGTCAGGCGCTGATACGTCAGCACAGCACCCAAGAAGGCGCGTCCAATCAGAGCAAAGCTCTATTTTAAGCAAAATTAAAGGAAGCAACGCTTCAGTTGTGCAAGCACTGCGCTGCGCGACACGCGTCAGCGCAGAACTCTAAAAAAGTTTCAAGAAAAAGGTAAAAACCTTCAAAAAATAGAAGAAATTTCTTCTGATAGATCATTGATCTAAAAACAAGATCAATGATCTTCACATAATAAATAGTGCTTTGCACTTTTATGAACCTTTGGTTCCTGAAATAAAAAGAAGAAAAAACTTATTTTTTCTTTGATCTAAATTAGATCAAGGAAACGAATAGTGCTTTGCACTTCTTTTATGAACCATTGGTTCTTGAATCTAAAAGATTCTTAAATCATAGTACCTTGCACTTGCAAATTGCGCTGTTGCGCTCTTGGGAGAGCGCCACGTGTTAGCATCTGAACTACTTGCGTTATGCGTTTTGAGATAGAGCTTTGCTCTCTGTAATTGGCGCAACTCACCAGAGTGCGCCACGTGTCAGCAGCGCAAGCGCAGCGCACTGCGCTTGCGCGACACGTGTCAACACTACAAGCGCTTGCGCTCTCTGATTGGCGCAAAGCGCCAGAAAATGCAATGCATTTCCTAAAGGGCCAGGCCCAAATCAAAAAAACCAAGCAGGCCTAAATGGGCAGAGCCCAAACAAAATAATAAAAATGCTATGCATTTTAAAAGGGGCAGAGCCCAAACAAAGTAGATGCTTTGCATCATTTATAAATGGGCAGAGCCCAAAACAAATTGATGCTCTGCATCCTTTCTGGGCAGAGCCCAAATAAAAATAAAAAAAGAAATGCAAGGCCAAATGCAAACAAAATGTGGACCTTTTTAATTGGACTTAGCCCAATTTTGGCCGTAAGTCCTTAAATTAAATTGACTGAGCAAGATTGCTCTCTTAAATCAATTTACGACCGGTTCTAGGGTATATCTCCGAACTCCTTTGACAGTTCTCGTTGTAATCCTTCAACGACGTCAGAGAGGTGACGGGTCCCAACGACCACACATAAATATGGACTGCGAGGTCCTTAAACTCGTGGACCGAAACGTCCTTAAACTAATATTGGACCGAAACGTCCTTAAACTAATGATGGACCACCACGTCCCTAAACTGAAACATGGACCACCACGTCCCTAAACTGGAACAATAGAGCCTCCAAATGCTCTTTTGCCGGATCTAAACGGTCCCGTTTAAGGTGATCTTAGCCCCAAACACGGCTAACGTATCCTTAAACATTCAAATGGACTATAAAACTCCAAATCAACTTTGGTTCAAGGGTACATCTTTGAACTCCTCTGACACCTATCGTTGTAATTCTTCAACGACGTCAGAGAGGTGACGAGTCCTGACGGCCATATAATAAATGGATCACTACGTTAAGTTGATCATAGTCTCCAACAGGACTAATGTATCCTTAACGAACATTTAAGTTGATCTTAGCCCCAATACGGCTAACGTATCCTTAAACTAAAAACACCAAACCCAAATCTAAGTAAATACGGATTTGGACTAATCCACGTCCTACGGGCGACGGCATTACTCAGTCTCTGTATACAATCCACGGGCAACCACAAACAAAACAAACACACACGACACGAAGTGAAATTCTGGAGAAGGAGAAAGTGGCTACCGTGATGCGGTAGCGTAATTAACTACAGGGGCTTGCTCCTGCAGGGAAGAGCGTCCCCACAATCAAAAACCTTTCTAGCGAGGGGGAATCTGACGAAGTCTGCTACATCGGCCGAATCCGTCTAAACCTCCGATAAACGGTGCCATAAATCAACTTGGCATCTTCGGAGAGGTGGACGGATAAAACCAAATAGCATCTGCCCCGAATCTCAGGCAAGACGTCCTAATGTCTCGGCCGCCATTCGGAGGGGAACAAGGATGTATGTCCACTTCATCGAGACGTATATTGACAGGGGAATTTCCTTTGAGAGAGGGCAACTTCATTCTTATTGCCAGGGCCCAAGCGAATTGATTTCTTGTCTTGATCCTGCTTTTATTTGCGGCGGATGTATTTTGATCTGGTGGGAGTGTTTCGACCCTTTTGTCCAGTCACCGGCGTTTTGCCTTTTCAAATATGGCCATCTTGCGCTCCCGATCAGCTTTGCTTTTTAGACGGGCTTCGTTCAGGAAGGCGTCGATCATTTCATCTGACGACCATAGAAGTTCTGTTTCGGAACCTGCCCCCGGTCTCTCTGTGCAAGGAGCTTCTTCATTGTCTAGCGATGAATGAGAGATCACATGGGAGCTTGCTACGTAATCCTCAGATCCATCCGACGAGCTTTCTTCATCATCTTCATCCTCAAGGACGTGGCTGAGAAACTCTTGGAGCGTGATTGGGGTTCGCGTTTTCTGGTTGTACTCTTCCAGCGCGTCAATCTGTTTCTGTAGGTCCGTGCGCTTGTCGCCAGGCTTCACGGGCTTTTTGGATTTCTTTTTCTTTTTTGAAGATTTTGGCGGCTGGATGTAAACACTTTGGCTATCCCCACCAATTTTTGGAGTTGGGCGCGGTTTCAGCATCGCTTCGATGATCTGAGGTTCCAGCGGTTTTTTCTACCAGATCGCCGGGCATGTTTGGAGATCATTCAGTATCCTTTTGGTTTTGGCTGAAAGAACGACTTGCCGCGGAGTTTCTTTTATAAAAGAGCATGATGCCCCCGGCGTGTCCACCTTTTTAGGTGCATGAGGTTGTGGCGGGTTCACCTTCCAGTTTTCGGATAACGCGAACTTGCCTTGTTGGTATTGATCCTCGATCCATCCCTTAAAGACGAAGCAATCTTCGATTGGATGGCTTACCACTTGGTGGTAAGGGCAGTAATTAATATCGTTGACATCGCCTGGCTGCAACGGACGTTTTGGATTCGGCAGATTGATGAGTCTGTTGCGCACTGCCAGCTCGAACAGTCTCCTCATTTTATCCTGAGGAAACGAGTAAGGACGTCCCAGTCTCTTCTCGAAAGATAGGCGTGGACGCACGTTGTTTTGGCGAACAACCGACTTTGAGTTGCTTGGCTGTTGTTGAATATCGGCGACAACGATCGCTTTCCCTTTTCCTTTCTCATTTTGAGAGTCTGGCTTTGGAGGAGACGGTTTATGTCACATCTGATCCATTTGGGCCAGTTTGTCGATCAAGGCCTGGAAAGTAGTTGGCTTGAAGAACATCATGAATTGTGAGACGGTCGCTTGCGGATCAAGAGTGCCCACGAACATGCCCACCACCGGCGCTTCTTCGATCCGCTGTTCGCATTTCGACCATAGATTCCGCTATCGGATAGCGTACTGGACCCACGTCTCGTCTGGCTTCACCCTGGCATTGATCAGTTCTGTTATCGGGGTGCGTTCACTAGCACTCACAAATCTTTGTGTAAATAATAGCTCCATCTCCGCAAATGTTTTGACAGAGTCGTTAGGTAGCTCCGAATACCATTCAAAGGTCGTTTCTGTTAAGCTGCCGACGAATTGGCGAAGCAACGGTTTGTCATCGCCTCCAGTGTTACCGCATAAGGCTCTGAATTGAGCGACATGCTGATGTGGATTCCCTTTCCTCTTGTACACGTGGAATTTAGGGATCGTATATCCCGGCGGGTAACTGATTTGGTCATACCAGCCCAGATAGGGTCGTCTGGTTCTAACAATTTGCCCAGCCACTTCATTCGCCTGATGAACTCGTATCTGCTGAGCTATATAGTCGTCTAGTGCAGCTTTGGAAATGGTTTCCTCCTTGGCTGTTGAAAGGGCCGGAGGAGGATTAGATGTCTCCTCTTTATCGTCTTCAATAATGATCGGAGGGTCTTCAGCTGGAGGGTCCGGCTGTAACATCATTCCTACCATGTCTTGGAAGAGAAGCGCCATTTGTTTTATGTTAGCCGCTTGCTCTGCGGCTTCTTTGTCCTTCTTTTCGAGGACTCTGCGTAGGAAGTCAGCATCGGTTTCTTATTCGTGACGCTGCTCTGATGATGCTTCCGGGCTTTCTTTTAGCCCGGTGAGTGCGGCCATTTGCGTCAGCATTTCCTGAAGCTTCTGTTGCTGCTCCTGGGCTTTTGTCACGGATCGGGTGAGCGGTCAGTGACCCATCGAAGCGCGGCTATCCTCTTTCCCGGATGCCATATAAACGGTATGCACCACTATGCCCCCAGACTTGGGGCGTTTGTGTTCAGCGCTTTTACGGTTCGCCACGTTCACAGGGGCTTTTTGCGGCCTCCTTTTCTTTTGAGTGATTGACGTCGAGGGAGCCGTTGCAGTGGGCACCCAGCCAGCTGTTGCTTTTTCTGGCTTGACAGAGTAGTCCTTCTCCTGCCGAACCTTCATCCTTTTCTGTCGGTGGAGGTAGTCTTGATCCATTACGGAGTCTTAGATTTGATGCCAGACCTTGTAAATTTCAGAGGACAGCCATTGAGGGGGCTGCTCCAGCTTCACCTTTGGGGCATTTTCCACAGGTGTAGGAGATTTTTTCAATACGGCAGTTGGCGAGTTTTTGCGCACCCTTCTTAGCGGTTCAAAGCTATTCTCGGTCGGAACAGCAGCATTGATTTCCACCATCGGAGCTAGCGGAGTTATCTCAGAGGGGGAGTTGCCCCTAGCTTTCCTTATCCGGCGCCAGTGACGACGGCGAGCATGTCGCGCGATTGGAGTTGGTTTAGCCGTAGGGGTGACCTCCTCATGCCCCCTGTGTTGGTCAAAATTCGCCGGTATCAGCCTTTAAAAGACCGGTGTCCGTTGAATGGGGACGACCAACCTATCAAAAGTTGACTTCCGAGTAGGGGAAGCAACCTTGGTGATTTCGCCTGGAACGGGAGCAGAGATGGCTATCCGCTTCGGGATAACGCCTTCTGGTATTGCAGGCTTCTTCATGGGCCCGTTGGAGCTCTGGCCTAGTCTGTTAAAAACCGAGGCAGTGGACTTGGGCGACCCGTTGAGAGGGGCCGCGGTAGTTGTAAGCCGATCAAAGATCGACTTCTTTAGAGCTTCTTGCGACGACATTGGGGCATTGAAGCTCATCGATGGGAGCATAGTCCCGAAGAATAGCCCAGTGGTGGCCTGAGTCACTTGTTCCACCGGCATAGCGAAGATGGAGGCCGCTTGAGGCCCGTAAGTCACTCCTCCGGACGGGACGGAGCGAGAGTTGCAGTTGCAGTTAGTGCAGTTTGAAGCCATTGATCTTCTGTTTTCTGCACGGAGCAAGACACCAAATCTAAGTACCTCGAATCCACAGGCAACCACAGCAAACCGCGATTTGTTCGCGAACACGACACACAAAGTGTGGAGTGGAAAGAGGAAAAGGTCCCACCGGGCGTGCCAGAATCTGTTCCCTTCCGAAGGGCGCGGCGAAGACGCGATGGGCGTCTTGCCTGAAATTCGAGGCAGATACTATTTGGTTTTATCCGTCCACCTCTCCGAAAATGCCAAGTTGATTTATGGCACCGTGTATCGAAGGTTTAAACGGATGCGGCCGATGTAGCAGACTTCGTCAGATTTCCCCTCGTTCGAGGGGTTTTTGATTGTGGGGACGCTCTTCCCTGCAGGCGCAAGCCCCTGTAATTAATTACGCTACCGTGTCCCGGTAACAACTTTCTCCTTCTCCAGCTGGTCATTTCGTGTCGTGGGTGTTTGTTTCGTTTGTGGTTGCCCGTGGATTGTATATGGAGACTAATTTATGTTGTCGCCCGTAGGACGTGGATTAGTCTAAATCCATATTTTCTTAGATTTGGGTTTGGGGTTTTGGTTTAAGGATACGTTAGCCATATTTGAGGCTAAGATCAACTTAACGTTAGTTAAGGATACGTTAGTCTAATTTTAGACTATGATCAATTTAACAGGATCGTTTAGATCCGACAAGAGCATTTGAACTCTATTGGTCGATTTCCAGTTTAGGGACATGGTGGTCCATGGAATGTATGGCCGTCGGGACCCGTCACCTCTCTGAAGACGTTGAAGGATTACAACGACAAATATCAGAGGAGTTCAGAGATGTACCCTTGAACCAAAGTTGGTTGGGAGATCTATAGTCCAATTTGGGACTAAAGTCTGTTTGAAGGTTTGTGAACATATGGGCTCGGTTGAACATTTTATTGTTCTAGCTGTTGAGCTTTTATTTGGACTCAGCCCTTTTATAATGCATAGCATTGGGCTTTTTATTTAAATGCATGGCATTTATATTAGGCCTGTTAGACCTCTTAATTGGGCTCTGCCCCTTTTTTAATAATGCACAGTATTTGTTTTTCTGACAGTGCGCCACGTGGCCTGTCAGGCGTTCTGCGCCAATTAAAGAGCGCAAGGCGCCAGCGCATGTGGAGGTGACACGTGTCATGCTCTGTTGAGCGCAAGTCTGTTAGCGCAGTGCGCTGCGCTAGTGCGCTACTGACACGTGGCGCGCTCTGGTGCAGTGTGCCAATCCAAGAGCGTAGCGCTCTGTTTTTAGGAGCGCAAGGCGCAGATTGACACGTGGCGCTCTCTGGTGACTTGCGCCAGTCTAAGGAGCGCAACAGCGCAAATTAAGAGTGCAGGGCACTATTCAATAGCGCAGAGCGCATCTTGATCAGATTTAGATCAAAGAAAAGAATCTTTTTTGGTTCTAAAGAGGTTCTACCTCAAGTTTCAAGAACCAATGGATCATCAAAAGGCTGTGCCTTTATATAAATCAGAAGATCTAGAAATGAAGTAAATTACTTCTTTTATCTTTTATGATTGGATCTTTTTTTCGATCTTTTTCTTTTTATTGAAGATCTTGATCTTGTTCTTAGATCATTGATCTTTTTAGAACAAATTCTTCTTTTTTTCAAAGGTTTACCTTTTTTTCTCTTTGAGTTTTTCTCAAAGTTTTTAGAGGAGCTCTCTATATCTGAAACTTGGACTTTAAGGGCCTTTATATAGGGCCAATTAGTTTGTTAGGTTAGTTACAGAGATCTTTCTCTGATTGATCTGAGGATATTTCCCCACCGTTGAATCTTTGATCCTAAGGTCTCTGTTTTACAGAAGATAATCTTCTTATTTTAATAAGATTAAAAAGATCTTTCTAGAATTTTAATTCTGATTAATTAAATAATTTATTATTTAAGTTTTAGTGCTGGCCCAGTTGGCGCAAGTGCATCTGCGCTTGACCCGTGTCGCGCAGCACAGAGCGCAGCGCAACTGCGCTGACACGTGTCGCGTAGCGCAACTGCGCTGACACGCGTCGCGCAGCGCAGAGCGCAAGTTATCTGAAGCGTTGCTTCCTTTAAAATTTGAATTTTAAAACAGAGCCTTGCTCTGATTGGGGGAAATGGAAGCGTTGCTTCATTTCCCGCCTTAAAATTTGAACAGAGCTTTGCTCTGATTGGGGGAAATAGGTGGCAGCTTCATTCCATTCGATATGGCTTTAGCGAACCTTTTCCTCGTCTTGAACCTATTTTTATTTGCCACGGATGTACTTTGATCTTGCGGGAGTGTTTCAACTCTTTCCTCCAGTCGCCGGTATTTGGCCTTTTCAAATATGGCCATTTCACGCTCCCGAGCAGCTTTGCTTTTAAAAAGAGTTTCGTTCAGGAATGCATCAATCGTTTCGTCTGATGGTCCTAGAAGTTCTGGTTCAGGATTTGCCCCCAGTTTCTTTGTGCAAGGAGCTTCTTCATCGTCTATCGACGAGTGAGAGATCACATGGCAGCTTGCTACATAACCTTCAGATTCATCCGACGAGTCTTCCCCATTGTCATCATCTCCGTCCTCAAGGACGTGGCTGAGAATTCTTGGAGTGTGACTAGAATCCGCGCTTTTTGATTATATTCTTCCAACGTGTCAATCTGTTTTTGCAGGTCCGTGCGCTTGTCACCAGGCTTCACGGGCTTTTTGGTCTTCTTCTTTTTCTTCGAAGACTTTGACGGCTGGGTGTGAGCGCTTTGGCTATCACTACCAATCTTTGGAGTCGGGCACGGTTTCAGCATTCCCTCGACGATCTCAGGTTCCAGTGGATTCTTCCACTTGATTGCCGGGCATGTATGGAGATACTTCAGCATTCTTTTAGTTTTGGCTGAAAGAGAGACCTCCCATGGAGCTTCTTCTACGAAAGAACACGATACCCCCGATGTATCCGTCTTCTTGAGAGCATGCGGCTGAGGCGGGTTCACCTTCCAATTCTCGGATAATACGAATTTGCCTTGCTGGTACTGATCTTCTATCCAGCTTTTGAAGATATAACAATCCTCGATCAGATGGCCCAACATTCGGTGATAAGGACAATAGTTAGGATTGCTAATGTCGCCTGGTTGCGCTGGGCGTCTTGGCTCCGGCAGAGTGATGAGCTTGTTGCGCAGTGCAAGCTTGAATAACCTCTTCGTCTTGTCTCGAGGGAACAAGTAAGGACGTCTTATTTTATCTTCGAGAGATCGAGTTCTATTATTTTGGCGATCAACTGGTCTTAGACCACTGGGCTGCTGTTGAGCATTAGCGACGACGGTCGCTTTCCCCTTTTCCTTCTCGTTCCACGGCTCCGGGTTTGGAGAAGACGGTCTATGACCCATCTGGTCCATTTGGGCCACTTTGTCGATCAAGGCTTGGAACGTGGTCGGCTTGAAGAACATCATGAATTGGGAAATGGTTGCATGAGGGTCCAGAGTGCCCACGAACATGCCCAATGCCGGTGCTTCTTCGATACGATGTTCGCATTTCGACCACAGATTCTGCCATCGTATTGCATATTGAACCCACGTTTCACCTGGCTTCACCCTGGTATTGATCAATGCCGTTATTGGGGTGCGTTCACCAGCACTCACGAATCGCTGGGTGAATAATAGCTCCATTTCTGCGAAAGTCTTGACGGAGTTGTTTGGAAATTCAGAATACCACTCGAATGCCGTCTCCGACAAGCTGCCGACGAATTGGCGAAGTAGCAATTTATCATCACCTCCGGTGTTGCCACATAGAGCCCTGAACTGGGCAACATGCTGGTGGGGATTACCCGTCCCCTTGTATACATGAAATTTAGGGATCGTATATCCCGGCGGGTACTTTATTTGGTCATACCAGCCTGGATATGGTCGCCCAGTTTTAACAACCTGGCCGGCTGCTTCATTTGCCTGGTGAGCTCGTATTTGCTGAGCAATGTAGTCATCCAGAGCGGCCTTAGAGATGGTCTCTTCCTTGGCTGCTGAAAGAGCCGGAGGAGGGTTCGATGTCTCCCCTCTGTCGTCTTCAATGATGATAGGAGGGTCTTCAGCTGGAGGTTTTGGTTGTAACATTATCCCGACCATGTCTTGGAAGAGAAGCGCTTATATTAGCCGCTTGTTATGCTGCTTCTCTGTCCTTCTTTTCGAGGACTCTGCGGAGGAAGTCAGCATCGGTTTCTTCTTCATGACGCTGCCCTGATGACGCCTCCGAGCTTTCTTTTGGCCCGGTAAGTGCGGCCATTTGCGTTAGCATTTCCTGAAGCTTCTGCTGCTACTCCTGGGCTTTTGTCATGGATCGGGTGAGCGGTCGGTGACCCGTCGAAGCGCGGCTTTCCTCTTTTCCGGAAGCCATATAAACAGTATGCACCATTATGCCCCCGGACTTGGGGCGTTTGGGCTCAGCGTCTTTGTGGTCTGCCGTAGTCACAGGGGCTTTCTCTGGCCTCCTCCTCTTTTGAGCAGTTGAAGTCGAAGGGGCCGTTGTAGCGGGCACCCAGGTAGCTGTCGTCTTTCGTGGCGTGACTGGACGGTTCTCTTCCTGCTGAACCTTCACCTTTTTCTGTCGGCGAGAGTAATCTTAATCAATTACCGAGTCCTAAACCTGTCGCCAGACTTTATAAATTTTGGAGGACAGCCGCTGAGGGGACCGCTCCGGCTTCGTTTTTGTAACATTCTCCACGGGTGGAGGAGATCCTTTTAGTACGGCGGTAGGAGAGTTCCTGCGCACCTTGTTCAGTAATTCAAAGCTGTTCCCGGTTGGAATAGCAGCATCGATCTCCACCGTTGGAGCTGGTGGAGTAAATCCAGACGGAAAGCTGCCCCCTGTTTACCCCGATCAGAGCAAAGCTCTGTTCAAATTCCAAGGCGGGAAACGAAGCAACGCTTCTGTTTCCCCCAATCAGAGCAAAGCTCTGTTTTGAAAATTAAAATTAAAATAAATGAAGCAACGCTTCAGATCCCCTGCGCTGCGCGCAGAGCGCCACGTGTCAAAATCAGACACGCCAGCGCAGGGAGCGCAGCGCCCAAGGTAGCGCACTCAATCAAGAGCAAGGCTCTATTAAATGAAGCAACGCTTCAGCTGACTTGCGCTCTGCGCTGCGCGACACATGGCAGCTCAGTTGCGCTGCGCTCTGCGCTGCGCGACACGTGGCAGCGCAGTTGCTCTGCGCTGCGCGACACGTGGCAGCGCAGTTGCGCTGCGCTCTGCGCTGCACGACACGTGTCAAGCGCTGGTGCATCTGCGCCAAACATAATTAAAATTTTAATAAGATCTTTCTGTTCTTATTAAAACAAGAAGATTGTCTTCTGTAAAACAGAAGCCCTTGGATCAAAGATCCAACGGTGGGGAAAATTCCCCAAATCACTCAAAGAAAGATCTCTTTAACAAATTTAACAAATCTATGGGCACTATATAAAGACCCCCAGACCCCAACTCAAAAGAGGATCAACAACACAGAGAGAACTCCTCTAAACAAAATTTTGAGAAGAACTCAAACAGAGAAAAAGGTAAACCCTTTGAATAAAAAAGAAGAATTTCTTCTAAAAAGATCATTGATCTAAGAACAAGATCAAGGATTTTTAATAAAAAATTATAATAAACAACAAAGGCATTGCCTTTTGATGAACCACTGGTTCTTTGAAAACAAGAAAAATTGTTTTCTTTGATCTAAAATTGATCAAAATAATAAAACGGTGCTCTGCACCTGTAAATATGCACTGTTGCGCTCCTGGGTTGGCGCAAGCCACCAGGAAGCGCCACGTGTCCGCTCCAGAGTGATCTGCGCTATGCGCTGTTAAAATAGAGCACTGCTCTCAAGAATTGGCGCAACCCACCAGAGCGCGCCACGTGTTAGAAGCGCAACAGCGCAGCGCACTAGCGCAGCGCACTAGCGCAGCGCACTGCGCTTGCGCTCACCAGAGCATGACACGTGTCACCTCCATATGGACTTGCGCCTTGCGCTCCTCAATCAGCGCAAAGCGCCTGACAAGCCACGTGGCGCTCTGTCAGATTAATTAATGCAGCGCATTATTAAAAGGCAGAGCCCATTTAAAAGGCCCAATGGACCAAAACAAATGCTCTGCATTATAAAAAAAGGGACAGAGCCCAACTTAAAAGGCCTAACAGGCCAGTATAAAATACAGTCCAGGGGCAGAGCCCTAATTAAGATCTAATAGACCTAATGCAAGAAAATTGTTGAACATTTTCAACTGGACTTAGCCTAATCATGGCCATAAGTCCTCAAATGAAATTAAATGAGCACGGCTGCTCTCTTAGATCAATTTACACCTGGTTCAAGGGTACATCTCTGAACTCCTTTGACACCTATCGTTGTAATCCTTCAACGACGTCAGAAAGGCGACGGGTCCCGACGGCCATAAATTCAATGGACCACCATGTCCCTAAACTGGAAATTGACCGCAACGTCATAAAACTAAACAATAGAGCCAATTGCTCTTTTGTTGGATCTAAACGATCCCGTTAAGTTGATCTTAGTCTCAGATCAGACTAACGTATTCTTAACGAACGTTTAAGTTGATCTTAGCCTCAATGCGGCTAACGTATCCTTAAACTAAAACACCAAACCCAAATCTAAGTAAATACGGATTTGGACTAATCCACGTCCTACGGGAGACGGCATAACTTAGTCTCCGTATACAATCAACGGGCAACCACAAACAAAACAAACACACACGACACGAAGTGAAATTCTGGAGAAGGAGAAAGTTGTTACCGCGATGCGGTAGCGTAATTAACTGCAGGGGCTTGCGCCTGCAGGGAAGAGCGTCCCCGCAATCAAAACCCCCTCAAGCGAGGGGGAATCTGACGAAGTTTGCTACATCGGTCGCATCCGTCTAAACCTCCGATACACGGTGCCATAAATCAACTTGGCATCTTCGGAGAGGTGGACGGATAAAACCAAATAGCATCTGCCCCGAATCTCAGGCAAGACGTCTCTCTGTCGTCGCACCGTCTTTCGGAGGGGAACAGATTCTGGCACGCCCGGTGGGACCTTTTCCTCTTTCCACTCCACACTTCGTGTGTCGTCTTCGCGAACGAATCACGGTTTGTTAATGGTTGCCTTTGGGTTTCAAGTTACTAAGATTTGGTCTTTTGCCTAGCGCAGAAATCAAGCATCAATGGCCTCTAACTGCTCGAATTGCTCGAAGTGCCAATGCAACCGACGCTCCACCTCATTTAGAGGTGTAGCATATGGGCCTCAAGCGGCCTCCATCCTGGCCATGCCGGTAAAACAGGTGACCCAGGCCACCACTGGCCTGTTTTTCGGGACCATGATCCCGCCGGCAAGCTTCACCATGCCAATGCCCGCACCAGAAGCGAACAAGAAGTCGGTTTTCGATCGGCTCACTGCTATAACAACGTGTCGTCCAATATCAAATCAACAGCCTCTGTCTTTGCCAGGCTGGATCAGAACTCTAATGGGCCCACCAGGAAGCCCATGAACTCTAAAGTGGTTGTCCCGAGGAAAGCAACAGCCGCTGCTCCAGAAGTCATCAAGGCGGCTTCTCCTGTCAAAGAGTTAGTCTTTTCAAGGCTATCTATTCCGGCTGCTGCCCCTGCTCGAGGATCTGTCTTTGACAGATTGAATATCGACACTCAAAAGACAACATCAGTCTTTAAGAGGCTGACACCGGCAGCACCTCATTCAGACAGGGGGCAAAAAGAAGCTGTCTCTATCGCTGAGCCAGTCCCAATGGCTCGTCATGCTCGACGTCGCCATTGGCGACGAGTAAGGAAAGCCGGGGGCAACTCCCCTTCAGGGCTAACTCCATCTGCTCCAGTGGTGGAAGTTAATGCTGCTGTTCCAACTGGGAACAGCTTTGAGCCACTTCGGAGGGTACGAAAGAACTCTCCAACTGCTACACTGAAAAGATCTCCCCCACCTGTGGAGAGAGTTACGGAAATTAAGCTGGAGCAGCCCCTTCAGCGGCTATCCTCCAAAATTTATAAAGTTTGGCGAAAGGTTCAAGACTCCGTAATTGACCCAGATCATTCTCGTCAACAGAAAAAGGCGAAAGTGCAAGAAGAAAAGGACCGTCCTATTAAACAGCAAAGGACAACAACCGTTAGGGTGCCCACTACAATGGCCCCTTCAACTTCAACGGCCCACAAAAGAAGAAGGCCGGAGAAAATCCCCGCGCCCGCGGCAAATGACAAAGGCGGTGAACCTAAACGCCCTAAGTCCGGGGGCATAATAGTTCATACAATATACATGGCGTCGGGAAAAGAGGACAGCCGTGCATCTACAGGTCATAGACCGCTTACACGGTCAGTGTAACACCCGAGCCCAATACTACTATTTTCAGTTACTGTTTGAGCATAATGCGGTACTCATTTCATTTAACTTGCTTGTTTGTTGCTTACTGTAAAATTTACTCGGTAAAGTCATTTCTACATATAACAAATTTTGGCATCTAAAATAAAATTGAAAATATTCATCTTGGCCTACTTGACACCCCTAGCCTCGTGGTAGCGTCCGTGCATTGTGTTCTCGTCCCGTTCAGTGAAACGGGCGAGTTTGGACGGCTACGCGCGCGTACATGTGTCCGTTTTGGGGGTATGCTTTTTAATCATAAAACACTTAATTTTAAAATTTGGATCCCGCTTAAAATCCTATTATTTCAATTTCAAATTTTTGGACTCGACCCGGGCGCGATTTGGAAATGTTTATTTGGCGTCAAAATCCCAAATTTTAATATTATTAAAACCATCGCATATATTTTTCTAACTAACCTGATATCTTACTGTTCATTACCTATCTTTTAAATCTTTAAATTAACCTATATATATATCCTACTGTTCCTTAAAATGTTTTGAATCTTTAATTAATATTTATCCCTAACTAACGATTCCCCTTTAGCCAATCGCGTTCCTTTTAATTCCGTGGGCCCCTACCTGCAGCTCTCTCTCTCTCTCTCTCTCCACTTTTCTCTCTCTCTCTCTCATATATTCTCTCGTACTTCTCTTTATTATTCTTTCTCTTCTTTCTTCATGTCTCGTTTCTCATTTTTTTAACTGTTCTTTTGTTGCCGGAATTCCGTCGTGCCGGTGACGCTTCTCGACGCTCCAGCGAGGTACCCCGACCCGTGTGGTTCCTTTGTTCATCGTTTGGGTTCATTCCGTGAACCGTGCGCCCGTCGCGAGTTTTCCCCGCCGACGGTTAACGTTCCGTTTTCCCGATTCGCGACCTATCGAGGCAAGTTAATCTTGCTACATGCTATTTAATTCATTTTATACCTATTTAAATAAATACCTTACCTATAGTTTAAATCTAGTGCCCCATGTTTAATTTTATAACGTTTCGATGTTCCGTTTGCATCCGTTTATATCATATTAAATCTAGATCATGAAAACTTATCTTGTGACATACTAGATTACATTATACTGCAACCATATCATTTAAAATATATATCATCGTAATATTTATTATTATTATCTTTAATTAGTTTATAATCTTCATTTTATAATGTTATACATTTGAAAATCTTATAGTTTACACATGAAACGTCGTTGAAAAATCGGATATGACAAATCTGAAATTTACTGTACACCTTATCTTATAAAATTCATTATAAATCATAGAAAAATCATTAGTATACGTTCTTTAGTTTGTTACGAAGATAACTCAGAATACTATAACTCTATGAAATATTTAATTGCAAAATAAATTTTTTAAATAACGTAAAATGCAAATGAAAATGTCTCCAAACTGCTGTCCAGGAAAATTCCAGCAGCAAACTTTCAATTTCGAATATTCATAACTTTTTGTACGGACAACCTGAGATGCTTATACTTATAAAACTGAAAACCTTATTTAATTATCTTTGTTTTGGTATAAGACACGTCCCTTTTGGAGAACGTTTGTTATTTTTAAGTTATTTTACAAATTAGGGTGACGCTGAATTTCTGAACGGAACCTTCTTGTGCATGGTTAATCAATACCACTTTTATAGTTATTAATCGCTTTGAATATGCTATCCATATTAATATTATTATATCAATATTTATATCACATATTGCTCAGTTGTACATCCCACGTTACCATTTTTATAGTTTTATAACTTTTCAGATACCCGTTTGCATCCATCGCATTTAAGATACATATAATTGCATCCATAGATCACATTACTACATAATAATGTGATATTAACACTCCATGTTTAATAAATTGCATCCTAATTAATATTGGAACTATAAATGTAACCCTAATCGATAACTGTGCATCCATATCCTTGAAATTATATCTATTTGCATATCATATTACATGTTCCAGTTTATTGTTCTGATAGTACTCATGCTTGTTTATTTATACACATGCTTATGTTAGTTTGATTCTGAGCACCCACATGACATCTTGTGCTTCCTGACATGACCTGTTAAACTTCCTACTTGACATGACATGGTACCGTACACTCTTGACATGACATGACACCTTTATACATTATCTGGCTGGACCTGATGTACCATGGCTTTACCTGTTACCTGATCTTGTGTCTAATGCCAACAAACATAACATGTAGTCCTCATGGACCGTTCCTGTTGTCTATCCAGACAAACCTGCTTTTACCTGATCCTGTATTGGCATTAGTTCTTGACTACTGAATACCTGACTTGACATATATAACTTGGGGGTATGGGGAAATCAAAGGTGAAACCTGACTTGTAACTCGACAGTTCACTACCTGTTCTGGGTGTACACATTCTTGTTTTATGCCTAGCGGCATGTCTCGGTTTCGGCCGAGAATATTGTGGCCGTGGTCCCGGGTATGTACGGGATACTATCGAGTGTACACATTCCTGTTTTGTGCCTAGCGGCATGTCTCGGCTGCAGCCGAGAATATTGTGGCCGTGGTCCCGGCTATGTACGGGATACTATTGAGTTACATCGATGATTCATCAATTGATTTCAAAGACTTTAGAATAGAAAACCTGATAGAACAGTTTAGTTTACCCACTGCACGCTACCCTGTACTGGTATGATTCATATTATTGTTATTCTTGCTGTATTCATGTTTATATTACATTACCTGCTACACTGTTCATATTATATTACTTGATGACATGACGCGCTGACGTCTGGGTTTTGCATGGCCCAGATTCCGTACCACTGTTGCAGTCCGAGCAGGAGTACTTCAGCCAGCAGGCTGAGCTGTGAGTTCAGTAGTAGTTAGTTTTATTTCCTGCATTTATTTCCTGATGTGAGCCCGCATTATAGGACACACTTTTCAGTTATTTGTATTGGATCATTTGCTTCCGCATTTATTTATTATTCACTCCTGTTATTCTGGATTATGGACATGTTTTAGATAGTTTTATCTTGTTCTTGATATCTCTACAGCCGTAATATGACTGTGGATAGATACTTCCTACCCACAGGTAGCATGGTTGGCTATGTCACGTGCCCAATCTAGCATACTCTGGGAAGCGGGGCGTGACAGTCAGTGACCAAAGCTCAGGAGCAACAGCAAAAGCTCCAGGAAATGATGAACACGATGGCTGCACTCACTGGGCCAAAAGAAAGTCCCGAAGCGTCCTCGGATGAACGCCAGGAGCAAGAAACTGACGCTGAATTCCTTCGCCGGATATTGGAGAAGAAGGATAAAGAGGCTGCTGAACAAGCAGCCAACATAAAGCGAATGGCCCTCCTATTCCAGGACATGGTGGGAATGATGATCCAACAAGATCCTCCAGCTGAAGATCCCCCGATCGTCCTTGAAGACAATAGGGGAGAAACGTCAAATCCTCCACTGGCTCTGTCAACAGCCAAGGAGGAGGCAATCTCCAAGGCTGACCTGGACGAATATATAACTCGGCAGATCCGGGTTCATCAGGCGACTGAAGCAGCCGGTCAGGTCGTAAAAACGGGGCGACCGTACCCGGGCTGGTATGACCAAATCAGTTACCCGCCGGGATATACGATCCTTAAGTTCCACGTATATAAAGGGACAGGGAATCCGCATCAGCATGTCGCTCAATTCAGGGCCTTATGCGGCAATACTGGAGGCGATGACAAATTGTTGCTTCGCCAATTCGTTGGCAGTTTAGCAGAAACAGCCTTTGAATGGTATTCGGAGCTACCTAACGAATCTGTCAAAACATTTGCGGAGATGGAGCTACTATTTACACAAAGATTCGCGAGTGCTAGTGAACGCACCCCGATAACAGCACTGATAAATACCAGGATAAGGCCCGGCGAAACATGGGTCCAATACGCAACACGATGGTGGAACCTATGGTCGAAATGCAAACAACGCATAGAAGAGGCTCCTGCAGTAGGCATGTTTGTAGGTACCCTTGATCCGCAAGCGACCATCTCGCAATTCATGATGTTCTTCAGGCCGACCACCTTCCAGGCCTTGATCGATAAGTTAGCCCAAATGGACCAGATGGGCCATGGACCTTCTCCTCCAAAACCAGATTCTCGAAATGAGAAAGGAAAAAGGAAAGCGATCGTCGTCGCCAATGCTCAACAACAGCCGAGCAACTCAAAACCGGTCGTTCGCCAAAATAGCGTGCGTCTATGCCCATCCCTCTGTTTACCCCAATCAGAGCAAAGCTCTGTTCAAATTCCAAGGCGGGAGAAGAAGCAACGCTTCATCTTCCCCCAATCAGAAATAAAGCTTTGCTTTGAAATTTTAAACTTTAATTTCGAAGCAACGCTTCAGATCACGTGCGCTGCGCGCAATGCGCCACGTGTCAGAAGTTGACACGGCAGCACAACGCCCGAGGCAGTCTGTTCAATCAGAGCAAGGCTCTTTAAAAAGCAAAAGCAACGCTCAACTGCGCAAGCGCACCGCTGTGCGACACGTGTCTGCGCAGTTGCGCAAACACTGTTGCGCAAGTGCACCACAGCACGCCACATGTCTGCGCAGTTGCGCAAGCGCAACTGCGCAAACGCACCGCTGCGCGACACGTGTCTGCGCAGCTGTCTGCGCAGACAGCTGCGCAAACACTGTTGCGCAAGTGCACCGCTGAGCGACACGTGTCTGCGCAGCTGCGCAAGCGCTGCTGCGCAAGTGCACCGCTGAGCGACACGTGTCTGCGCAGCTGCGCAAGTGCACCGCTGATGCATCTGCCCCGAATCTCAGCGTCAGGCCATCGCGGTCCTGTGCGCCGCCTTTCGGAGGGGAACAGATTCTGGCACGCCCGGTGGGACCTCTTCCTCTTTCCACTCCACACTTCGTGTGTCGTGTTCGCGAACAAATCGCGGTTTGCTGTGATTGCCTGTGGATTCAAGGTACTAAGATTTGGTGTCTTGCTCCGTGCAGAAAACAGAAAATCAATGGCTTCGAACTGCATCGCCTGCAGCAACAACTCTCGCTCCGTCATTACTGGAGGAGTGACTTATGGGCCCCAAGCGGCCTCCCTTTTCAAAATGCCGGTAGAGCAGGTGGCTCAAACCACCACTGGACTATTTTTTGGGACCATGCTCCCACCAATGAGCTTCAACTCCCCAATGACATTGCAAGAAGCTCCAAAGAAGTCGGTCTTCGATCGACTTACCACTGCCGCGACCCCTCTCAACAGGTCGCCCAACTCCACTGCTTCAGGTTTTAATGGATTAGGCCAGAGCTCCATCGGGCCCATGAAGAAGCCTGCCATACCAGAAGACGTTATCCCGAAGCAGATAGCCATCCTAGCTCCCGTTCTTGGCAAAGTCACCAAGGTTGCTTCCCATGCTCGGAAGTCCGCTTCTGACAGGTTGGTCGTCCCCGTTCAACGGACGTCGATCTTTAAAAGACTGGTACCAGTATATTCTGACCAACACAGGGGGCATGAGAAGGTCACCCCTATAGCTGAAACAACTCCATCAGCACGACATGCCCGACGTCGCTACTGGCGCCGAGTGAGGAAGGCTGGGGGCAACTCCCCCTCTGGACTTACTCCTCCAACTCCGATGGTGAGGATCGATGCTGCTGTTCCAACCAAGAACAGCTTTGAACTGCTCAACAAGGTGCGCAAAAACTCTCCTACTGCGATGTTGAAACGAACTCCTTCACCTGTGGAGAATACTCCAGAGAAGAAGCTAGAGCAGCCCCCTCAACGGCTGTCCTCTAAAATTTACAAAGTCTGGCGACAGCTCCAAGAGTCGGTGATCGATCGAGACTGCCTCCGACGACAGAAAAAGATGAAGGTTCGGCAGGGGAAGGATTACTCTGTCAAACCACAAGAAGCAAAAGCTACTCGGGTGCCCACTACAACGGCTCCCTTAACTCCAATCACTCAAAAAAGGAGGCCGCAAAAAGCCCCTGTGTCTTCGGCAAATCGCAAAGACACCGAACACAAACGCCCCAAGTCTGGGGGCATGGTGGTGCATACTGTTTATATGGCTTCTGGAAAGGAGGAAAGCCGCACTTCTACGGGCCACCGACCGCTCACCCGATCCGTGACGAAAGCCCAGGAGCAACAACAAAAGCTTCAGGAAATGATGACTACAATAGCTGCACTCACTGAGCCAAAAGAAAGCTCTGAAACGTCTTCGGATGAGCGTCAAGAACAAGAAACCGACGCTGACTTTTTACGCAGAGTTCTCGAAAAGAGGGACAAAGAAGCTGTAGAGCAAGCGGCTAACATAAAACAGATGGCACTCGTCTTCCAAGATATGGTAGGGATGATGTTACAGCCGGACCCTCCTGCTGAAGAGCCTCCGATCGTCCTTGAAGACGACAGGGGAGAAACGTCAAATCCTCCGCCGGCTCTGTCAACAGCCAAGGAGGAGGCAATCTCCAAAGTTGACCTAGATGAATATATAGCTCAGCAGATCCAGGTTCATCAGGTGAATGAAGCGGCTGGGCAAATTGTTAGAACCGGACGACCGTATCCGAGCTGGTATGACCAAATCAATTACCCGCCAGGATATACGATCCCTAAATTCCACGTATATAAAGGGACAGGGAATCCGCATCAGCATGTCGCTCAATTCAGGGCCTTATGCGGCAATACTGGAGGCGATGACAAATTGCTGCTACGTCAATTCGTCGGCAGCTTAGCAGAAACAGCCTTTGAATGGTATTCGGAGCTGCCTAACGACTCTATCAAAACATTTGCAGAGATGGAGCTGCTGTTTACACAAAGATTCGCGAGTGCTAGTGAACGCACTCCGATAACAACACTGATAAATGCCAGGATAAGGCCAAGCGAAACGTGGGTCCAATACGCAACACGATGGCGGAACCTATGGTCGAAATGCGAACAACGCATAGAAGAGGCACCTGCGGTAGGCATGTTTGTGGGCACTCTCGATCCGCAGGCGACCATCTCACAATTCATGATGTTCTTCAGGCCGACCACCTTCTAGGCCTTGATTGAAAAATTAGCCCAAATGGACCAGATGGGCCATAGGCCTTCTTCTTCAAAGACAAAGCCTTGGAATGAAAAGGGCAAAGGGAAGGCAACCTTCGTTGCCAATACTCAACAACGGTCGAACAACTCAAAGCCGGTCGTTCGCCAAAACAACGTGCGCCCACGCCCATCCCTCGAAGAGAGGCTGGGACGTCCTTACTCGTTTCCGCAGAATAAAACGAGAAGACTGTTTGAGCTGGCAGTGCGCAACAGACTTATTAATCTGCCGAGTCCAAAGCGTCTGTCGCAGCCGGGCGATCTTAATAATCCCAATTATTGCCCTTACCACCAAACGGTAAGTCACCCGATTGAGGATTGTTTCGTCTTTAAGGGATGGATTGAGGATCAATACCTGCAAGACAAGTTCACGCTGTCTGAAAGCTGGAAGGTAAACCCACCACAGCCGCACTCTCCAAGGAAGACGGACACGCCGGGGGCAACTTGTTCTTTCGTCGAGGATGAAAACGATGGAGAAAACTTATCGGATGAATCCGAAGACTACGTAGCGACTTGTTATGTGATTTCTCATTCACTGACGGATGATGAGGAGGATCCTTGCGCTGAGAAATCAACGGCGGACCCTGAAACAGAAATTCCGCGGCCGTTAGACAAGTTGATCGATGCCTTCCTAAATGAAATTCGTCTGAAAGCAAAAGCCAATCAAGAGCATGAAATGGCCATACTGGAAAGAACCAAGGTATTCCCGTCAAATCAAAAGCCATACACTGCGGGTAAAAACAAATTCAAGACGAGGAAACGGTTCGCCAAAGCTCTATCAATAGGAATGAAGCTACCGCCCTCCGAAGAAAATTCTTTCTCTGAGGTAGAGATGCACCCTAACTTCTGTTTATATCATCAGAAGATCATACATCCTACCGAAGACTGCGAATCCTTTAACTGTTGGTGGCAAGGGTTTGTTTCCTAATTTAAAATCAGGAAAGCTTCTGAGAAAAGCTTCAAAAAGGGGGTCACGTGTTGGCACGTGACACCTAAAAGGGATCATCAAGTCAAGTTCAGTTTCCTGACTACGCTGAAGAAAATGGGCTTCACAAAGAGTCACGTGTTCCCACGTGACCAGGGTCACGTGGCGACACGTGACATTTAAATGCAAGCGTCAAAGGCACACAAGTTCTCTGATCAAGTCAAGAAAAGGCTTCAGAAGAGGTCACATGTTCCCACGTAACCAGGGTCACGTGTTAGCACGTGACGTTCAAGACAGCAGACTCATTCTCCAGAAGAACCGAAGAAAGAGAGTTCAAACAAGGGTCACGTGCTCACACGTGACCAGGGATCACGTGGTAGCACGTGACGCTTAGGCAGCGATCAGAAGACAGAGCGCAAAAGAAAGGAAAAGGCTCATTCCAAAGGGGGTCACGTGCCCACACGTGACCATGGGTCACGTGGTCACACGTGACCAGCTTTCAAAGCCCATTGTGTTAACAGAATTAAATTCTGAAGGAGATTTAAATCTTTCCAAAGGAGAGTGATTATCTGGGGCCGATCAAATTAAAGACTCAGGAGTGATTGAAATATCATCTATCTATGGGAAAATCTCGGGTTTGGAAAGATTTCCCCTTTAAATCTAACCAAAATAACAAGGGAGAATCTCTGGATTTAAAATCCAATGGTGAATAAAATTCACCTAATAATCCAACGGCCCAAAATGAATGATGAATGCAAATCAAATCTCAATGAAGATTCGTCAAAAACTGATTGATTCGGCTGCTTCTCCTATAAATAGGAGCCAAGAGACACAGAGAAAGATATACATGCGCAGAGAAGAAAAAAGAAAAAAGGAGAAGAGCTTTGATACTTTGAAAAGACTCGGATCTTCTGCGAAAAACCCTAGGTAAGAAAGGGAAGGCCTTTTGAAAGAAAGAGAATTTAATTCTCAACAGAGTTTAACTCTGATAATGTAAAAACAGAAGAACATATTTCTTCTCTCTTTGATGGAGGATCTGCAAAGTGCACATCTCCCCTTAAGGTTGAGAATTTAATTCTCAATGGGTTGAGATCCTGCCATGCAGATCCAAAACAGGGAGAAGGAATGCAAGCACGAGAATTTAATTCTCGCAGAACTATAGGAATTTAATTCCTTTAAAATAAAAGGAGGGCTTGACCCTATATTATGGGAATTTAATTCCTCCAGAACAAAAAAGAAACAGGGTTTAACCCTAATTAAGAACCTAGTTCTGCTGAAACAGCAGGAATTTAATTCCCTTAATCATACAGAGGATGGAAGTTTAAACTCCTTAAAAACTTTATTAGGGTTTAACCCTATTCAGCCCTTCACGTATATGAGGAATTTAATTCCTACAGAAAATTCAGAGTTAAAACTCTATTGCAGAAAGCAAAGTCTTCGAAAGGAAGTAGGAATTTAATTCCTCTGAAATTTACAGTTCGAGGAATTTAATTCCTGAAAGAAGATTAACAAAGCCTTTAAACAAAATACCTAGAGGCAGGGTCACGTGTCATCACGTGACCCCCCCAAGAGATCTACAGAAAGCCCCTTTGAGGCAGCACCCCACGTGACCCACGTGACCCTCGGCAGAAGCTCTAAATACATAGGCATTTGAATGCCCATCACGTGATGGCACGTGACGCTCTGAAAGACGCGATAATCTCAGCAGAACAAATGAAGGGAGGGCGCTCTCACGTGCTGCCACGTGACCCCTCTTACCTTAGTGTTTAAACACTAAACTAAAACTCTCGAACCCAGTGTTAAAACACTGTTGGGCCTTAGTGTTCAACACTAATTAAAAAGCTTTATTTGCAGTATTCAACACTGATTACCTTAGTGTTTAAACACTAATCTGAGATCTTCATTTGCAGTGTTCAACACTGATTACCTTAGTGTTTAACACTAACCTGAAAAAGCATTGTTGCTGGTGTTCAACACCAAATATTCTCTTAGTGTTAAACACTAACTTGTCAACCCCATTCCCAGTGTTCAACACTGACTGCTCTGTAGTGTTTAACACTAGGCTCTGGCCCAATTGGCTTAAATGGATGGAGGTAAAGCCTCTCCTGATTGGACTTAGCCTAAGATGGCCGTAAGTCCTCAATTGGTGATTAACTGGTCCAGTGGACTCATAACATAATTAATTCGTCTTGACCCCAAATTGGGCCAAGGATTATTTAATCCACTCCGGTTCTAGGGTACATCTCTTCACTCCTTTGATACTCGGCATTGTAATCCCTCAATGTCTTCAAAGAGGTGACGGGTCCCGACGACCACACATTGATATGGACTGTGGGGTCCTTAAACTCATGTCTAATGCAAATTCCTGGTTACGTGGAACGCGGATAATGTCACTCTTTGACCCCGTGGAAAACGTCCAGAGCGGAGCCTGGTCCTCGCCAAGCACGGCAGTGAACCCGTGTGAAGCATCCAGAGCACAGTGGACTGTGGGGTCCTTAAACCCATGGACTACGACGTCCTTAACCTTGACCGAGATGTCTTAAAACTAATAATGGACTATGGGGTCCTTAAACCCATGGACTACGACGTCCTTAACCTTGACCGAGATGTCTTAAAACTAACAATGGACCGCAATGTCCTTAAACTACCCATGGACCGCAATGTCCTTAAACTACCCATGGACCGTAATGTCCTTAAACTAGAACAATAGAGCCCCGCATGCTCTTTTGTCGGATCTAAACGGTCCCGTTTAAGTTGATCTTAGCCTCAAAGATGGCTAACGTATCCTTAAACCTTCAAACAGAATGGACTATAAATCCCCCCAATTAACTCTGGCTCGAGGGTACATCCTTGAACTCCTCTGACATCCGTCGTTGTAATCCTTCAACGTCGTCAGAGAGGTGACGGGTCCCGACGGCCACACATTCATGGACCACTATGTCCCTAAACTGGAACATTAGAGTCCAAACGCTCTTTTGTCGGATCTAAACGATCCCGTTAAGTTGATCTTAGTCACAAAGTTAGACTAACGTATCCTTAACAAACGTTTGAGTTGATCTTAGCCTCGAGTAGGGCTGACGTATCCTCAAACCAAAACCCCCCCCCCAAACCAAAATCTAAGATAATACGGATTTGGACTAGTCCACGCCCTACGGGCGACGACATAACTCAGTCTCCGTAAACAATCCACGGGCAACAAAATACAAAACAGACACCCACGACACGAAGTGACCATCTGGAGAAGGAGAAAGTTGTTACCGCAATGCGGTAGCGTAATTAACTGTAGGGGCTTGTGCCTGCAGGGAAGAGCGTCCCCACAATCAAAAACCCCTCAAACGAGGGGGAATCTGACGAAGTCTGCTACATCGGACGCATCCGTCTAAACCTTCGATACGTGGTGCCATAAATCAACTTGGCATCTTCGGAGAGGTGGACGGATAGCACCAATTAGCATCTGCCCCGAATCTCAGGCGAGACGTCCCCGCGTCTCGGCCGTCTTTCGAAGGGGAACAGATTCTGGCACGCCCGGTGGGACCTTTTCCTCTTTCCACTCCACACTTCGTGTGTCGTGACTCGCGAACCAATCGCGGTTCGCTAATGGTTGCCCTTGGGTTTCAAGATACTAAGAATTGGCGTCTGGCTTATTGCAGAAAGCAAAGGATCGATGGCTCCTACTTCCGTGAAAGTCTCCAACTGCTCAGACTGCAATTGCAACCAACGCTCTGCCTCGCCAGGAAGTATAGCCTACGGACCCCAAGCTGCTTCGCTATTCACAATGCCCGTGGAACAGGTCACTCGCGCCACCACAGGATTGTTCTTTGGGACCATGATCCCGCCGACGAACTTCACCGCTCCAGTGCTGACAACGGAAGCTCTCAAGAAGTCGGTCTTTGATCGTCTTACCCCTGCCGCGGCTCCTCTCAACGAGTCGCCCAACGTCAACGCCTCGGTCTTCTCTAGATTGGGCCAGAAATCTTTCGAACCCATCACGGGACCTACAATCTCAGAGAAGGTTGCTTCTAAGAAAGTGGCCGCTCCTATCCCAGAAGTCGTCAAGGCAGCCTCTCCGGCCAAAAGGTCGGTCTTTACAAGATTAACGGCTTCAGCTCCCGCTCCTACTGCCCAAAGGACATCGGTCTTTGACAGGCTAATACCAACTGCGACCCCACGCCCAGACAGAGGGCAAAACGAAACCGTTCTTACCGCTGACCCTACACCATCCGCTCGACACGCTCGACGTCGCCATTGGCGCCGAGTGAGGAAGGCTGGGGGCAACTCCCCATCTGGGTTGACTCCATCAGTCCCGGTAGCAGAAGTTAATGCTGCTGTTCCAACTGGGAACAGCTTCGAAATGCTAAATAAAGTGCGAAGAAATTCTCCTACTGCAGTACTGAAGAGGTCTCCTCCCCCGTTAAAGAAGGTTGTGGAAATGGAGTCAGAACGGCCCCAATCTCCTCAACGGCTGTCTTCCAAAATCTATAAGGTTTGGCGGCAGGCACGGGACTCAATCATCGATCCGAACTTCTCCCGCCAACACAAGAAGCTGAAAACCCAACCGGAAGCTGGTCACCAGGCCAAACCCCAAAAGGCTGTGGATCAACTGACTCATAAAAGAAGGAGGCCGGAGAAGACCCCATGGCACGCAACGACGGCTAAAAGCACTGAGCCCAGACGCCCTAAGTCTGGGGGCATGGTGGTGCACACTGTTTACATGGCCTCTGGAAAAGAGGAAAGCCGCACTTCTACGGGCCACCGACCGCTAACTCGATCCGTGACAAAAGCCCAGGAACAGCAACAGAAGCTGCAAGAAATGATGAATGCTATGGCCGCGCTCACCGGGCCAAAAGAAAACCCAGAAACGTCCTCAGACGCACGCCGGGAGGAAGAAACCGATGCTGAATTCCTTCGCCGGACACTGGAGAAAAGGGACAAAGAGGCTGCTGAACAAGCGGCCAACATACAACGGATGGGCCTTCTCTTCCAAGATGTGATAGGAATGATGATCCAGCAGGACTTACCCGCCGAGGATCCCCCGATCTTTCTTGAAGACGACCGAGGAGAAACGTCAAATCCACCACCAGCCCTCTCAACGGCCAAGGAGGATGCAATCTCTAAGGCTGACTTGGCTGACTATATAGCCCAGCAGATCCGGGTTCACCACGCGACTGAGGCAGCCGGTCAAGTCGTGAAAACGGGGCGGCCGTATCCGAGCTGGTACGACCAAATCAAATACCCGCAAGGCTATACGATACCAAAATTCCACGTGTATAAGGGGACCGGCAATCCCCATCAACATGTCGCCCAGTTTCGGGCCCTCTGCGGTAACACCGGCGGTGATGATAAATTGTTGCTCCGCCAGTTTATGGGCAGCTTATCAGAAACAGCGTTCGAATGGTACTCGGAACTCCCGAACGATTCTATCAAAACGTTCGCTGAAATGGAGTTGTTGTTCACTCAGCGATTTGCAAGTGCCAGCGAACGCACTCCAATAACTGCACTTATTAATGCCAGGGTAAAACCGGGCGAAACCTGGGTCCAGTACGCTATACGTTGGCGGAACTTGTGGTCGAGATGTGAGCAACGCATTGAGGAAGCACCTGCGGTAGGCATGTTCGTGGGAACTCTAGACCCTCACGCAACTATCTCCCAGTTTATGATGTTCTTTAAGCCAACCACATTCCAGGCCCTGATCGACAAGTTGGCTCAGATGGACCAGATGGGTCATAGACCACCTACACCGAAGTCGGAACCTCGGAATGACAAGGGTAAAGGAAGAGCAACATTTGTTGCAAATGCCCAAGAGCAACCTAACGCCCCGAAACCGACAGATCAACTGGAGGAAAGACGTCGGTATTATAATGAGAAGATGAAGCGTCCCTACTCGTTCCCACGGGACAAGACGAAACGGCTATTCGAGCTGGCAATACGCAACAGACTTATAAACCTGCCAAATCCAAGACGACCGCCGCAACCCACCGAGGTGAATAACCCTAACTATTGCCCTTACCATCAGACGGTAGGCCATCCGATTGAAGATTGCTTCGTCTTCAAAGGATGGATTGAAGACCAATACCTCCAGGGGAAGTTTGTACTGTCCGAAAAGTGGAAGGTGAACCCACCACAGCCGCATGCTCCGAGGAAAGCGGATACACCGGGGGCAACATGTTCTTTTATTGAAAAAGCTCCATGGGAGGTCGTGCTATCAACTAAAACCAAAAGAATGCTGAGAGACCTTCATGCGTGCCCTGCGATCGAATGGAAGGACCCTCTTGAACCTCAAATTACCAAAGGAATGTTGAAGCCCTGCCCAACTACGAAGACTCGCGATAATGGCCCAAATACTCACGCCCAACCGTCAAAATCTTCGAAGAAAAAGAAGAAGAAATCCAAGAAGTCCGTGAAGCCTGGAAAAGAGCACACGAACTTGCAGAAGCAAATCGACGCATTGGAAGAGTACAACCAAAAGGCGCGAACTCCTGTCACACTGCAAGAGTTCCTCAACCACATCTTTCAAGAGGAAGATGATGGAGAGAGCTCGTCAGACGAATCCGAAGAATATGTGGCGAGTTATAACGTGATCTCCCACTCGTTTACTGATGATGGGAAAACTCATGGCACTAAAAAGCTAGAGGCAGAGCCTGTACCAGAGCATGCATGGCCAACAGATGAAATGATCGACGCTTTTCTAGACGAGATTCGTCTAAAATGTAAAGCGGACCAGGAGCGTGAGATGACCACGTCGGAAGGAGCCAAATGCGGGCAACTGAACGAAAGAGTTGAGCTACCCCTGCCAGAGCGAAAGGCATCCGAGGTAGACAAGAAGGTATTCAAGACAAGGAAAAGGTTTGCTAAAGCCATGTCGATGGGAATGAGGCTACCGCCCTCGGAAGGAAACACACACGATGGGGTAGAGAGGCAACCCGACTATTGCGCATATCATCGGAAAATATCACATCCCACGGAGGAGTGCGACGCCTTTCAGATATGGTGGCAAGGATATGTTGCTCGTCGGCAACATGTTAAGCGCATGAAACGCAAGAGCCGTCGAGAGCGAAGAAGTACTATCGATGGGCACGACAGAGCTACTGGCAACTGTTACATGGTAAACGCCAGGGAGTCACAAGTTCTCACCTTTGGGAGCGACTCTGATGAAGAAATGGCTCTGGGCCCTCTCTTTAAAGAATCTGTTTTGGGGAAAGAGGAGGAATCGGAGATCTGCGAGAACATTCAGCTGCGCAATCGCACACTCCCAGAAAAGAATCTCGGGCCCGGGAATAGAAAAGATAAGGGAAAGGAAAAAGTCACTGAAGATATCACTTTAGATGACCAAGTTACGAGAGAGCTGGCTGCCAAAGACCCTCCTAGGAAGAGTAAAGTGGACTATAACATCCTCGCGCACCTAAGGAAGCTACCTTCTCAGCTTAGCATTCTTGATGCCCTCCTATTATCAAAAGAAGCGCGAGACTCACTAATTAAGGCGTTACAAGAACCCGAGCAATTCCAAGCCTTCCTCGCCACTGAAAGGATGAAGAATGAACTGGAGGAAGTGCATACGGCCGACGTCACTTTCGGTGATGAAGACCTCCTTCTTGGGACGTGCGACCACAACCGGCCCCTATATGTCTCCGGATACTGCCATGATATCAAGATAGGCAAGATCCTGGTGGATAATGGATCATCCGTCAACCTCCTGAATGTACGGGTGTTGAAGGAAATCTGCATGAGTGTGCAACACCTTGCTCGTGATAAAATTACTATCTCCGGTTTCGATTCACAATCGTCACGGACTCTCGGATCCGTGATACTAACATTACGCTTCGGACTTCTCGTCACAGACATCAAATTCCATGTCATTGACGCCAAGACCTGTTACAACGCCTTGCTCGGCCGCCCTTGGCTACACGAGTACAATATCATCCCTTCTACACAACATCAGTGTATGAAGTACTTCAAGGATGGTTTCGAGTATACCGTAACAGGTGAGTTAAACCCATTTTCCGTGAACGAAGTCCGCAAATACGAAGATGCGAAATACTTTTTGCCAGATTTCGAGGATACAGAAAAGTGTCGCAATCCGGAAAACAAAACCGCCGCCACCATCCCTATTTTCGGGAGCGATACCGAAGAAGAGGAAGAGATAGTTTATGCAGGGCCATCTCAACGCAACAACCTGAGGACACCCGCCCCCGTATTGGTCTTCGGAAGTGATTCAGAAGATGAAGTTAATGCTGTGTTCTCCAATCGGCTGTCAATACAAGCACCCCCTGGCGATGACCATAGTTTGCAAATCACCATGGTACCGCGAGAACACTACAAGGACCTCGACGCGCTTCAGGCTCACGATGTGCAGGACCTGCAAACATTTTACGTCCCTCCCAGGCGAAGGGGCGAGAAGGTGATCCTATTTTACCGATCCTCAGAGTCGAAAATAGAGAAAGAGATCTGGCATGGCGTAGATACTACGCTCGACAGGCTCCAACCCATCCGTCTGCCCAGATACTATACAAACGGATTAAAGAAGCTATTGAAGCGCCAAGGAGTACCTTTAGAACAGACCGTTCGGCAGGCGCGGTTCTACAACAAGATTTGGGATGTCCCCGGGACTCAACGCAAATTGCCCAACAGGAAGATGGAAACACTCGGGCTTGGATACGCAAGAGCTGGAAAACGGGAACGGACTCACAGCAGCTACACTGTATATACCTTTGATAAAGAAGAGGACGCCCTGTCAGGAGACGCCAACCCTTCATTAAAACTAGACCCCGCGATTGAAGCACCGAGTCCGTCATTTGAAGAACGAACGAACAAGCCTATCAGGAAAACGGGTCAGAGAGCTCAGGAAGACCGCAACCGCGAGATGGCCATCTACAAGAAGGCCAGGACGCAACGTCTATCTCAACGTACCGAAAAAGACAAAGACGCATATCCTCGTCAATCCGTTGTACGAAAGGCCCGACGCAGAGATGGAAATAAATCAAGAAGCGGCTCGGGTTTGCCCCTCGTGAAGAAGATGAGTCGAGCGTATTCCTTCCCCCGAGACAAGACGGAGAGGCTACTTAACCTCGCTATAAAACATCAAATGATCACGCTTCCAGAGTCTAGACGTCCTGAGCAAGCTAGCCAGGTCTCTCATCGAGTTATTGCTCTTATCACCAAGCCATAGGACATCCTACCGAGGACTGCTTCACCTTCAAGAACTGGGTCGAGGACCAGTACCGACGGGGCAGATTCGCTTTATCCGACGGCTGGAAGGTAACGCCGCCGCGAAAGCGTGAGCCCAAGGCCGCAAGAGCAGAACCGGGTCCACCTCAGTCCAGGGAGCGGGTTCGCACTTGTTATACGATTACGATATTAGGAGAAGAGCCCGAGAACGTAGATGACCTTTACCGGTGCTTTGAGAACAGCGATGATGAGGTGATCTCAGAATTTCCGCCCGCTCCGAAAGAACTGGAAGATGGTATACATACTACTGCAGATAACCTCAAGAAGATTGAGTTGGGATCGGCAGACGACCCGCGACCGACATTTGTCAGCGAGCTATTATCCGAAGAAAAGGTGGCTGCGTTAAAGAACGTGCTTCTGCGGCATAAAGACTGCTTCGCGTGGAACTACTCCGAGATGCCAGGATTAGACCCGGAGATTGCTGTGCATAGATTAGCAATATCCCCAGATATCAAGCCAGTCAAGCAGGCGCCAAGAAGGATGCGACTCGAGCTTGAAATGAGCATCAACGCCGAAGTCAAGAAGTTGATCGATTCTGGATTTATCCAAGAAGTCCAATACCCCGACTGGATCGCCAATATCGTCCCGGTAATGAAGAAGAATGGGACGGTACGCATATGCATGGATTTCAGGGATCTCAATAAAGCCTGTCCAAAGGACGATTTCCCGATGCCGGTAACCGAGCTAATGATAGATAACACGTCCACTCACGAGGTTTTCTCCTTTATGGACGGTTCATCAGGATACAATCAGATAAAAATGCATCCCGAAGACCAGAAGCACACCGATTTCCGCACCCCTTTGGGTATATTTTGCTACAAGGTTATGCCCTTTGGTCTAAAGAACGCTGGCGCCACCTATCAAAGGGCCATGACAAAGATCTTCGACGATCTCATACATGACATCGTCGTGTGCTATATCGATGACCTCGTAGTAAAGAGCATGTCATACGAAGAGCATTTAAAGCATCTGGAGACTGTATTTCAACGCCTTCGGCAATATAATTTGAAAATGAATCCCCTCAAATGCGCGTTTGGAGTCTCCTCGGGCAAATTTCTGGGATTCATCGTTTGACACCGAGGTATTGAAATAGATCCGTCAAAGATTAAGGCGATCATGGAAATGCCTCCGCCAAGAACCCTCAAGCAGTTGCGGTCTCTCCAAGGGAAGCTCGCATATATCCGGCGGTTTATCGCCAATCTTTCAGGCAAATGCCGTCCTTACAGCCACCTGATGAAAAAGGTACCCCATTCGTTTGGGATCACAAATGTCAAGGTGCACTAGACGAGATCAAGCAGTACCTGCAGAACCCTCCAGTGTTGGCTGCTCCAGTGAAGGGAAAGCCTCTCATTCTTTACACGGCCGCCCTCGAAGGTTCCTTAGGCGCATTATGGGCACAAGAGAACGATCAGGGGAAAGAAAGAGCACTTTACTACTTAAGTCGAGTGCTGCTGGGGGCAGAAAGCAACTATTCCCCCATTGAAAAGCACTGCCTGGCGTTGATCTTCGCAATAACAAAGTTTAGACATTACGCATTAGCACATGAAGTCCGTCTTATTTCAAAGGTGGACCCTCTCAAATATTTGATGTCGAAAGCCATACTGACGGGACGACTTGCTAAGTGGGCCCTGCTCTTGATGGAGTTCTCGATAACGTATCAACCTCGCAAGGCAGTGAAAGGCCAGGCCATTGCCGACTTCCTCGCCGAGCACCCGATACCGGCCAATTCTCCTCTGAATTGCGATTTGCCGGACGAGCATGCATTTGATGCGATTAGCGGCGGAAGCACCCGATGGGAACTCTATTTCGATGGAGCATCCTCCATAAAGAAACAGAAACAAGGTATCCCAATGATCAAATCAGGGATAGGCCTCATCTTTGCAACTCCACAAGGAGGGATAATGCGCTTCGCCTTCTCCTTAACAGAGCCGAGGACAAACAATGAAGCCGAATATGAAGCCCTGATAGCAGGCCTCGAGATCGCCATCGACATAGGAATTGAGGACCTCCTCATATACGGGGATTCTCAGCTGGTCGTTAGTCAAGTAAATGGTGACTACCAAACGTGCAAGCCGGAGTTGGTAAAGTACGGCGAAAGGGTGCAACAACTATTGACCCAAATTCCCTCCTATACTTTGGAGAACATACCGCGCGCGGAAAACAGCAAAGCAGACACGTTGGCTAAACTTGCTAAAGAACTGGCTGACGAGAACCTCGATGACGTCAGAATCGTGGTACAAAGCCGTCGAGTGCTCGCCCCGGCAGAAATATCTCCGGAATCATGCGAAGAAAAGGGAACGACTGAGCAGACGACCCTACAAATAAAAGACCATGAGAAGGCCGAAGACTGGAGGGAAGTCTTCATAGACTACTTTAAGTCCCACCGAATGCCCGAAGAAGCGTCCTCAAGACATCAGCTCATGAAACGAGCTCTATCCTTCGCTTTCGTCAACGACATTCTATACAAGAGATCGTTTGATTCTCTATGGCTCAGATGCTTAGGACCTGACGAAGCAGAAAGAGTCGTTCAGGAAGTTCATGACGGACTTTGCGGTTCTCACCAAGCAGGCCCAAAGATGAAGTTAAAAATTAAACGGATGGGTTATTACTGGCCCACGATGATCCAGGACTGCCTCGAGTATGCGAAGCAATGCCACTCATGCCACATCCATGGAGACTTCATCCACCAACATCCGAATCCACTGCACCCGACGTTGGCTAGTTGGCCATTCGAAATGTGGGGGACTGACATAGTCGGCCCCATTGAGCCAGCATCATCCCGGGGACACCGCTTTATCCTGGCGACAACCGATTACTTCTCCAAATGGGCAGAAGCAGTACCGCTGAAGGAAGTGAAGACAGAGAATATTCTCCACTTCTTCAAGACGCACGTCATCTATCGGTTTGGAACTCCACGGCGGATTATCTCCGATAACGGGCCGGCCTACCGAAGCCATAAGATTAGCCGCTTCGCACAGCGGCACAATATAGACTGGAGATATTCTTCAGTTTACAATCCACGAGCTAACGGTCTGGCCGAGGATTTCAATAAGACCTTGACGAAGATCATAAAAAAGACCGTTTCCAGGAATAAGAGAGACTGGCACGAAAGGCTGCAAGAAGCCCTTTGGGCTTATCGAACTACGTTCAAGACGCCCACAAACACAACGCCGTACGCGTTGGTGTTTGGGACGGAAGCAGTGCTCCCCCTCGAGATAGAGTTACCCTCTCTACGAGTAGCAGTCCACCACGAGCTGACGAACGAAGAAAATGCTCACCTTCGGCTTGACGAGCTTGATGCCCTCGACGAAACCCGGCTCATAGCGCAACAACATCTAGAAACCTACAAAGCAAAGATGACGCGCTCGTACGAACGATTGACCAGGCCGAGGACATTCCGCCAAGGCGAACTCGTACTAGTGGTCAAAAGACCTATGATCCCCAATCGTGCCAAGCGGGGAAAATTTGAGCCAAACTATGAAGGCCCGTACATCATAGACAAGGTCTACCAGGGTGGAGCCTACCTACTCATGGACATGCACGGTGAAAGGCCTTTCAGGCCAATAAACGGCCGCTTCTTGAAGAAATACCACGCTTAATAAGCTGCAGCCTAGGTCAATGATGGATAACGACGACTATGTCCGCTCACTATCTTCCTAGGCTCAGACTTTACAAGCAGCAGCCGGCCTTCCTATATCGACGGACCGAAACGTCCTTAAACTAACAACGGACCGAAACGTCCTTAAACTATCGACGGACCGAAACGTTCTTAAATTAACAACGGACCGAAACGTCCTTAAACTATCGACGGACCAAAACGTCCCTAAACTGCTACCGCAACGTCCTTAGGTCGACGAGATGGATAAATAAAGAAAAAAGAAGAAAAAAAAATAATAATACAAAAAAAACAAAAAAAAAACGGTATGTCCATAAGCAAAGTGGGCACGGATGAAAACCCGAAAGGGCTCCGTGAGTAAAAACAGCAGGGCTGCCGGCAAGTGTTCGTGAAAACCTGAGAGGGCGCGACCTTGTAAAAAAAAAAGTAAAAAAAAAAAAACGGTATGTCTATAAGCAAAATGGGCACGGATGAAAACCCGAAAGGGCTCCGTGAGTAAAAACAGCAGGACTACCGGCGAGTGTTTGTGAAAACCCGAAAGGGCGCAACCTCGTTAAAGGACACTTACAGAGTCCTCTCGACCTTGTAAGGAGAAACCACCTGCGTGAGATCCTTACGACTCACAAAGGAGCAACACACTTAGGGATCCTCACGATTCCTAAGGAGAAAATACACTTACGAGATCCTCACGACTCGTAAGGAGAATTCTCTTATGGGACCCTCACGGCTCATGAGATTTGAAAGTCTTAAGTTACAGAAACCTGAACCTGTTCTTAAGCAAATCCTCCACAACCTCCGATATTGCCCTACAAGAGGCTCAATACTGACCCTTGTATACAATCCACGGGCACAAATAAACATTTCCCCAGTAAAGTCCAACCCTTGTGGGTCCTCTCGACCCATAAGGTGAAAACCCTCTTGTAGGATCCTTACGACTTACAGAGGAACATACACTTAGGAATCCTCACGATCCCTAAGGAGAAAATACACCTGCAAGATCCTCACGACTTGTAGGGAGAAATACCTTTGTGAGACCCTTACGGCTCATGAAGTCAAAAGCCTTAGTCGACAGGACCTTAACCCTGTTTGCTAAGCCACCTTTGTTCAACATCGACAAAGGCAAATGATGATTCGCTCCTGGCAATATTCCAGTTGCAGCGATGCTGATGCCTAAACCGGTATCAAATCCCAAGTCCTTTCATGGCAAATGATGATTCGCTCCTGGCAATATTCCAGTTGCAGCGATGCTGATGCCTAAACCGGTATCAAATCCCAAGTCCTTTCATGGCAAATGATGATTCGCTCCTGGCAACATCCCAGTTGCAGCGGTGCTGATGCCGAAATCGGTGTCCAAAATCCGAGCTTGCGGCGAAAAAGCTAGCAAGCCATACATGCCTACGAAATAGCCGAAATGATGGGGCAACTTGCAATAAACAACAGCAAGTAAAAATGTATGCATGAAAAATAGCCGAAATGATGGGGCAACTCACAATAAAAAAGCAGCGAGTAAAAATAAAACAAATAGCCGAAATGATTGGGCACCGCGAGAAATAGCCGAAATGATTGGGCAATCGCGACCTTCGCGATATAAAAAGCTGAAATGATAGAGCATCGCGGAAAGAATAAAAGAAATGATAGAAAAATGAAACCTTTTTGCCCTACAGGTGATGCTACATCAATCCCTGTATACAATCCAGGGGCGCAAACAAAGAAGGGGCCATACTCCTCCCCCCAGGTTTCATCATGAGAGGAAGCCAAATCTCGACGGTTCACAAATAACCTAGAGATCGTCTCGTAACAACGGACACAACTTCAAGCTAAGCGGAACAACGGCCACTCCCAGTTCCATGGCTCGGTGGTATACATATCGCCAACAGTCAAACCTTCACCCCGTGAAATGCGGATACATTCAGCAAAAATTCCTGGTTACGTGGAACGCGGATAATGTCACTCTTTGACCCCGTGGGAAACGTCCAGAGCGGATCCTGGTCCTCGCAGAGCATGGCAGTGAACCCGTGCGAAGCATCCAGAGCGGAGCCTAGTCCTCGCCTAACGCGGCAGTGAACCCGTGTGAAGCATCTAGTGCAAAATTCCTGGTTACGTGGAACGCGGATAATGTCACTCTTTGACCCCGTGGGAAACGTCCAGAGCGGATCCTGGTCCTCGCAGAGCATGGCAGTGAACCCGTGCGAAGCATCCAGAGCGGAGCCTAGTCCTCGCCTAACGCGGCAGTGAACCCGTGTGAAGCATCTAGTGCAAAATCCCTGGTTACGTGGAACGCGGATAATGTCACTCTTTGACCCCGTGGGAAACGTCCAGAGCGGATCCTGGTCCTCGCAGAGCATGGCAGTGAACCCGTGCGAAGCATCCAGAGCGGAGCCTAGTCCTCGCCTAACGCGGCAGTGAACCCGTGTGAAGCATCTAGTGCAAAATCCCTGGTTACGTGGAACGCGGATAATGTCACTCTTTGACCCCGTAGGAAACGTCCAGAGCGGATCCTGGTCCTCGCAGAGCATGGCAGTGAACCCGTGCGAAGCATCCAGAGCGGAGCCTAGTCCTCGCCTAACGCGGCAGTGAACCCGTGTGAAGCATCTAGCGCAAAATTCCTGGTTACGTGGAATGCGGATAATGTCACTCTTTGACCCCGTGGAAAACGTCCAGAGCGGAGCCTGGTCCTCGCCAAGCACGGCAGTGAACCCGTGTGAAGCATCCAGAGCAAATACCGGACTGTGGAGTCCTTAAAATCCACGGACTATGACGTCCTTAACCTCGACCGTGATGTCTTAAAACTAACGATCAACCATCCCGATTCCCTACAGACTTTGCCTTGGTTTAAGGGTACATCTCTTCACTCCTTTAATGCCCGGCGTTGTAATTCCTCAACGTCTTCAAAGAGGTGACGGGTCTCTGCAACCAAACACCGGACTGTGGAGTCCTTAAATCCACGGACTACGAGGTCCTTAACCTTGACCGTGATGTCTTAAAACTAACAGCGGACTGTGGAGTCCTTAAATCCACGGACTATGAGGTCCTTAACCTTGACCGTGACGTCTTTAAACTACGATACCTTGAGAGATCCCTGACTCCGTGAAACACGGATAAGGGTGATCACATCCGGCACTTGCAGGCCCTCACGACCTGTAAGGAAGAAAAAACTCTCTTGTGAGATCCTTACGACTCTCAAGGGAAAACCCGCTTAAGGATCCTCACGATCTTTAAGAAGAACTCACACCTATGGGATCCTCTCGACCTGTAGGGAGAAAAACTCTTTATGAGACCCTCGTGGCTCATAAGATGCAAAAGCCTTAGGAAGCAGATCTTAACCCTGAGTCCTGAGCCATTGCTGTCCTGCAAGGAGATCAAGATAGAATACCCGCAGAATACATTCAATGGAAAGGAGACATATCATTGACAAAAAAAAATGTATCTTTTATTCATAAACCAAAATGGATACAAAGTACAATGCATGAAAGAAACAAAAAGAAAACACTTTCATCCATGAGTATGTACAAAAAGGAAGAAAAAGATACAAATGTTTTAGGCCGGTGGGCGATTCAGCAGCTTGGTCAGCTCATCCTGCTTTTGCTGAGCCACGGCTTCATGACGCAAGATCTCCAGAAGACGAGCCTCCGCTTGAGCTTGCTGAGCCTGATATGAAGCAAGCCGGGCTTCAAGCTCTTTCTCAGTGGCCCTATAAGCCTCAACCCCCTCACGAGTGAACATGGCAACTTTATCGAGAGCCACAACCTTATGTTCGCTACGTGTCGCCCTATCAGGCCATGAAAGCTCACTCTGCGACCACAACCTTAGAAATAGGACATACACGCTCGAGACCATATAAATGGGCTCTCGATCGATAGCAATAATCGATCCAGAACGCGCTCACACAACCCGGTATGGCAAGCAACAGAAAACTTTCAGATGATTATCCTATCAAGCATGTGCTCGCAATCATATGAACATCCGAAAAAGAAGTAAAATTAGAAGCTTTAATGTGCACGCGACATGACAACAGTATTGATAATTGAAGAAAATTTTCATAAAAAGAACGCAAAATTTATTCATGCAAGCGGAAACATACATACGAGTACCAAGCCTACATGGAAGTTCAACATAAAGCATGCAAAAAGGAGGGACTAATTTAAAAAGGTTCTACACTAACGGAAAAGGTCACCAAACACAGGATCAACGGCACAGGGGTTGACGAAGCAAAGGATAAAATTCTCCATCTCTCTCTCCGCTTTCTCCAGCACATCGAAACGACGATTCTCGCGAGAAGTCGCCCCCCATCGGTTGGCGCCATGTTCGTCCGCGAATGCAAACATAACAGCTCGCCGGGCCTTTATCTCGCTCAGCAGATGAATTGAGCAGTCCTTCAGAGCCTGAGTAATCAGGCATGCTTCATGAAAGCCCTCGAGCTTTTCTTCCGCCGCATCAAGCATCGCCAGGGTCATCTCTGCCGGGTGAGGAGGAATGTCGGCAAGCACGGCCATGAGGATCATCCGGAGCCAGAGAGAACCCATCGGGAGGGGAGACCCCCTACGGATCGAGAGTTCATGCATGGCTGAGTCGCATTCGTTGTCGGTAAGGAGGGGGTCCACCAACCGAGCAGCAAAGCGGGGGATCATCTCCTCAAGGGGAACTTCCCACGGCTGTCGACGAGCATGAGGGCGATTACAGGCCATGGCACTCGTTTCTCCCTCAAGAAAAAAAATATATGTATGATATGAATCTCTCTGTGAAAAGAAAAGAAGGCTATAACCTCATATATAATGAAGTGCATTAAGTGCTGTGCGCGGAAAATCCTGCATGGTGAAATTATTCCCAAGGCCTAAAAAAGAAAAGGCACCGAAAATCAAGGAGATGGAACTATTTTCAAGGCCCTTTTTCTGCACCTAACATTGTGCACTGAAAATATGGCATGAGGAGAATCTTGTGAACAGCCACATCAGAGGGTCCCACGTGTAGAACACGTGAGGCCTAAACCTGATGTGCAGTTAAAAGGAAAATATGGAATGGTACCCTGTATGTTAAAAAGCACAAACAACAATAGTAGCAAAATAATAAAATCCCAGAGAAAAAGCGTGCAAACATACAAGGACACAACAAAACTTATCATCCAGACTTCAAGAAGGCAATACAAAACAAAAAGAGAAACTTTTACAATGGTAAGGCTTCGGACGCGGGGCATGGGTTGAGAAACTCGGAATTGACTTTATTCAAGTTCTTCCAAGCATTTCGAACCTCCCGAGTATGCTTTCTCTCACGGTCACAAGCATCGGGGTCCCCGCGGACGTCCTCTACCCTCCGGTAGGCGCCCAGTATGGCTGATTGCTGAAAAATCTGATGAAGGAGATCAATGAGATTATCCCGCCTTCTCTTTGAGATCAAGCCCATAAGGTACACCGAATGCACCTTATCCTCGGCAGTGTCCAAGGCCTCGAGCGGTATGCCGGCGCAAAAGAGAGGAAGTGCCTCCCGGATCGCCAGCACGATCAGCCTCAGAAGAGAAGAACGACGGGGGAGTAGCCTATGGTTGTACTCGTCGAAGCGGCTCATGATCTCGGCACACTGAACATCAGTGAACTCCTGATTCTGACTGCGGCCCAGCGCACGAATATTCCCATAGGAAATGATCTCATCAAGACGGTACAGATGGGCATCCATGGTACCTAAAATAAAAGTCATAAGTCATCATTACAAGGCCCCCATTGCATTAATTGCAGGAAGAACAACCTCGGGCCAAGAGACCCCAGGAAGCCTCTGTGTGAAGAAATCGAGTTCTTCGTTGGAATTAAATTCCTTATTAAGAAAAGAGAATTAAATTCCCAAAAACATTTCTGGATGGAATTAAATTCCATGGATTTGAACCGCCATCATCATCTCTCCAAAGATCATCTAAACCCTAAGAAATCTACAGTTGAAAGATTAAACAGTTTCATGTTCTTATGGAAAATATGAAGAAAGAAGGGTAAAAACCCTTGTTTTGGATTTAAAATCCAGGAAAATGTGAAGGTCCATCGTTGTCCAAGAACATTACCTGAGGAAAAAGGATTCCTTTTGAACAGAGTTAAACTCTGAAGATTGTTTCAAGACAGAGAACTAAGCTCTGGAAGAAGAGAATTAAATTCTCAGAAAAAGTTCTCAGAAGAAGAAGATGAACAAAGTGAAGGCTCTTATGAAGAGACAGGGGTATTTATAGAAGACAATGGAAACGTTTCGTCTCCCCAGATCCCTAGAGGAATCCAACGGTCACAAGAGGTGACAGCGTTGCACTCACGTGCAGACACGTGAGAACAACGCTGTGCGGGCATTTGTTTCCTGATTTAAAATCAGGAAAGCTTCTGAGAAAAGCTTCAAAAAGGGGGTCACGTGTTGGCACGTGACACCTAAAAGGGATCATCAAGTCAAGTTCAGTTTCCTGACTACGCTGAAGAAAATGGGCTTCACAAAGAGTCACGTGTTCCCACGTGACATTTAAATGCAAGCGTCAAAGGCACACAAGTTCTCTGATCAAGTCAAGAAAAGGCTTCAGAAGAGGTCACATGTTCCCACGTGACCAGGGTCACGTGTTAGCACGTGACGTTCAAGACAGCAGACTCGTTCTCCAGAAGAACCGAAGAAAGAGAGTTCAAACAAGGGTCACATGCTCACACGTGACCAGGGGTCACGTGGTAGCACGTGACGCTTATGCAGCGATCAGAAGACAGAGCGCAAAAGAAAGGAAAAGGCTCATTCCAAAGGGGGTCACGTGCCCACACGTGACCAGCTTTCAAAGCCCATTGTGTTAACAGAATTAAATTCTGAAGGAGATTTAAATCTTTCCAAAGGAGAGTGATTATCTGGGGCCGATCAAATTAAAGACTCAGGAGTGATTGAAATATCATCTATCTATGGGAAAATCTCGGGTTTGGAAAGATTTCCCCTTTAAATCTAACCAAAATAACAAGGGAGAATCTCTGGATTTAAAATCCAATGGTGAATAAAATTCACCTAATAATCCAACGGCCCAAAATGAATGATGAATGCAAATCAAATCTCAATGAAGATTCGTCAAAAACTGATTGATTCGGCTGCTTCTCCTATAAATAGGCGCCAAGAGACACAGAGAAAGATATACATGCGCAGAGAAGAAAAAAGAAAAAAGGAGAAGAGTTTTGATACTTTGAAAAGACTCGGATCTTCTGCGAAAAACCCTAGGTAAGAAAGGGAAGGCCTTTTGAAAGAAAGAGAATTTAATTCTCAACAGAGTTTAACTCTGATAATGTAAAAACAGAAGAACATATTTCTTCTCTCTTTGATGGAGGATCTGCAAAGTGCACATCTCCCCTTAAGGTTGAGAATTTAATTCTCAATGGGTTGAGATCCTGCCATGCAGATCCAAAACAGGGAGAAGGAATGCAAGCACGAGAATTTAATTCTCGCAGAACTATAGGAATTTAATTCCTTTAAAATAAAAGGAGGGCTTGACCCTATATTATGGGAATTTAATTCCTCCAGAACAAAAAAGAAACAGGGTTTAACCCTAATTAAGAACCTAGTTCTGCTGAAACAGCAGGAATTTAATTCCCTTAATCATACAGAGGATGGAAGTTTAAACTCCTTAAAAACTTTATTAGGGTTTAACCCTATTCAGCCCTTCACGTATATGAGGAATTTAATTCCTACAGAAAATTCAGAGTTAAAACTCTATTGCAGAAAGCAAAGTCTTCGAAAGGAAGTAGGAATTTAATTCCTCTGAAATTTACAGTTCGAGGAATTTAATTCCTGAAAGAAGATTAACAAAGCCTTTAAACAAAATACCTAGAGGCAGGGTCACGTGTCATCACGTGACCCCCCCAAGAGATCTACAGAAAGCCCCTTTGAGGCAGCACCCCACGTGACCCACGTGACCCTCGGCAGAAGCTCTAAATACATAGGCATTTGAATGCCCATCACGTGATGGCACGTGACGCTCTGAAAGACGCGATAATCTCAGCAGAACAAATGAAGGGAGGGCGCTCTCACGTGCTGCCACGTGACCCCTCTTACCTTAGTGTTTAAACACTAAACTAAAACTCTCGAACCCAGTGTTAAAACACTGTTGGGCCTTAGTGTTCAACACTAATTAAAAAGCTTTATTTGCAGTATTCAACACTGATTACCTTAGTGTTTAAACACTAATCTGAGATCTTCATTTGCAGTGTTCAACACTGATTACCTTAGTGTTTAACACTAACCTGAAAAAGCATTGTTGCTGGTGTTCAACACCAAATATTCTCTTAGTGTTAAACACTAACTTGTCAACCCCATTCCCAGTGTTCAACACTGACTGCTGTGTAGTGTTTAACACTAGGCTCTGGCCCAATTGGCTTAAATGGATGGAGGCAAAGCCTCTCCTGATTGGACTTAGCCTAAGATGGCCGTAAGTCCTCAATTGGTGATTAACTGGTCCAGTGGACTCATAACATAATTAATTCGTCTTGACCCCAAATTGGGCCAAGGATTATTTAATCCACTCCGGTTCTAGGGTATATCTCTTCACTCCTTTGATACTCGGCATTATAATCCCTCAATGTCTTCAAAGAGGTGACGGGTCCCGACGACCACACATTGATATGGACTGTGGGGTCCTTAAACTCATGTCTAATGCAAATTCCTGGTTACGTGGAACGCGGATAATGTCACTCTTTGACCCCGTGGAAAACGTCCAGAGCGGAGCCTGGTCCTCGCCAAGCACGGCAGTGAACCCGTGTGAAGCATCCAGAGCACAGTGGACTGTGGGGTCCTTAAACCCATAGACTACGACGTCCTTAACCTTGACCGAGATGTCTTAAAACTAACAATGGACTATGGGGTCCTTAAACCCATGGACTACGACGTCCTTAACCTTGACCGAGATGTCTTAAAACTAACAATGGACCGCAATGTCCTTAAACTACCCATGGACCGCAATGTCCTTAAACTACCCATGGACCGTAATGTCCTTAAACTAGAACAATAGAGCCCCGCATGCTCTTTTGTCGGATCTAAACGGTCCCGTTTAAGTTGATCTTAGCCTCAAAGATGGCTAACGTATCCTTAAACCTTCAAACAGAATGGACTATAAATCCCCCCAATTAACTCTGGCTCGAGGGTACATCCTTGAACTCCTCTGACATCCGTCGTTGTAATCCTTCAACGTCGTCAGAGAGGTGACGGGTCCCGACGGCCACACATTCATGGACCACTATGTCCCTAAACTGGAACATTAGAGTCCAAACGCTCTTTTGTCGGATCTAAACGATCCCGTTAAGTTGATCTTAGTCACAAAGTTAGACTAACGAATCCTTAACAAACGTTTGAGTTGATCTTAGCCTCGAGTAGGGCTGACGTATCCTCAAACCAAAACCCCCCCAAACCCAAATCTAAGATAATACGGATTTGGACTAGTCCACGCCCTACGGGCGACGACATAACTCAGTCTCCGTAAACAATCCACGGGCAACAAAATACAAAACAGACACCCACGACACGAAGTGACCATCTGGAGAAGGAGAAAGTTGTTACCGCAATGCGGTAGCGTAATTAACTGCAGGGGCTTGCGCCTGCAGGGAAGAGCGTCCCCACAATCAAAAACCCCTCAAACGAGGGGGAATCTGACGAAGTCTGCTACATCGGACGCATCCGTCTAAACCTTCGATACGTGGTGCCATAAATCAACTTGGCATCTTCGGAGAGGTGGACGGATAGCACCAATTAGCATCTGCCCCGAATCTCAGGCGAGACGTCCCCGCGTCTCGGCCGTCTTTCGGAGGGGAACAGGGTATGTCGCTCAAAAGCGACACTTCGACAGGACAAAGTGTGAAGCTTGTGGACATCGGAAAAATGCGATAGATGAGCGCAAAAGAGCCACCGCCGACTGTCATATAGCCGACTTCAAGGGATCACAAATTATCACCTTTGGAAGCGACTCTGACGAAGAAGCTACCCCCAACTCTTCCCTCGGGGAATCTATTTCAAAAATAAAGGAATTGAGAAGCCGCGAGAACGTTCAGCCGTGCAATCGCATGCTACTCGGAAAAAATCTCGGCCCCGTAAACAAAGGATCGAACAAAAAGGATAAAAGAAAAGGAAAAAAGGCCCTCGTCGCCAGCACTCACCAGCAATCAGGTGACCTTAGACCGGTTGCTTGCCAAAGCAACAAGCGGCAATCCCTCCAGAAAAAGTTGAAACGTCCTTACTCGTTTCCGCAAGATAAAACGAGGGGACTGTTCGAGCTGGCAGTGCGCAACAGACTCATTAATCTGCCGAATCCAAAATGTCCGTTGCAGCCAGGCGACGTTAATAATCCTAATTATTGCCCTTACCACCAAACAGTAGGTCACCTGATCGAGGACTGCTACGTCTTCAAAAACTGGGTTGAAGACCAATACCAACAGGGCAAGTTCGCGTTGTCCGAAATTTGGAAGGTGAACCCGCCACAACCGCATGCTCCGAAAAATATGGACACGCCGGGGGCATCATGCTCATTCATAGAGAAAGCCTAACGGACCACTACGTTCTAAAACTGGATAACGGACCGAAACGTCCTTAAACTAACAACGGACCGAGATGTCCTTAAACTAATGATGGACCGCAATGTCCTAAAACTTGCAAATGACCGAAACATCTTTAAACTACTACTGCAGCATCCTTAGGCTGACGAGATAAAAAAAATAAAAATAAAAAAAATTATAAAAAAAAATAATAAGTAATAAAAAAAACGGTATGTCCATAAGCAAAGAGGGCACGGATGAAAACCCGAAAGGGCTCCGTGAGTAAAAACAGCAGGGCTACCGGCGAGTGTTCGTGAAAACCCGAAAGGGTGCGACCTCGTAAAAAAAAAGAGAAAAAATAAATAAAAATAAAAATAAAAATAAAAATAAAAGGAATAAAAAGAATAAAAAAAAAGGGGTAAGTCCATAAGCAAAATGGGCACGGATGAAAACCTGAAAGGACTCCGTGAGTAAAAACAGCAGGACTACCGGCGAGTGTTTGTGAAAACCCGAAAAGGCGCAACCTCGTTAAGAAACACTTATAGGGTCCTCTCGACCCTGTAAGGAGAAACCACCTGCGTGAGATCCTTACGACTCACAAAGGAACAACACACTTAGGGATCCCCACGATTCCGAAGGAGAAAATACACTTGCGAGATCCTCACGACTCGTAAGGAGAACTCTCTTATGGGACCCTTACGGCTCATAAGATTTGAAAGTCTTAATTTGCAGAAACCTTAACCTGCTCTTAAGCAGCCCCCACAACCTTCGATATTGCCCTACAAGCGGCTCATAATGACCCTTGTATACAATCCACGGGCACGAATAAATATTTCCCTAACAAAGTCCCATCCGTGACTAGGGATATGCTTGTACAGCAAACAACACTTGTAAGTCCTCTCGACTTATAAGGAGAAAACCCTTTTGTAAGATCCTTACGACTTACAAGAGAACATGCACTTAGGAATCCTCACGATTCCCAAGGAGAAAACACACCTACAAGATCCTCACGACTTGTAGGGAGAAATACATTTGCGAGACCCTTACGGCTCATGAAGTCAAAAGCCATAGCCGACAGGACCCTTAATCCTGTTTACTAAGCCACCTTTGTTCGGGATCGACAGAGGCAAATGATGATTCGCTCCTGGCAATATTCCAGTTGTAGCGATGCTGATGCCTAAATCGGTATCAAATTCCAAGTCCTTTCATGGCAGATGATGATTCGCTCCTGGCAATATTCCAGTTGCAGCGATGCTGATGCCTAAATCGGTATCAAATTCCAAGTCCTTTCATGGCAGATGATGATTCGCTCCTGGCAATATTCCAGTTGCAGCGATGCTGATGCCTAAATCGGTATCAAATTCCAAGTCCTTTCATGGCAGATGATGATTCGCTCCTGGCAATATCCCAGTTGCAGCGATGTTGATGCCTAGACCGGTATCAAATTCTAAGTCCTTTTACGGCAAATGATGATTCGCTCCTGGCAATATTCCAGTCGCAGCGATGCTGATGCCAAGATTGGTATCAGATCCCAAATCCCCTACTCGAAAAAAAAAAATCAGCGAGCCAAAAAAAAAATATATATATATATATATATGCATACGAAATAGCCGAAATGATGGGGCAGCTTGCAAACAAAATCAGCAAGTAAAAATATATGCATGCAAAATAGCCGAAATGGTTGGGCAACTCGCAATAAAAAGTAGCGAGTAAAAAGAAAAATAGCCGAAATGATTGGGCACCGCGAAAAATAGCCGAAATGATTGGGCAATCGCGATTTTCGCGATATAAAAAGCTGAAATGATAGAGCATCGCGGAAAGAATAAAAAAAATGAAAAAATGAGACTTTTTGCCCTACAGGTGAAATCACATTGATCCCTGTATACAATCCAGGGGCACAGATAAAAAGGGAACAATACCTTCCCAATAGGCTCCACCAGAAAGCGAAGCCAAATCTCAACGGTTCATAGATAACCTAGAGACCATCTCGACATTTGTCGCAATATTACAGACACGATGTCAACAAATGAAGCAAAGGAAGGTCCCTAATTTCAGGGTCTCGACGTCAATATCGACAACTTAAAGATCACCAACGGCGTTTCTCCTCACTCCAACTAGATGCAGACATGACGTCAACAACTGACCTCAGAATCGCAACGAAACGGAACCATGACAAAGTCCCTAGTTCCAAATCTCAATGGCCACGTCTACAGCCTGGAGACCAACAACGATGTGCCTCCTCATTCCAATAGGACACAGATGTTACACCATCAAGCGGAGCGATGGCAAAATCCCAGCTTCATCTCAACATTCGTCTCGATACAGTAGACGCAATGTCAACAACAGCGTTCCTCCGCAGTCCAGCTGGAGGCAGATGCAACGTCAACAAAAGACCTCACGGTCGAAATAAAGCGGAGTAACGGCAAAATCCCAACTCCACCTTAGCATTCGTCTCGTTACAACAGACGCAATGTCAACAACGACGTTCCTTCGCAGCCCAGCGGGGTGTACATGCCAAGTTAACAAAAGACCCCATGGTCGAAACAAAGCGGAGTGATGGCAAAATCCCAGCTCCACCTCAGCATTCGTCTCAATACACCAAACGCAGTGTAAGCAAACGAAGCGAAGGCCACATTCCTAGCTTCAACGTCTTTACGGTAACTCACATAAAACCGGAAAGACAATCGGAGATCATCTAGCATCAGCACAGAGTGGTCACCACCTTGACGTTCATCTCGATACAGTAGACGAAATGTCAATCTCAGCGTTCTTCCTCCAGCAGGGATTCAGACATGACAAAGAAAACGAAGCGAGGGCCACATTCCTAGCTTCAACGTCTTTATGGTAACTCACATAAAACCGGAAAGACAATCGGAGACCATCTCACGTGAAGTGGTCACCTCCTTGACGTTCGTCTCGATACAGTAAATGAAATGTCAACCTCAGCGTTTTTCCTCCAGCAGGGATTCAGACATGACAAAGCAAATGAAGCGAAGGCCACATTCCTAGCTTCAACGTATTTACGGTAACTCACATAAAACCGGAAAGACAATCGGAGATCATCTCGCATCAGCACAGAGTGGTCACCACCTTGACGTTCGTTTCGATACAGCAGACGAAATGTCAACCTCAGCGTTCTTCCTCCAACAGGATTTAGACACACCAAAGCAAACGAAGCGAAGGCCACATTCCTAGCTTCAACGTCTTGACGGTAACTCATATAAAACCGGAAAGAAAACCGGAGATCATCTCGCACCAGCACAGAATGGTCACCATCTCGACGTCCGTCTCGATACAGTAGACGAGATGTCGCCCCAACGTTCGTCTCGACACAGCAGGCGCAACGTCATCAAACAAACGGAGCCACGGCAAAATCCCTAGTTCCCACCATGACATCCGTCTCGATACAGAGGACGCAATGCCAGCAAACGAAGCAAAGGCCAAATTCCTAGCTTCAGGGTCTTAACGGCAAGTCATATAAAGCCCGAAAGACTATCGGAGATCATCCCCACACCAGCGCGGAGTGGTTATGACTCATCGGGGCTCTCCAAAATGAGCCTAACCTCAAGTAAAAAGCGGCATGGCAAATTCCTAGCGCTTGCTCTTCCGACGGTCAAACTGCCAAGGAGGATTGCTTGAAGACGTCTTGTCCAGCCCCCGAAGGGATCAGAGACACGGCAGTCGCAGGGCTACTCGAACAACACGATTGCCTATCGAGGACTATATCAGCTTATGCGACGGTACGATGGCCAAAACCCTAAGTACCACCAACCTTAACGGGCTTCTGTCGTAAAGAGCAGAGGTTAAATGCGACGTTAAGATGTTCTTGCGAGAAACGTTCGATTCGTCTCGACTTGTGAAAAATTGTCGAGGCGGCTCGACTCGTGAGATAAAGCCTTAGGCAGTGGGCATAAAAGAAGCCTGTTTCCTAAGCATTGGGACCCTGCGAGTTGGCCCAAAACGGTCTCTTGCATACCATCCACGGGTCTCACTCTCCAACGTCGAATTTCGACAAGGAGGGAAACAACCGCTTACAAGTCCTCTCGACTCGTAAGAGGGAAAAATTCTCTTGTAGGATCCTTACGACTTACAAGAGAAAACCACACTTAGGAATCCTCACGATTCCTAAGGAGAAAAACCCGCCTACGAGATCCTCTCGATCCGTAGGGAGAAAAGTCCCTATGAGACCCTCACGGCTCATAGAGTTGAAAAGTCTTAGGCAGCAGATCTGAACCTGCGGCCTAAGCCCTCGCTATCTCGTGAAGAAATCAAGAAGCTTACTCTACTACCTGCTAATTGTGACGGCATGCTGAAAAAGAGGAAAAGCAACAGAAAAAGCTTCTGATTTACACTTGATCGAGCATCTGAGACACATTCAGTCATGTGAAAGATTCAGAGCAAAAGATAAGACAGGATAAGAAAGACAAAAATTTTCATTAATATCGCCCAAAGTTCTTACAATCATAAAAGCGATAAATTAAAAATGTTATTACAACGGAATAACCTCGAACCAAGGGCATGGATTGAGGAACTCGAAAGCTACCCTATCTATGACTTTTCAGGCCTTGCGGACCATCCTGGTATGCTTCCTTTCACGAGCACAAGCGTCAGGGTCCCCCCTGATGTCTTCCACCCTCCGATAAGCGGCGAGTATGGCGGACTGTTGAAAGACCTCATGCAGGAGATCGATAAGGTTGTCTCGTCGTCTCTTTGAGATAAAATTCAACAGGTACACCGAGTGCACCTTGTCCTCGGCAGCATCCAACGCCCTAAGCGGTACGCCGGAACAGAAGAGGGGGAGCGCCTCCCAGATGGCTCCCAGATGGCTGCTTGAGGAGAGAGGAACGCCGGGGAAGCAGTGGACCATTGTACGCGTCGAAGCGACTCATTATTTCGGCACACTCCTCGTTTGTGAATTCCCGATTTTGAGTGCGGCCAAGTCGGCGGATGTCTCCATAAGAGATGATCTCGTTGAGAGCATACATGCGGGCGTTCATTGTTCCTGTGAAAGAAGATCAACCGAATTATCAGAAAGACCGATTAAGTAAAACGATATAACGCGCTGAGGAATAAAATGTCATCTTCAAACTCTAAGATCAATGAAACACTCTTAAGAGAGTTCTTTTAGATCAAAGGGATCTATGTTTTGCCGAAGATGCAAGTTTCTGTTCATGGGTTGAGAAACCCTGAAACAGATTCCTGAGAGCAAAGCTCTATTTGGTGGAACCCCAAAAGGATTTTCCTTTAGATCAAAGATCTATAAGAGCAAGGCTCTGTTAATTAAATTTAATTTAAATCAATTTAATTTAATTAATTTTACCTAGAGTGATTCTAAAACTAGAACTTTGAAGTTCTCACAAGAGCAAGGCTCTGGAAGTTCTTAAGCAAGAGCAAGGCTCTAAAATTCAAATTCTTGAAAATGGTAAAAGAATTACTAAGGACCAAGGGTCCTATTTATAGGCATCAATCGCCTCTTCAACTGCCAAAAAGTGCCGCGACGGTTCGGATTCTGCCACCGTTGCGCTTGCGTTTGGAGGCCACGTAAGCGCAGCGGTGGGGGGGCATTTGTTTACCCCAATCAGAGCAAAGCTCTGTTCAAATTCCAAGGCGGGAGAAGAAGCAACGCTTCATCTTCCCCCAATCAGAAATAAAGCTTTGCTTTGAAATTTTAAACTTTAATTTCGAAGCAACGCTTCAGATCTCGTGCGCTGCGCGCAACGCGCCACGTGTCAGAAGTTGACACGGCAGCACAACGCCCGAGGCAGTCTGTTCAATCAGAGCAAGGCTCTTTAAAAAGCAAAAGCAACGCTCAACTGCGCAAGCGCACCGCTGTGCGATACGTGTCTGCGCAGTTGCACAAATACTGTTGCGCAAGTGCACCACAGCACGCCACGTGTCTGCGCAGTTGCGCAAACGCACCGCTGCGCGACACGTATCTGCGCAGCTGTCTGCGCAGACAGCTGCGCAAACACTGTTGCGCAAGTGCACCGCTGAGCGACACGTGTCTGCGCAGTTGCGCAAGCGCTGCTGCGCAAGTACACTGCTGAGCGACACGTGTCACACGTTGGGGAGTTGCGCAGAAACAGAATGAAAATTTAATGAAATCTTTTCTGTTCTTTCCAAAACCAGAAGATTTTCTTCTACCTTTGGATCAAAGATCCAGCGGTGGGAAAATTCCCAAAATCACTCAGAAAAGATCTTGTTAACAAATTCAACAAATTTGTGAGCACTATAAATAGGACCCCAGACCTCATTCGATGGCATCAACTTCGATAATCGACTACTAGCAAAAAAAAAGAAGAAAAGAAAACTCTTGGAGATTATTCAAGAACAAAAAAAAAAGGTAAAAACCCTTTTTTAAGAGAAAAATCTCTGAAGAACAAAGGATTTAAGGAAAAAAAAAAGGGAAATAAATGAAAATAAATAAATAGTGCCTTGCACTTGGTATGAACCCTTGGTTCTGTGAAATCAGGGAAAACAAGAAGAAAAACTTGTTTTCCTTTGATCCAAATTTAGATCAAAAATGCTATGCACTTTTGTTCTTAAATCTGAAAAATTCTTGATGTTCTGCACAAATGCAACCCATTATTTAAAAGGGCCTGGCCCAAATCAAATTGCAAAATAATAAAGGGGCAGAGCCCTGTTTGAATTGATTTTCTAGTTGGGCAAAGCCCAAAATAAATAAAAAAAATTGGACTTAACCCAATCCTGGCTGTAAGTCCTTAAATTAAATTGATTGAGCTAAATGGCTCTCCTAAACCAATTCACGACCGGTTCGAGGGTACATCTCCGAACTCCTTTGACATCCCTCGTTGTAATTCCTCAACGACGTCAAAGAGGTGACGGGTCCCAACGACCATGCATGAATATTGGACTGCGGGGTCCTTAAACTCGTGGACCGAAACGTCCTTAAACTAATATCGGACCGAAACGTCCTTAAACTAATATCGGACCGAGACGTCCTTAAACTAATATCGGACCGAAACGTCCTTAAACTAATATCGGACCGAGACGTCCCTAAACTAATATCGGACCACCGTGTCCTTAAACTGGTATTGGACCACCACGTCCCTAAACTGGCACAATAGAGCCCAAATGCTCTTTTGTCGGATCTAAACGGTCCCGTTAAGTTGATCTTAGTCTCAAACTAGACTAACGTATCCTTAACAAACGTTTGAGTCGATCTTAGCCTCAAAAAGGGCTAACGTATCCTCCAAACAAACTTTAGTCCCAAATTGGACTATGAATCTCCCAAACTGGAACAATAGGGCCCAAACGCTCTTTTGTCGGATCTAAACGATCACATTAAGTTGATCTTAGTCTCAAACAGGACTAACGTATCCTTAACGAACGTTTAAGTTGATCTTAGTCGCAACGCGACTAACGTATCCTTAAACTAAAAACACCAAACCCAAATCTAAGTAAATACGGATTTGGACTAATCCACGTCCTACGGGCGACGGCATTACTCAGTCTCCGTATACAATCCACGGGCAACCACAAACAAAACAAACACACACGACACGAAGTGAAATTCTGGAGAAGGAGAAAGTTGTTACCGCGATGCGGTAGCGTAATTAACTGCAGGGGCTTGCGCCTGCAGGGAAGAGCGTCCCCACAATAAAAAAACCCTCACCCTGAGGGGGAATCTGACGAAGTCTGCTACATCGGCCGCATCCGTCTAAACCTCCGATACACGGTGCCATAAATCAACTTGGCATTTTCGGAGAGGTAGACGGATAAAACCAAATAGCATCTGCCCCGAATCCCAGCGTCAGGACATCGCGGTCCTGTGCGCCGCCTTTCGGAGGGGAACACTCTCGAGGAGAGAATAGGACGTCCTTACTCATTTCCTCAGAATAAAACGAGAAGACTGTTCGAGCTGGCAGTGCGCAACAGACTCATCAATCTGCCGAGTCCAAAGTGTCTGTCGCAGCCAGGCGATCTTAATAATCCCAATTATTGCCCTTACCACCAAACGGTAAGTCACCCGATCGAGGATTGTTTCGTCTTTAAGGGATGGATCGAGGATCGGTACTTACAAGGCAAGTTCGCGCTGTTGATTAGTTCAAAAATATATGTTAACCGTAATTAGAAACGGCGTCGCTTTGCAGCTAGCCGGTGAATACGGGTCGATCCACAGAGATGTGTAATTTTCTTATGTGTTTTTACGAGTTGATTCGAATTGTGGTTTGATTTTTCTCGATTGATTTTAAAAACTAAGTTGTACGATATTAAGGGACTTGCTAGGGTTAGGTCTAAAGTGGGGTTTGATGAGATTGATCTTATCACCTCTTTCAATGCACTCGATTAAAACCTTTTAGAAGTCATAACAATTATTAGCAAAGGGGATTAGGATGATTGGGAAGAAACAAAGTTTCTTCCTCTTGATCCTTGTCCGTCCTTTCCTACTAATTGCTATAACCTTCATGGACGTCATGCATGTCCGGTCCTTTATACTACGGTTTCACCGTTACCTCGTGGGTAGGGTGCCGTAGGGAGCGGATCATGCATGCGTGCATGAAGTTCTACTTATAAAAATATTTGGCATTGAAAGAGATGAGAGATATTCATCTCTCAATCCCTCCTTTATTCCTAACCCTAACAAGCGAGGAAATTACTCGCTCATTAGGGGATCTTCTAAAAATGGCATTTTTGTTATGTGTTTTGTTTTTGATCTAAAGAACTAATTATCTACTGCAGATTAAAAAGATCTATACTAGAATTACTTAGGGCAATGAAAGGATTTATCTAAGGCAATAATTAAATTAGAGCTAGGGCAAGAAATGAATTATAAACTAGGGCAGAAATTTAAAAGAACTTACAGTAAGGTGATGCTCTTCAATTCTCAAAACATTCTGAAATTTTTATTGATTGCAAAGAGGTATCCGTTTTACAGATTTGTGATTACAATTTATAAGAAAACAGGGAAACTAGGGTTACAGATTCTCGCACACGTGATTTTACAGATATGCCCATGGAAAATCCCAACTCTCGCACCGACGCACCGACACCAGAAAAATCCACCAACACGGGCACTTAATGGCCGCGGAACCGCGGCAATGGTAGGCCTTGGGCCGCGGTTCCGCGGCCCTTTGGTGAGATCAGCTCACCAACTTTCTTGAACTTCATTCTGGTGTTTTTTCCTCTCTATTTCTTCAGTACTTTTCTCTACTTGGATTCTGGATCTTCTCTATATTCTTCAGTGAAATTTATAGTGGTCTTTTAACTGTTTCCTTTAACATTTCGGACCATGCATTGCCTTGTGAATTGTTCTTCGTCTAGGCTTGAGTAGGACCCTTCTACTTGCTTGCCAAAAGTCACGCTTTTGTATCAACTTTCATCTTTTTCACTGTATTCGCTCCAAGAGCCTGTATCCTGTAATATGCAACAAACGTGCGTCAAAAGTACCTGTTTATTTATAAAACGAATAAAATGGGGAATACAATAATGCAATATTATAGTATGAACAGCTGTCTGAAAGCTGGAAGGTGAACCCACCACAGCCGCACTCCCTAAAGAAGACGGACACGCCAGGGGCAACTTGTTCTTTTGTTGAGAACGAAAACAATGGAGAAGACTCATCAGGTGAATCCGAAGACTGCATAATGACTTGTCATGTGATCTCTCACTCATTGGTGGATGATAAAGATGCTCCTTGCGCCGAGAAACCGAGGGCGAACCCTGAACCAGAAATTTCGCAGCCGTCAGACGAGTTGATCGATGCCTTCCTGAATGAGATTCGTCTGAAAGTTAAAGCCAATCAAGAGCATGGGATGGACATACTGGAGGGAGCCAAACACCCACTATTAGACCAAAGAGTCGAGGCAGTTCCGACAAATCAAAAGTCATCCGCTGCGAATAAAAACAAATTCAAGACGAGGAAAAGGTTCGCCAAAGCCCTATCAGTAGGAATGAAGCTACCACCCTCTGAAGAAAATACTCTCGGTAGAGTAGAGATGCATCCTAACTTCTGCTTATATCATCAGAAGATCATACATCCTACTGAAGACTGCGACTCCTTTAAGTGTTGGTGGCAAGGATACGTCGTTCAAAAGCAACATTTCAACAGGACAAAGTGTAAAGCTCGTAGACATCAGAAAAATGTGATAGATGAGCGCAAAAGAGCCGCCGCCGACTGTCACATAGCCGACTCCAAGGGATCGCAAATTATCACCTCTGGAAGCGACTCTGACGAGGAAGCTGCCCTCAACCCTCTCCTCAAGGAATCCATTTCAAAAATGAAAAAATTGAGGAGTTGCGAGAACGTTCAGCCGTGCAATCGCACGCTACTCGGAAAAAATCTTAGCCCCGCAAACAAAGGATCGAGCAGAAAGGATAAAGGGAAGGGAAAAACAGCCCTCATAGCCAACACTCAACAGCAATTGAGTGGCCCTAGACCGGTTGTTTACCGAAACAACAAGCGGCAACCCCTCCATGAAAAGTTGAAACGTCCTTACTCGTTTCCTCAAGATAAAACAAGGAGACTGTTCGAGTTGGCAGTGCGCGACAGACTCATCAATCTGCCGAGTCCAAAATGCCCGTTGCGGCCAGGCGATATTAACGATCTCAATTATTGCCCTTACCACCAAACGGTAAGTCACATGATCGAGGATTGCTGCATCTTCAAAAACTGGGTTGAAGACCAATACCAACAGGGCAAGTTCTTCATCTCCGAAAACTAAAGGGTGAACCCGCCACAACCACACGCTCCGAGAAAGATGGATGCGCCGGGGTCATCATGCTCAGTCATAGAGAAAACCCATAGACCGAAAAGTCAGTAAACTAGAGATTCGCCTCGAATACGGCGAAAACGGACCACAACGTCCTTAAACTAACGGCGGACCGAAACGTCCTTAAACTAATGAAGGACCGAAACGTCCTTAAACTAACGGCAGACCGAAACGTCCTTAAACTAATGATGGACCACAACGTCCTAAAACTAGCTGTGGACCGAAACGTCCTTAAACTAATAATGGACCACAACGTCCTAAAACTAACTGCGAACCGAAACGTCCTTAAACTAATGATGGACCGAAACGTTCTTAAACTAACGACGGACCGAAACGTCCTTAAACTAATGAAGGACCGAAACGTCCTTAAACTACTACCGCAGCACCCTCAGGCTGATGAGAATAAAAGAAAAGATAAAAAATAAATAAATAAATAAACGGTATGTCCATAAGCAAAATGGGCACGGATGAAAACCCGAAAGGGCTCCGTGAGTAAAAACAGCAGAGCTACCGGCGAGTGTTCGTGAAAACCCGAAAAGGCGCGACCTCGTAAAAAAAAAGAATAAAAAGAATAAAAAAAAGAAAAAAAGAAAAAACGGTATGTCCATAAGCAAAATGGGCACGGATGAAAACCCGAAAGGGCTCCGTGAGTAAAAACAGCAGGGCTACCGGCGAGTGTTCGTGAAAACCCGAAAGGGCGCGACGTCGTAAAAAAAGGAATAAAAAGAATAAAAAAAAAGAAAAACGGTATGTCCATAAGCAAAATGGGCACGGATGAAAACCCGAAAGGGCTCCGTGAGTAAAAACAGCAGGGCTACCGGCAAGTGTTCGTGAAAACCCAAAAGGACGCGACCTCGTAAAAAAAAAGAATAAAAAGAATAAAAAAAAAAAAGAAAAAACGGTATGTCCATAAGCAAAATGGGCACGGATGAAAACCCGAAAGGGCTCCATGAGTAAAAACAGCAGGGCTACCGGCGAGTGTTCGTGAAAACCCGAAAGGGCGCGACCTCGTAAAAAAACGGTATGTCCATAAGCAAAATGGGCACGGATTAAAACCCGAAAGGGCTCCGTGAGTAAGAACAGCAGGGCTACCGGCAAGTGTTCGTGAAAACCCAAAAGGGCGCGACCTCGTAAAAAATAAAAAGGATAAAAAAACGAGAAAACGGTATGTACATAAGCAAAATGGGCACGGATGAAAACCCGAAAGGGCTCCGTGAGTAAAAACAGCATGGCTACCGGCGAGTGTTTGTGAAAACCCGAAATGGTGCAACCTCGTTAAAAGACACTTGCAGGGTCCTCTCGACCTTGTAAGGAGAAACCACCCGTGTGAGATCCTTACAACTCATAAGGGAGCAACACACTTAGGTATCCTCACGATTCCTAAGGAGAAAATACACTTGCGAGATCCTCACGACTCGTAAGGAGAACTCTCTTATGGACTCTCATGGCTTATAAGATTTGAAAGTCTTAAGTTACAAAGACCTAAACCTGTGCTTAAGCAACCCCCACAACCTTCGATATTGCCCTACAAGTGGCTCAGCACTGACCCTTGTATACAATCCACGGGCGCGAATAAACATTTCCCTAACCAAGTCCCACCCGTGACTGGGGATATGTCCATACGGTGAACAACCCTTGTAAGTCCTCTCGACTTATAAGGAGAAAACCCTTTTGTAAGATCCTTACGACTTACAGGGGAACATACACTTAGGAATCCTCACGATTCCTAAGGAGAAAATACACCTACAAGATCCTCAGGACTTATAGCGAGAAATACCTTTGTGAGACCCTTACGGCTCATGAAGTCAAAAACCTTAGTCGACGGGATCCTAACCCTGTTCGCTAAGCCACCTTTGTTCAACGTCAACAGAGGCAAATGATGATTCGCTCCTGGCAATATCCCAGTTGTAGCGATGCTGATGCCTAAATCAGTATCAAATTCCAAGTCCTTCCATGGCAAATGATGATTCGCTCCTGCTAATATTCCAGTCGTAGCGATGCCGATGCTAAGATTGGCACCAGATTCCAACTTCCACACTCGCGATAAAAAGTCTGCGAGCCAAAAATGCATACGAAATAGCCGAAATGATGGGGCAGCTTGCAACAGAATCAGCTAGTAAAAATGTATGCATACAAAATAGCCGAAATGATTGGGCAACTCGCAATAAAAAGCAGCGAGTAAAAATAAAACAAATAGCCGAAATGATTGGGCAATTGCGATTTTCGCGATATAAAAAGCTGAAATGATAGAGCATCGCGAAAAAAAAAGAAAAAAAATAAATGAAATGAAAAAATGAAACTTTTTGCCCTACAGGTGAGATCATATTGATCCCTGTATACAATCCAGGGGCACGAACAAAGAGGGAACCACACCTTCCCAACAGGCTTCATCAGAAAGCAAAGCCAAATCTCGACGGTTTATAAACAACCTAGAGACAATCTCGACATTTGTCGCAATATTGCAGACACAATGTCAACAAACGGAGCCACGGCAAAATCCCTAGTTCCAAACCTCGACGGTTCACTAACAACCTAGAGACAATCGCGACGTTCGTCTCGATACAGCAGACGAGATGTCACCCCAGTGTTCTTCCCCAGCAGGGATCAGACGTGACAATCAAACAAATGGAGCCACGGCCAAATCCCGGCTCCACCTCGACGTTCGTCTCGATACAGCAGACGAGTTGTCACCTCAGTGTTCTTCCTCCAGCAGGGATCAGATGCGATAATCAAACAAACGGAGCCACGGCCAAATACCGGCTCCACCTCGACGTTCGTCTCGATACAGCAGATGAGTTGTCACCTCAGTGTTCTTCCTCCAGCAGGGATCAGACGCGACAATCAAACAAACGGAGCCACGGCCAAATCCCGGCTCCACCGTGACGTTCGTCTCGATACAGCAGACGAGTTGTCACCTCAGCGTTCTTCCTCCAGCAGGGATCAGACGCGACAATCAAACAAACGGAGCCACGGCAAAATCCCAGCTCCACCGTGACGTTCGTCTCGATATAGCAGACGAGTTGTCACTTCAGCGTTCTTCCTCCAGCAGGGTTCAGACGCGACAATCAAACAAACGGAGCCATGGCAAAATCCCAGCTCCACCGTGATGTTCGTCTCGATACAGCAGACGAGATGTCACTCCAGCGTTCTTCCTCCAGCAGGGTTCAGACGCGACAATCAAACAAATGGAGCCACGGCAAAATCCCTAGTTCCCACCGCGACATTCGTCTCGATACAGCAAACGCGATGCCAGCAAATGAAGCAAAGACCAAATTCCTAGCTTCAGGGTCTTAACGGCAACTCACATAAAACCTGAAAGACTATCGGAGATCATTCCGCACCAGCGCGAAGTGGTTATGACTCATCGGGGCTCTCCAAAATGAGCCTAACCTCAAGTAAAAAGCGGCATGGCAAATTCCTAACGCTTACTCTTCCGACGGTCAAACTGCCTAGGAAGATTGCTTTAAGACGTCTTGTCCAGCCCCCGAAGGGATCAGAGACACGGCAGTCGCAGGGTTACTCGAACAGCACAATTGCCTATCGAGGAATATATCAGCTGATGCGACGGTACGACGGCCAAAACCCTAAAGTACCACAAACCCTAACGGACTTCTGTCGTAAAGAGCAGAGGTTAACTGTGACGTTAGGATATTCTTGCGAGAAATGTTCGATTCGTCTCGACTTGTGAAGAAATTGATATCTTTGCGAGAACTTCTCGATGCGGCTCGACTCGTAAAAAAAAAACCCTTAGGCAGTAAAGATTAAAAAACTTGTTCCCTAAGCACTGGGACCCTGCAAGTGGGCCCAAAACGGTCTCTTGCATACGATTCACGGGTCTCACTTTCCAAACTCGAATCTCGACAAGGAGGGAAACAACCGCTTACAGGTCCTCTCGACTCGTAAGAGGGAAAATTCTCTTATAAGATCCTTACGACTTATAAGAGAAAACGCACTTAGGAATCCTCACGATTCCTAAGGAGAAAATCCACCTACGAGATCCTCTCGATCCGTAGGGAGAAAAGTCTCTATGAGACCCTCACGGCTCATAGAGTTGAAAAGTCTTAGGCAGCAGATTTGAACCTGCGGCCTAAGCCATCGCTGCCTTTTGAAGAAGCCAATACAGGATGCTCGCTCTATCACCTATCAACCATGTTTACTAAAGCAGTATACTAATAATAAAAGAAAGAGGGAAGCGACAGAAAGGACATTCGATTTGCATTTGATCAAGCGTTCGAGACACATCCATTCATGTGTGTGCAAAAGACTCAGAATGAGAAATAAGACAAGCTGAAATAAAAATTTTCCATTCATATTTCAAAGGGCTTTTACAATCATAAAGAAATAAATAACAACATTATTGAAATGTTTATAACGGTATAACCTCGGACCCAGGACATGGATTAAGGAACTCGAAAGTAACCTTATCTAAGATTTTCCAAGCCTGGCGAACCATCCTAGTGTGCTTTCTTTCGCAAGCACAAGCGTCGGGGTCCCCACGGATGTCCTCCTCCCTCCAATAAGCAGCAAGTATGGCGAACTGTTGGAAGGCCTGGTGCAGGAGATCAACAAGATTGTCTCGCCATCTCTTCGAGATTAAGTTCATCAGGTACACCAAGTGCACCTTATCCTCGGCGGCATCCAACGCCCTAAGCGGCACGCTAGAACAAAATAGGGGAAGCGCTTCCCAGATGACTCCCACGATAAGCTTCAGGAGAGAGGAACGTCGGGGAAGCAGTTGACCGTTATATGCGTCGAAGCGGCTCATGATTTCATCACACTCCGCATTTGTGAACTCTCGATTTTGAGAACGGCCAAGTCGGCGGATGTCCCCGTAAAAGATGATCTCGTCAAGATCGTACATGTGGGCGTCCATTGTTTCTGTGAAAGAGAACCAACAAAATTATCAGAAAGACTGATTAAGCAAAGCGATATAATGCACCGAGGAATAAAATGCCATCTTTAAACTCCAAGATCAATGAAAAACTCCTAAGAGTTCTTTTATATGATTTGGAAGGAGCAAAGCTCCATTAATGAAATGAGAAAATACAAGGAAAATCTTTTAGAGAGCAAAGCTCTATTAATGGAACCCTAATAGGGTTCTCCTTAGTTCTCCTTAGACCCCTTTAGAGCAAAACTCTGCTAAGTGAAACCCTAAATGGGTCTTCTTTAGATCAGGGATCCATTGAGAGCGAGGCTCTTAAAATTGATTTAATTTAATCCAAACTAAGTTTTACCTAAAGTTCGAACTTTTAAAAGTGCTTAAACAAAAGAGCAGGGCTCTGAGTAAAATTCCTATGAAGAGATGAAAATCATCTAAGGGACCAAAGGTCCTATTTATAGGCATCAAATGCCCTTTCAACTTCCAAAAATTGCCGCGACGGTTGGAATTCTGGCACCGCTGCGCTCATGTTTGGGGGCCACGTAAGCACAACGGTGGGGGGGGCATTTGTTTACCCCGATCAGAGCAAATCTCTGTTCAAATTCCAAGGCGGGAAACGAAGCAACGCTTCTGTTCCCCCAATCAGAGCAAAGCTCTGTTTTGAAAATTAAAATTAAAATAAATGATGTAACGCTTCAGATCCCCTGCGCTGCGCGCAGAGCGCCACGTGTCAAAATCAGACACGCCAGCGCAGGGAGCACAGCGCCCAAGACAGCGCACTCAATCAAGAGCAAGGCTCTATTAAATGAAGTAACGCTTCAGCTGACTTGCGCTCTGCGCTGCGCGACATGTGGCAGCGCAATTGCGCTAGCTCAGTTGCGCTGCGCTCTGCGCTGCGCGACACGTGGCAGCGCAGTTGCGCTGCGCTCTGCGCTGCGCGACACGTGTCAAGCGCTGGTGCATCTGCGCCAAACAGAATTAAAATTTTAATAAGATCTTTCTGTTCTTGTTAAAACAAGAAGATTGTCTTCTGTAAAACAGAAGCCCTTGGATCAAAGATCCAACGGTGGGGAAAATTCCCTAAATCACTCAGAGAAAGATCTCTTTAACAAATTTAACAAATCTATGGACACTATATAAAGACCCCCAGACCCCAACTCAAAAGAGGATCAACAACACACAGAGAACTCCTCTAAAGAAAATTTTGAGAAGAACTCAAACAGAGAAAAAGGTAAACCCTTTGAATAAAAAAGAAGAATTTCTTCTAAAAAGATCATTGATCTAAGAACAAGATCAAGGATCTTCAATTAAAAAATATAATAAACAACAAAGGCATTGCCTTTTGATGAACCACTGGTTCTTTGAAAACAAGAAAATTTGTTTTCTTTGATCTAAAATTGATCAAAATAATAAAACGGTGCCCTGCACTTGTAAATCTACACTGTTGCGCTCCTGGGTTGGCGCAAGCCACCAGGGAGCGCCACGTGTCAGCTCCAGAGTGATCTGCGCTATGCGCTGTTAAAATAGAGCACTGCTCTCATGAATTGGCGCAACCCACCAGAGCGCGCCACGTGTCAGAAGCGCAACAGCGCAGTGCAACAGCGCAGCGCACTGCGCTTGCGCTCACCAGAGCGTGACACGTGTCACCTCCAAATGGACTTGCGCCTTGCGCTCCTCAATCAGCGCAAAGCGCCTGACAAGCCACGTGGCGCTCTGTCAGATTAATTAATGCAGCGCATTATTAAAAGGCAGAGCCCATTTAAAAGGCCCAATGGACCAAAACAAATGCTCTGCATTATAAAAAAAGGAACAGAGCCCAACTTAAAAGGCCTAACAGGCCAGTATAAAATACAGTCCAGGGGCAGAGCCCTAATTAAGGTCTAATAGACCTAATGCAAGAAAAACGTTGAACATCTTCAACTGGACTTAGCCCAATCATGGCCATAAGTCCTCAAATGAAATTAAATGAGCACGGCTGCTCTCTTAAATCAATTTACACCTGGTTCAAGGGTACATCTCTGAACTCCTCTGACACCTATCGTTGTAATCCTTCAACGACGTCAGAGAGGCGACGGGTCCCGACGGCCATAAATTCAATGGACCACCATGTCCCTAAACTGGAAATTGACCGCAACGTCATAAAACTAAACAATAGAGCCAATTGCTCTTTTGTTGGATCTAAACGATCCCGTTAAGTTGATCTTAGTCTCAGATCAGACTAACGTATCCTTAACGAACGTTTAAGTTGATTTTAGCCTCAATGTGGCTAATGTATCCTTAAACTAAAACACCAAACCCAAATCTAAGTAAATACGGATTTGGACTAATTCATATCCTACGGGCGACGGCATAACTTAGTCTCCGTATACAATCAACGGGCAACCATAAACAAAACAAACACACACGACACGAAGTGAAATTCTGGAGAAGGAGAAAGTTGTTACCGCGACGCGGTAGCGTAATTAACTGCAGGGGCTTGCGCCTGCAGGGAAGAGCGTCCCCGCAATCAAAAACCCCTCAAGCGAGGGGGAATCTGACGAACTCTGTTACATCGGTCGCATCCGTCTAAACCTCCGATACACGGTGCCATAAATCAACTTGGCATCTTCGGAGAGGTGGACGGATAAAACCAAATAGCATCTGCCCTGAATCTCAGGCAAGACGTCTCTCTGTCGTCGCGCCGTCTTTCGGAGGGGAACACCCCCAGCCTTCCGTACTCGGCGCCAGTGACGACGGCGAGCATGTCGCGCGGATGGCGTTGGTTCGGCTATGGGGATGGCTTCGTCGTGCCCCCTGTTCTGGTGAGGCGCTGCTGGTATCAGCCTCTTGAAGACCGACGCCCGTTGAGATGCAACGTCCAATCTGTCAAAGACAGACCTCTTGGCAGGGAAAACAACCTTGACGATTTTTCCTGGAACAGAAGCTGAAATAGTCAGTCTTGTGAAGACCGACCCTTTGGCAGGAGAAGCCGCCTTGACGACTTCGGGAGCAGGGATGGCTATCTTTTTTGGGACAACCCTTTCTGGTATCGCGGGCTTTTTCATGGGCCCTACTGAGCTTTGGCCTAGTCTGTCAAAGACTGAGGCGTTAGAGCTGGGCGACCCGTTGAGAGGGGCCGCAGTAGTTGTAAGCCGATCAAAGACTGACTTCTTCTGAGCTTCTTGTGTTGGTACAGGAGCGCTGAAGCTTGTTGGCGGGAGCATGGTCCTGAAGAACAATCCAGTGGTGGCCTGAGTGGCCTGTTCTACCGGCATAGCGAAGATGGAGGCCGCTTGGGGTCTATAAGTCACTCCTCCGGACGGTACGGACGAGAGTTGCAGTTGCAGTTAGTGCAGGTTGAAACCATTGATCTTCTGTTTCTGCACGGAGCAAGACACCAAATCTTAGTATCTCGAACCCAAGGGCAACCATATCAAACCGCGATTCATTCGCGAACACGACACACGAAATGTGGAGTGGAAAGAGGAAAAGGTCCCACAGGGCGTGCCAGAATCTGTTCCCCGCCGAAAGACGCGGACGAAGACGCGGCGAACGTCTTGCCTGAATTTCGGGGCAGATGCTAATTGGTGCTATCCGTCCACCTCTCCGAAGATGCCAAGTTGATTTATGGCACCATATATTGAAGGTTTAAACGGATGCGGCCGATGTAGCAGACTTCGTCAGATTCCCCCTCGTTGAGGGGTTTTTGATTGTGGGGACACTCTTCCCTGCAGGCGCAAGCCCCTGCAGTTAATTACGCTACCACATCACGGTAACAACTTTCTCCTTCTCCAGATGGTTACTTCGTGTCGTGTGTGTGTGTTTTGTTTTTGGTTGCTCGTGGATTGTATACGGAGACTAATTTATGTTGTCGCCCGTAGGGCGTGGATTAGTCCAAATCCGTATCTTCTTAGATTTGGGTTTGGGAGTTGAGTTTAAGGATACGTTAGCCTCATTTGAGACTAGGATCAACTTAAATACGTTAGTCTAATTTCTAGACTAAGATCGACTTAACAGGACCATTTAGATCCAACAAAAGAGCATTTGAACTCTTTTGTTTAGTTTAGGGACATTGCGGTCGATTACCAGTTTAAGGACATGGTGGTCCAATGTTAGTTTAAGGATATTACAGTCCGTGAGTTTAAGGACCTTACAGTCTAAGGTTAAGGACATCATAGTCCATGGGCTTAAGGACCCCACAGTCCAGGTTAAGAACATCGTAGTCCATGAGTTTAAGGACCCCACAGTCCATAGTTTAAAGACGTCATGGTCTATAAAGTTTAAGGACATCGTAGTCCATGAGTTTAAGGACCCCACAGTCCGTGAAATGTGTGGTTGTCGGAACCCATCACCTCTCTGAAGATGTTGAAGGATTACAACGACAAATATCAGAGGAGTAAAGAGATGTACCCTCGAATCGGTGTAAGTTGGTTGAAAGATCTGTAGTCCAATTTGGGACTAAGTTCTGTTGAAATATTCATGAGCAGATGTGCTCAATTAAATATAAGTTGAGGACTTATGGCTAATATTGGGCTAAGTCCAATAAACATTTTGTTTATTCTGGCTATTGAGCCTTTATTTGGGCTTGGCCTTTTTAATAATGCTGAGCAGTAGATATTGACATATTTTTTTTGTCTTGTATTGAATGCAGAGCATTCATTAGAACAATTTATGTTCTGTCAGCGCGACACGTGGCGCGCCAGGTGCTTTGCGCTAGTTAAAGAGCGCAGTGCATTTCTGCCAAGCAGCGCACACGAGAAGGACACGTGTCGCGCTTGGCGCTAAGCGCCAGATGATGGACGCATTGCGCCAGTTTATGAGCGCTAAGCGCTAGTCCATGAGCGCATTGCGCTATCAATTTAGAGGCGCGCACGTGAGTGACACGTGACGCGCTTGGCGCTGAGCGCCATCCCATGAGCACAGTGCGCTATTTCAGAAGTGCAAAGCGCAAGTTGCATACGTGGTTGACACGTGGCGCATATTGGTGCTGAGCACCGGTCCAGAGAGCGCAGAAGCGCTGTTCAAGAGCGCAAGGCGCATTTCAATAGCGCAAAGCGCATTTGATCAATTTTTATGATCTGTGAATAGATTTATGTTCTTTTAGAAGAGACTTTGTCTCAAGATTCAAGAACAACAGTTCTTATTTTTGAAAGGGCTTGCCTTTATAGATCAATGATCTGTGTGAAGAATATGTTCTTTTTTTATTATGTGATGGGATCTTTTGATCTTTTTTATGAAAGACCTTGGTCTTTGTAGATTTATGATCTTTTAAGAAGATAATTCTTCTTTTTATGAGATGATTTCATCTTTGTGTTCATCGTTCATGATCTTTACCTTGAAGAAAAATCTTCTTTCAAGAGCTTGCTCTTCTTTCTTTGAATTTCTCAAAGTTTATAGGGTGGTTTCTCTATCTAAGACTCGAAATCTTGGAGCCTTTATATAGGGCAAGTTGATTTGTTAAATCAGTTAAAGAGACGTTTCTCTGATTGATTTGGGGATGTTTCCCACCGTTGGATTTTTGATCCTAGGGCTTCTATTTTACAGAAGGCAATCTTCTTGTTTTTTAACAAGATTGAGAAAATCTTTCCATAACAGAATTTTAATTCTGATTAATTAATGATTTATCATTATTGTAATACCCAGCCCCTTTTTATACCAATATCCGTATTTATGAAAATTGTCACTTACAATTCGTTAATTTATATTTAAAATTATTTTAGTTTAAAAACCCTATTACCTATCTATTTTATATTTTTCCCAGACTCTTTTATTGCTATTTCCAAGCCGGCCCCTTTCTTTTCCCTATTATTTTATCTCCTGGCCCGAGCCCTTTTTCCCTTCCCAGCTCCTTAAAATAACAATTTAAATTAAAAAGACTCTGGCCCAGCACTAATCCCTCGGCCCAAGAAATTCCTATCAAGTTAATTTATTTAAACCAATTTTTTTCCAACCACAAAATCCTCAGCCCAACTTTAATTTTTTCTTTACTTCTATTTTTCCTTTACTATTCTAGCTTTCTCGGCCCAACCATTTATTCCCAAAGTATTTAATTATTTCCTCCAGCCCATTTTTTTTAGAATTAAACCCAAAACCCATTTTTCCTCGACCCAAACCATATTTTAAAGCCACAGCCCAGAGGGTTTCTTTTTATTTAAATCTCCGGCCCGCTTCTTTTCTTTTCCCCATTTAATTTCTTTTCTCCATCGGCCCAATCCCTGGCCTAGCTCACACTCAGCCCACTCTCCCTCTTCACCCGACCCGCTCACCCTACCTGACCCGCTTCGCCCTCTCTTTCTTCCCTAACGGCTCTCTCCGGATTTCCCACTCGAATCTTCCTGTTGCGCCCTCGTCGCTGCTCCTCGCGCCCATGCTCGCGAGCGTTACCCACGACGCGCACCCCTTGTCCCCTCTACCATTAGCCACCTCTCTTCTCTCGTTCATATATCGCACACTCTCTCTCCCTTCTCTTTTCCCGCTCCCTCTCTCGAACCCACGCCCGCGCCCGCGCTCGCCTCGTCGCCGTCGACACCACCCTCGCCTTCCTCTCTCTCCCTCCGCACCTCATCTCCTTCCATCGCCTGCCCGAGCACCTCGCCATTGCAACCAAAGCCGACCCATCACCGGCCACCCTAACCCATTGCATCCCCGCCGAACTCCCCATCATCACTGCCCTCATCTCCTCACCTCACCACTCCTATTCACCCCAACGCCTACACCACCAAGCTCCTCCTCCGACAACCACTCTCTACACCCCTCTCATTTTTCCCTCGCTCCAACCTCTGCCCCCTCGCCGACCCCTTCATCACCGCCGCCGACTACCACCGAGCCTCACCCTCGCAGCCCCGACCTCGTCATCGTCGTCGACGCCCCCTGCAACTTCTCTCTCCCTCTCTCTGCAACTTTTCTCTCTCTCTCTCTCTCTCTCTCTGTTTCCCTCTGTCTCTCTCTCAAACTCTCTGTCTCTCTCTTTCTCACTCTCTCTCTCTCAAATTCTTTATCTCTGTTTTCTCTCTCTCTCTCTCTCTCTCTCTCTACACTTCTATCTCTCTCTCTCTCTCGCCTCGTCTCATCCAATGCCCTAGCCGCAACAGCCCGTCACCAAGCTCGAGCCAAGCCCAAGCCTAGCCGAGACTCGTCGTATGCTTGCTACTCCGTGACCGTGCCGTGTCACTACTGCCTTCACTGCCGTGCCATCAATTCATCGTTTCCAGGCAAGTACTCTTACTTGCTTACATGCTAATTTATTCGTGTTACGAACTAAAAACGTATAAATTCCATATTCACGATACCCGACAGATTATATAACATACCTGTTCGATGCATGATCCCAATGAGATTATTCATTTATTCTGACGGAACAGGATTGTTTTTGTTGGCCCATGTAGTGACGAACATCATGTATAAGTTTCACTAGAAAATACGACTGTTAATGACTAAAACGATTACCCCCAAATATATCTGTTAAACTGGAACTTTCCCCGTATCTGAAAACCGTTAAAATCACCATAAATTATGTACATACTGGAATGATGCGTTCGAGGGCTTAAATCGAATCCGACTCGACGAACTATAAGCCTATGTAAGTTTCTAATGGTTTCTATAATGAAACTGCGACGATATTTGGATCGGAGTGCGACTCTGGACTGCAGTCTAGAGCGACTCTGATTACTGTTTACTGTCCCATAATGCGTGCCACTTTGTTTCCTGAATTCTTATGTTATGGAACTCTGTGACGTATTAAAGGTGAATTTTTTAGCTAAATAACACAAGTGATTTCATTCCGTTTCATCGTCATTTGCTATTTAATTTGTAAATTAAAAGGGCAGGACGTATAACAGTCCCAATAGAATCAGAATTGACATACTAGTATTGAACAGTGTATAACTCCTGACATATAAACGCGATTGAGGATCCGTCTATTACGTTGAAAACCTTACTGAAAACCCTAGATTTAATTCAACTGTAGCATCGCTAAAATCTGATCCCAACTGGGATTAAAATGCGTTGCGAAACGGACTTCTGATTCTGAAACCGGAATCCCAGCCGTGAACGCTTAAAATGAAATGGCCATATCTAGTGATTCTAAAACCCGATTGACGTGAAACCAAATTTGCTGGATAGATAATCAGACATACTATTTATTCCCTATTTATTGTTTCGCTAAACTGTATATGTATGATTTATTATAAATTATGCAAGTGGTAAAATACTGATTTACGACATCTTAATCATACTTTACATACTGTTCCTCATCATATCATACATATGTCACTGCATTGATAACCTAGTGATCATGTGCATTACCCAGTGTTAGGTATTAGTGATGATTGTGGCAAGTACGTTAGTGTTCGTGCATGAGTGAATAAGTGAAAGTGACACGTACTTGTACACAATCAGTGAACCCGATTATTCTATTGCATTGTCGACGTCTGTGGGACGCGTGTAAGTGTAACTATAAGTGGTATGGGACACTTATGGAAGCTCTTGCACGGGTGTCGCAGATAAGGCACCAGACACTGCCATTTATCTTGGGTATTAGTCGGGACGTGGTTGATGGAGATCCTGTCTCCAGTTCTCGTGCAGACTTGTCACAGACCGACTGGTATTTGAGATTATGGTTAGCATTTGATATAGACCACGGGGTGTGGAGTAGTTTGAGTGTGAGTTCAACAGAATCTCGGAAGTCCCATGCCGGCTTATATATATATATGGAGATATATGGAGATTTACAGGGTACATGATTATTACCGTGAGTTACATGTTGGGCCCGTGGTCCCTTGCCCTTGGGTCCTACCCTTGGGTGGAGGACACTCGCGAGTGGTTGACTCTCACACTTGGACTGACGATAGGCTTAGTGACCTGTACAGTGAGACTTAGAGACTGATAGGGATAATGGCATTGATATACATTACTTACTGTCTTGACATACCTGGCATACTATTTTACTGCTTTACCGTTCACCTGATCTATTGGACACTTTATTGGTTACTGCATGTTCATACCTATATCGTTTTAATTTACTGTTATACACATCTATTATCACTGTTCGAGTTGCCACTTGCATCTATATGTTTACTTTGCTATTGTGTCGCTCTGACAACCTGAGTATGCATGCTCAGAGTGAGGAGTGGATCTAGCCGGGACCAGGACTAGACATTCATCGCGGACATCTTGATCAGCTATCCTGACTTATACTCTCTGTACCTCCATCAGGTCAGTTCTTGTATTTGATTTGTTTCAGTTACTGCATTTCTCATTACCTGCGCATTGTTTACTGATTACCACGTAAAGCTAGAAGCCGAAGTGTGACTACGGCAGGACTTTTTCTTGACCGTAGGAGCATGGCTGGCCTTGTCAACCCCTCGTATTCCGTATTTTGGGAGGCGGGGCGTGACATGGTTTAGTTGGTATCAGAGCCAGGTTTTGCTTCAATTGGGATTGCAGTTTTCTGTGTATAGCTTGACAATCTAAGACATCCCTCGGTCTAGGTTGTAAACATGTTATTCTTGATCCATATTCATATCGAGTATTCTGTTATCCATTCGCTAGGGTTTCGGGTGACTTGGCAAAGTTACGTGGTTGTAATTGTGAACTACATCATAGTTACACTACCGTACTTTGTTTAAAGTGACTTAGAGTCCTACAGTGATTTCCACTTGTAATAAATTTCATAGTATCTGATATTCTTGAATCCCTGCCCAATCCATATTATATTTTGATTCTTATAGTTTGTGCTTTATATCATCCTCAAAATTATTGTTTCAGGATCATGTCTTCCAACGATTCTTCCTCTATCTCCACTCCCCAGAATCAGATCGTTGAGATTCTGAGTGTACTGCAAGGTCTGAAGGAATCCCAGGAGCGAACAAACGGCTTGTTAGCTGAAGGGCTGAGAAGACAGGTGAATCAGGCACCAGCGGGAGTCTCTAATCGTAAAAGGATCCCTATTAGACGAAGAAAAGAGAAGAAGATGAAGCGCCCATTTGTTTCCCTGAGACAGAAGCAGCAGAAGACCCAATGTTGTGGGTACTGTAAGAGGCCAGGACATCTTCAGAGGGATTGTCGCCGCGCCCAAGGGAAATGTCTGATTTGCGGATCCAGCGAACATCTTATCAACGGTTGCCCAAAAAGGAAGGAACTACAAGGAGGAGACCCGTCCACACTCTCCACTTCTGCTAAGTGATGATTATTGCGTAGTTCGAACTTCAAGGATAAGGCGGACCCAGCGCAGGATTCAACTCGCTTGACGAGAATGCAGCGGCCTAGTAATCGAAGAAGAATTATCACGTTTTCCGCTTTTAATAAAATGTTGTCATCCTCTTGTAAATATTTCTTTTCGTTTGAAATCTTGTATCCGTCGAACTTTTAGTTGAATGCAATAATAACTTTGAATCGTAATATATGTATCATTCTCTTGCTTTCCTCCTTATTTATACCATTCATTACCACAGCATTCCTAATTTTGATTTTTCAGTTCCTGCCCACCGCATATTTTCCTATACTCCGTACCCTTAGCTATTTTTTCTCGATGTATCCCACTGTCTAATCATGACTCTTTCTTTTCAGGCCATGGCTCATCCTGGAGCAGTACCGCATCTAGATGAGGATGCACAGTCATGCGTTTCTTTAGACCGCACGCTGATGAGTTCTGACGATGAGATCAACGGCCCCCAGGTCATTTTCGGAAACGGCGATTCCGAGGACGAAGGAGCCGCCGCCCTAGAGGTCGACATGATAGGCGATTCCGACGAAGAGGAAGGAGACCCTGAAGAGAACCCGATAGAGGAAGATCCCGGGGAGGACCCGATAGAAGAAAATTCAGTAGAGGAAAATCCCATGGAGGAGAATCCAGAAGAAGAGAATCACATGGAGGCAGACCTCGATGAAGAAACTCCAGCCGAGGGAGAAGGACCAGAAGAACAAGACCCTGCGGTGGAAGAACTCCCAATGGCGGTCCCTGCGAGCCGCTATGGAAATGGACGCCCCTACCAGAGCGCGCGAGCCTACCGCAACCTGCTGAATCGCCACAACCGCGACTGACGGGATTTTTAGATGACGTCTTCTCTGGCCAAATAAATCTGTGTATAGTTAAGGGCCACCTTTCGTTTTCGAGAGTGCTTTGTTTCAAATTTCCTAGAATGAAATAAAACTTTCTGAGTTCGCAAATCTTTTGTTTACCGGTTCACTTGATGCCTTGACTTTTCCCTTATACATTTATTTTCCTGCTGAGATCCCTGACTGCCCACCCCTACTCTTTGTATTGTTTTAACCCTCGCTTCGATTAAAAAGGTACCGCATCCGATCTTTTGAGTGGGCCACCCTCCATCCTTCGTCTATGCTTCGTTGAGATCCTTCTGGGAGGGGAAATTGATAGTAAAATTTCTAAGTTAACTGACCCTTCAGATTTTTGATTTACATGATGTATCGACTGTTATCTTTCCCATACATTCTTTTTCCCCTTGTAGTCCCTTGCTGCTCACCCTTACTTCCTGTGCTGCCCCGACCCCAATCTCTTTGACCTTCAGTTTAAAGCCGTCACACTTCGACCTTTTTGAATGAGCCACACTCCCTTGTAATCCCTACCCTAACTGGCCCTATACATTTTTGTGCTTTTCCTATTACCCTAACTATATTTAGGGGTATTGTTATTCGAAAATTTAGTTTTCATTATTTTGTAGTTATCGAAGAGTGCGTGTTATTGACTACTCCGTTTTATGTATTTTAAGTACACTACTACTTCTCTCATTTTTCGGTAGCGCGACCATATGTATTGCGCATATTATTTTGGTGCTATGTTTCTTATTTTCACCATGTAGTTTTATAAGTTATGTTAAAATGGTTTAATTGATACGTCATTCTAAAAATGTTTTAAACCACCGACAAACCCTTCATTGCTTCATTATAAATATGCCTTATACTTATTATTTCTGCTGTGCTACTTTTGATATACTTATATGTGCACATATTTGAGTTTCGATTTTATCGAACACGCCTTGATTATTATTGTTCGTTATTGTTATCTATATTCTCGTATACATGTAGTTGTCCTTATAGTTGTTCATGCCTTATACCTATTTAGACCTATCTTTTTGTATGTTGTTCTTACATATATATACCTTCAAAATTTTATCCACCCGTTTTAAGTAAATCACTATGTATTAGTCTTCGATGTGATAACTTTTCGCTTATTATTGTATGGCTTGTCGTTATTTTAAATTTCGAGGACGAAATTTTTGTAAGGGTGGTATGATGTAATACCCAGCCCCTTTTTATACCAATATCCGTATTTATGAAAATTGTCACATACAAATTCGTTAATTTATATTTAAAATTATTTTAGTTTAAAAATCCTATTACCTATCTATTTTATATTTTTCCCAGACTCTTTTATTGCTATTTCCAAGCCGGCCCCTTTCTTTTCCCTATTATTTTATCCCCTGGCCCGAGCCTTTTTTCCCTTCCCAGCTTCTTAAAATAACAATTTAAATTAAAAAGACTCCGGCCCAGCACTAATCCCTCAGCCCAAGAAATTCCTATCAAGTTAATTTATTTAAACCAATTTTTTTCCAACAACAAAATTCTCAGCCCAACTTTAATTTTTTCTTTCCTTCTATTTTTCCTTTACTATTCCAGCTTTCTCGGTCCAACCATTTATTCCCAAAGTATTTAATTATTTCCTCTAGCCCATTTTTTTAGAATTAAACCCAAAACCCATTTTTCCTCGACCCAAACCATATTTTAAAGCCACAGCCCAGAGGGTTTCTTTTTATTTAAATCCCCGGCCCGCTTCTTTTCTTTTCCCCATTTAATTTCTTTTCTCCATCGGCCCAATCCCTGGCCTAGCTCACACTCAGCCCACTCTCCCTCTTCACCCGACCCGCTCACCCTACCCGACCCGCTTCGCCCTCTCTTTCTTCCCCAACGGCTCTCTCCAGATTTCCCGCTCGAATCTTCCCGTTGCGCCCTAATCGCCGCTCCTCGCGTCCACGCTCGCGAGCGTTACCCATGACGCGCACCCCTTGTCCCCTCTACCCTTAGCCACCTCTCTTCTCTCGTTCACATCTCGCACACTCTCTCCCTTCTCTTTTCCCGCTCCCTCTCTCGAACCCACGCCTGCGCCTGCGCTCGCCTCGTCGCCGTCGACACCACCCTCGCCTTCCTCTCTCTCTCTCCGCACCTCATCTCCTTCCATCGCCTGCCCGAGCACCTCGCCATTGCAACCAAAGCCGACCCATCACCGGCCACCCTAACCCATTGCATCCCCGCCGAACTCCCCATCGTCACCGCCCTCATCTCCTCACCTCACCACTCCTATTCACCCCAACGCCTACACCACCAAGCTCCTCCTCCGACAACCACTCTCTACACCCCTCTCATTTTTCCCTCGCTCCAACCTCTGCCCCCTCGCCGACCCCTTCATCACCGCCGACGACTACCACCGAGCCTCACCCTCGCAGCCCCGACCTCGTCATCGTCGTCGACGCCCCCTGCAACTTCTCTCTCCCTCTCTCTGCAACTTTTCTCTCTCTCTCTCTGTTTCCCTCTGTCTCTCTCTCAAACTCTCTGTCTCTCTCTTTCTCACTCACTCTCTCTCAAATTCTTTCTCTCTCTCTCTCTCTCTCTCTCTCTCTCTCTCGCCTCGTCTCATCCAATGCCCTAGCCGCAACAGCCCGTCACCAAGCTCGAGCCAAGCCCAAGCCTAGCCGAGACTCGTCATATGCTTGCTACTCCGTGACTGTACCGTGTCACTACTGCCTTCGCTGTCGTGCCATCAACTCATCGTTTCCAGGAAAGTACTCTTACTTGCTTACGTGCTAATTTATTCGTGTTACAAACTAAAAACGTATAAATTCTATATTCACAATACCCGATAGATTATATAACATACATGTTCGATGCATGATCCCAATGAGATTATTCATTTATTCTGACGGAACAGGATTGTTTTTGTTGGCCCATGTAGTGACGAACATCATGTATAAGTTTCACTGGAAAATACGACTGTTAATGACTACATATATCTGTTAAACTGGAACTTTCCCCGTATCTGAAAACCGTTAAAATCACCATAAATTATGTACATACTGTAATGATGCGTTCGAGGGCTTAAATCGAAGCCGACTCGACGAACTATAACCCTATGTAAGTTTCTAATGGTTTCTGTACTGAAACTGCGATGATATTTGGATCGGAGTGCGACTCTGGACTGCAGTCTAGAGCGACTCTGATTACTGTTTACTGTCCCATAATGCATACCACTTTGTTTCCTGAATTCGTATGTTACGGAACTCTACGACGTATTAAAGGTGAATTTGTTAGATAAATAACACAAGTGGTTTCATTCCGTTTCATCGTCGTTTGCTATTTAATTTGTAAATTAAAAGGGCAGGACGTATAACAGTCCCAATAGAATCAGAATTGACATACTAGTATTGAACAGTGTATAACTCCTGACGTACAGACGCGATTGAGGATCCGTCTATTGCGTTGAAAACCTTACTGAAAACCCTAGATTTAATTCAACTGTAGCGTCGCCAAAATCTGATCCCAACTGGGATTTAAATGCGTTGCGAAACGGACTTCTGATTCTGAAACCGGAATCCCAGCCGTGAACGCTTAAAATGAAATGGCCATATCTAGTGATTCTGAAACCCGATTGACGTAAAACAAAATTCGTTGGATAGATAATCAGACATACTATTTATTCCCCGTTTATTGTTTCGCTAAACTGTAAACGTATGATTTATTATAAATTATGCAAGTGGTAGAATACTGATTTACGACATCTTAATCATGCTTTACATACTGTTCCTCATCATATCATACATATGTCACTGCATTGATAACCTAGTGATCATGTGCATTACCCAGTGTTAGGTATTAGTGATGATTGTGGCAAGTACGTTAGTGTTCGTGAATGAGTGAATAAGTGAAAGTGACACGTACTTGTATACAATCAGTGAACCCGATTATTCTATTGCATTGTCGACATCTGTGGGACGCGTGTAAGTGTAACTATAAGTGGTATGGGACACTTATGGAAGCTCTTGCAAGGGTGTCGCGGATAAGGCACCAGACACTGCCATTTATCTTGGGTATTAGTCGGGACGTGGTTGATGAAGATCCTGTCTCCAGTTCTCGTGCAGACTTGTCACAGACCGACTGGTATTTGAGGTTATGGTTAGCGTTTGATGTAGACCACGGGGTGTGGGGTAGTTTGAGTGTGAGTTCAACAGAATCTCGGGAGTCCCATGCCGGCTTATATATATATGGAGATATATGGAGATTTACAGGGTACATGATTATTACCGTGAGTTACATGTTGGGCCCGTGGTCCCTTGCCCTTGGGTCCTACCCTTGGATGGAGGACACTCGCGAGTGGTTGACTCTCACACTTGGACTGACGATAGGCTTAGTGACCTGTACAGTGAGACTTAGAGACTGATAGGGATAATGGCATTGATATACATTACTTACTGTCTTGACATACCTGGCATACTATTTTACTGCTTTACCGTTCACCTGATCTATTGGACACTTTATTGGTTACTGCATGTTCATACCTATATCGTTTTAATTTACTGTTATATACATCTATTATCACTGTTCGAGTTGCCACTTGCATCTATATGTTTACTTTGCTATTGTGTCGCTCTGACGACCTGAGTATGCATGCTCAGAGTGAGGAGTGGATCTAGCCGGGACCAGGACTAGACGTTCATCGCGGACATCTTGATCAGCTATCCTGAGTTATACTCTCTTTACCTCCATCAGGTCAGTTCTTGTATTTGATTTGTTTCAGTTACTGCATTTCTCATTACCTGCGCATTGTTTACTGATTACCACGTAAAGCTAGAAGCCGAAGTGTGACTACGGCAGGACTTTTCCTTGACCGTAGGAGCATGGCTGGCCTTGTCAACCCCTCGTATTCCGTATTTTGGGAAGCGGAGCATGACAATTATTATTAGGTCTTTTGATCTAAGGGTAGGGAATTTTTAATTCCAGCGCTAGCGCACCCGTGCTTTGCACGTGGTGCGCTGCTCAGAGTGCAGCGCACTTTGCGCTAGCGTACCTGTGTTTGACCCGTGGTGTGCTGCTCGGAGCGCAGCGCAGCCTACGCTAGCGCACCCGTGTTTGACACGTGGCGTGCAGCGCGCCTAGCGCTAGCATACACATGGTGCAGTGCCTAGGGCGCAGCTCACCTGGCGCTAGCGCATCCGTATTTGACACGTGGCACGCAGCGCGCCTAGCGTTGGATCTGAAGCGTTGCTTTAATTTTTGAATTTTGAATTTCAAAACAGAGCTTTGCTTTAATTGGGGGAAACACGGACTTTGGTGTTCCATGGCTCGTATCGAAGCCAACGGAATAATCTACAGAACCCTATAATTTATATTTAACGTTGAACTAGTTATGATAGAGAAAACTGCGGTGAATCACGATTCTGGACTGCAGTCCAGAGCAGTGATTCCAGGTAACCCCTGATTTTAATCCACTGAATATCCTTGCACCTATGCGGAAATATGCGGAACCCTATATCGTTACGAAGCGAATTGAGTTAGCTTCCTTATCCCACTTGTCTCACTAGATTCCTCAACTGTATGATATTGTTAACACATTTTGTAATGTCGGTGTGTTCTGCTGAATTCTGCTGTAACAGATTCTACACATCAACCTTAACCAGACCATAACTCTCTATTTATATAGGATATTACTGATCCACCAATTGCATTGGAAACCTAACTGATAAACCTAAATATTGTTCAACTATAGCGTTGGCTAATTATGATCCCAACTGGGATTAAAATGTGTCACGAAACGGGATTCCAATTCTGAAACCGGATTTCCAGCAGCGAACACTTAAATTAAAATGGTCGTATCTAGAAAACCTGAAACCCGATTGGCACGAAACCAATTTTTATGGATAGATAATTAAACATACTGCTTACCCCCTTTACATTGTTTTGATTAATTCTGCATGTATGATTTATAGTAAATTATGCAAGTGGTAGGACACTGACTGATGATATTTTGTTCATATCACAATTATTATATTCTCATCACATCATATAGATGTTATTGCATTGGTAACCTAGTGATCGTGTGCATTATCCAGTGTTAGGTATTAGTGTTTGATTGTGGCAAGTACGTTAGTGTTAAGCATGAATGGATAAGTGAAAGTGACACGCACTTGTACACAATCAGCGGATCCTATTGATTTATTGCATTGTCGACGTCTATGGGACATGTATAAGTGTAACTATAATTGGTATGGGACGATTATAGAAGCACTTATATGGGTGTCATAGGTAAGGCACCAAACACTGTCCATTTATCTTGGGTATCAGTCGAGACATGCTTGATGGAGATTCGGTCTCCAGTTCTCGCGTAGACTTGTCATGGACCGACTGGTATTTGAGTTAATGGTTGGCGTTTGATGTAGACCACGGGATGTGGGGTAGTTTGAGTGTGAGTTCAACAGAATCTCGGAGTCCCATTGCCGGCACATACAGTGATTCTGGAGATATGTGGGGATATTACTGATTATAAGCGAGCGACTCGGGCCCGTGTTCCCTTGTCCTTGGGTCCTATCCTTGGACGGGGGATACTCATGAGTGGTTGACTCTCACACTTAGACTGACGATAGGTTTAGCGACCTGGACAATGAGACTTAAAGACTGATAGGGTTAGTGACATGCATTGATTCCGGATTCAATATACCTGCCATGCAGTTTACCTGTTTTACTGTTTACCTGTACTGGCTACTTCTTGTTCATGTTATTACTTCCTGCATACTGTTTCATATTCATCAGTTTTGCACATCACATTTGTATTTATATATATTGCTATTGTGTCGCTCTGACGACCTGAGTATGCATGCTCAGAGTGAGAAGTGGATTTAGCTTGGACCAGGACCTGACGTACCTCGAGGATATTGCGGACATCTTGATCAGCGACTCAGAGCTATACTTCTTTGATCTCTATCTGGTTAGTTCTTTGTATTTGTTTTGATTTAGTGGCTGCATTTCTCATTACCTGTGCATTGATTACTGATTACCACGTAAAACTAGAAGCCGAAGTGTGACTACGGCTGTCACGCCCCGCTTCCCAAAATACGGAATATGAGGGGTAGACAAGGCCAGCCATGCTCCTACGGTCAAGGAAATGTCCTGCCGTAGTCACACTTCGGCTTCTAGTTTTCCATGGTAAACAGTAAATAATGCGCAGGTAAAGAGAAATGCAGTAACTGGAACAAAACAGTAAAATGAACTGACCTGATGGGAAACAAAAGATATAACTCTGGATAGCTAAACAAGATGTCCGTGAAGTGTGTCTAGTCCTGGTCCAGGCTAAATCTTCTCCTCACACTGAGCATGCATACTCAGGTCGTCAGAGCGACACAATAGCAATATAATATATAAAAATAATATGACAATTCTAGCAGTGATAATAGGTATATATATAACAGTAGATCAATGGCAGTATGGATATGAACATGCAGTAATCAATGCAGCGGAACAGTAAAAGCAGTAGAATGATATGCCACGTATGTCAACACAGTATGTAAGGTATATCAATGCCGGTATCCCTATCAGTCTCTAAGTCTCACTGTACAGGTCACTAAGCCTATCGTCAGTTCAAGTGTGAGAGTCAACCTCTCGCGAGTGTCCTCCACCCAAGGGTAGAACCCAAGGGCAAGAGACCACGGGCCCAACATGTATATCACGGTGATAATCACATACTCTGTAAATCTCCATATATCTCCCTAAATATATAAGCCGGCATGGGACTCCCGAGATTCTGTTGAACTCACACTCAAACTACCCCACACCCCGTGGTCTACATCAAACGCTAACCATAACCCTAAATACCAATCGGTCGGTGACAAGTCTGCGCGAGAACTGGAGGCAGGACCTCCATCAAGCACGTCCCGACTAATACCTAAGATAAATGGCAGTGTCTGGTGCCTTATCTATGACACCCGTGCAAGAGCTTCCATAAGTGTCCCATACCACTTATAGTCATACGTACACGCGTCTCACAGACGTCGACAATGCAATAGAATAATAAGGGTCACTGATTGTGTACAAGTACGTATCACTTTCACTTATTCACTGATACACGAACACTGACGTACTTGCCACAATCATCACTAATCCCTAACACTGGGTAATGCATGTTATCACTAGGTTATCAATACAATGACATGTGTATGTTATGATGCGTAAACGGTATATGAAGCATGTTTAGGATGTCATGAATTAGTAATCTACCACTTGAATAATGTATCATAAATCATACGGTTACAATTTAGTGAAACGCTGAATGGGGAATAAATAGTATGTTCAGTTATCTATCCAGCGAATTTGATTTCATGCCAATCGGGTTCCAAGATCACCAATTATAGTCATTTCATTTTAAGCGTTCACGGCTGGAAATCCGGTTTCAGAATCAGAAATCCGTTTCGCAACGCATTTTAATCCCAGTTGGGATCAGATTTTAGCGACGTTACAGTTGGATGAAATCTAGTGTTTTCAGTAAGGTTTTCAACTCAATATACGGTTTCTCAATCGCGTTTGTACGTTAGGAGTTATACTCTATTCAATACCAATATGTCAGTTCTGATTCAGCTGAGACTGTTATACGTTCCCATATTTTAAATTACAGATTAATTAACAAACGATAACGAAATAGGATGAAACCACTTGCGTATTCTAGCTAACAGATTTACCCATAATAAACAGCGGAGTTCCGCAACCTAAGAGTTAAGGAAATCTTGTGGTACTCATTACGGAACAGCAAGCAACAATTGGAGTCGCTCTGGACTGCAGTCCAGAGTCGCACTCCGATCCAAATATTGTCACATTTAAGTACAGGAATATCTGGAAACTAGTATAGGGTTAAATTTCGTCAAGTTGGCTTCGATTTAAGCCCTCGAACGCATCATTCCAGTGTGTATATAATTTATGGCGATTTTAATAGTTTTCAGGTACAAGAAAATTCCAGTTTTACGGTTAAACTTGGGGGTAGTCGTTTTAGTCGTTAACGGTCATATTTTCCAGCGAAATTTGCACAAGGCATTCATCACAACTAGGGACAATACATACAATCTAATTCCGTAAAAATAGATAAGTATTTTCACTGAGAACACACATCGAACAGGTATGGCACATAATTGATCTAAAATTGTAACTTTATGATATATGTAATTAACGATTGTAACTTAAGTAAATAGCATGTAAGCAAGTAAAATACTAGCCTGGACACGTCTCGGGAATGTATGGTAATGGTAACATCACGAACGCAACACGATGACCACAAACTTGGGCTTGGCTCGAGCTTCGCTTGACGGCTCGGTACAGTGGCTGTTTGTAGAGAGATGGGAAGAGAAAATTGGAGATAGAGAGAGACAGAGAGGGGAATATAGAGAGAGACGGAGTGAGATAGAGAGAGAGAGTGAGAAAGAGAGAGACAGAGAGATTTAGAGAGAGAGGCAGAGAGAGGTAGAAATAAAGAGAATTAGAGAGAGAGAGAGAGAGAGAGAGGAACAGAGAGATTGCAGGAGAAAGAGAGGAAGATGGGGAGTGAGGGAGAGAGAGTTGTAGAGAGAGAGATGTACAGAGATGTTGAGAGAGGAAGAACAGAGAGAGAATAGAGAGGGAAACAGAGAGAGAAAGGGTTGTAGAGAGAGAGAGAAAGAGAGCACAGGGGGAGAGAGAGCACACAGAGCAGATCACGGCGATGGTGATGATGGTGATGATGATGAAGTCGACGACGGCGCAGTGGGGTGGAGTTCGTCGGCGTCGTCGATTGCAGGCGAGATTGGGTGTGCAGGAGTCGTCGAGATGGGTGCAGGGGAGTCGGTCAGGATCTGATGGTGTGGAGGGGAAAGCGAGGGAGGGGGTGAGGTGATGAAGGAAGAGGTCGTGGGATTCATCGTCGTCGTCGTCGAGGCAGGGACTCGAGGTTGTTTTGGGTGAACGAGAAAGAGATTCGAGAAGAGTTTGGGAGAGTGTGGGTAGAGGAGAGAGATGGAGGCACGCGTGTCGTGGTAACGTTCGCCAGCGGGGCGCGAAGAGCGGCGACATGGGCTCAGGCGTGGGGTGCGGCGGAAGAACCGGATCGAGGCATCGATGGCGTGGGTGGGAGAAAAGGAGCCGTTGGGGAAGAAAAGGTAGCGGGCCAAGTCGGGTAACGGGCGCAGGTTATGGGAGAGTGGGCTGGGCCGAGTTTAAAATCAATTAATTTATAAATGAAAATAGCTTGGGCTGAGAGAGAATGTGGGCCGGGAAATAAATAGAAAAAAGGGAAAAAAGGAAAGGCCGGGCCTATGGGGATTTGTTAAAGAAAAGGAATGAGTGGGCTCGGGGTTTTATAAAAAAATAAAAGAGAAAATATGGGCTGGCTGGAATAGATAAGAGAAAGAAAATAGAGGTTGGGCTTTGGGCTGAGGGATTTGGACTAAAGAAAATGAATTTATTTAAAGAATGAGATTGGGGTTCTATAAAAGACAAATGGTATTGGCTAAGGGAATTTGTCGGAAAAAGATATAATAGGGTTTAGGTTTTGAAAAATAAAAATAATAAATTTATAAAATAAAATAATAAGATAAATAATTCATAATTAAGAATAAATAAAATTAAAAGGTAACATAATACAAATTTTGGTATAAAAGGGCTGGGTATTACAACGGCAGGATGTTTCCTTGACCGTAGGAGCATGGCTGGCCTTGTCCACCCCTCGTATTCCGTATTTTGGGAAGCGGGGCGTGACAGCGAAGGCGTGGGTTAGGGTTTTGCGAGGGCGAAGGCGACGGTGAGATGAGGGGGTCGGGATTTGATGAGAAGCGGAGAGAGGGAGAGATGTGAGTATGAGAGAGAGAGAGAGAGAGATTTTGTTTTGTATATATAGAAATTTTATAAATATATATACATAGATACACATCTTCAATTAATCATATTTAGAGATTCGGTACAGATTTTCTTGTTCTCATATTAACAGTAAACAGATACGCAAAATATTATTTTGCTGCCACTAAGAAATTATTATATATAATATAAAATCTGAAGATATTTCCATATCAAAATTATTTACTGTAAAATTCAAAATAAAATATATTAGCGGCCAACTAAAAGTTCAAAAATTATGGAAGAAGAATCTTGATAAATCTTGAACTACTGCATCCAAATATGGCTGTTACATCCTACCCACCTTACAGAAAATTTCGTCCTCGAAATTGGAAGGACGACTACAAGATCAAGAAAACAGGTGTGGGTACTTTTGACGAATCCCGTCCTCACGCCCCCAAGTGGATTCCCCGCGAGAACGTCCGCCCTAAGATACAAGAACTAAAGGGATGATCTTGTTTCTCAAAACCTTCTCTCTACGGTCGACAATGGCTGTAGGTTGCTCTTCATACGAGAGATCAGTGCTCAAGGTTAATTCAGAATGATCGAGAACATGACTGTCATCGTGAACGTACCGACGCAACTGTGACACATGGAATACATCGTGCACACCAGCCAAAGAAGGTGGTAAGGCCAATCTGTATGCCACTACTCCAACGCGTTCCACAATCTCGAACGGTCCGATAAATCGAGGACTGAGTTTCCCACAACTACCGAATCTAATCACTCCTCGAGTCGGCGAAATCTTAAGGAAGGCATGATCTCTTACTCCAAACTCAAGATGTCTTCGACTAGTATCCGCCCAGCTCTTCTGACGATCTTGTGCTGCCTTGATACGGTCCCTGATCAACTGGACCTTCTCAACGGTTTGGGTTACAAGCTCCGGTCCTAGTAATCTTCGCTCACCCACATCATCCCAGCAAAGTGGGGAACGACATTTACGCCCGTAAAGTGCCTCGAACGGTGCCATCTGAATACTCACCTGATAGCTGTTATTATACGAGAATTCCACTAAGTGAAGATGACCCTCCCATGATCCCTTGAAATCTAGCATACAGGCTCTCAACATATCTTGTAATATCTGTATCGTATGTTCAGACTGTCCGTCAGTCTGGGGATGGTAAGCTGTGCTGTAACGGAGACGAGTGCCTAAACTCTCTTGTAAGCTTCTCAAGAAATGTGAGAGGAATCTCATGTCCCGGTCCGATACTATAGTGATAGGCACCCCATGCAACCGTACGATCTCTTGCATATATTTCTCTGCCAATGTCTCCGTCGATTGTCCCACTCGAAAGGGTAGAAAATGGGCCGCCTTTGTAAGACGGTCGACGATGACCCAAATAGCATTATTGCCCTTAGGACTCCGCGATAAAGCCGTCACGAAGTCCATAGTGATGTGTTTCCATTTCCACTGGGGAATGGGAAGTGGTTGCAACAGGCCGGCCACTCGCTGATGTTCGGCCTTCACCTGTTGGCACATTAAGCATTTTGACACATAGCGGGCAATCTTTCTCTTCATGCTATTCCACCAAAAGTGTTGTTTAACATCCCTATACATCTTGGTGCCACCCGGGTGGACCGAATAGGCTGAACTGTGTGCTTCTTTCAACACTTCCTCTCGAACCTCGCCCTTTGGCACGCATAATCGACTGCCGAATCTTAATGAGCCATTTTCGTGTATCAATAGATCTGTCCTCAATCCGGCCTCTACTAACCCGCGGAACTTCTGCAATTGCGGGTCTCCAGCCTGTGCATCTTTAATACGATCTACTAACGAAGATTGAACTTGCAGTTGCCAATACTGTCCGTGCATCACCTGCTCTACCACTTCTAAATTGAGTCTTCAAAATTCATCAATGAGTTCCTTCTGGCCAGTCAACCACATCGCTGTTGGTCTTCGACTGAGAGCATCCGGTACCACATTTACCTTCCCGGGATGATATTGCAAATCAATATTATAATCAGCCATGAACTCCAACCACCTGCGCCGTCTCATATTTAGCTCCTTCTGCGTGAATACATATTTCAAGCTCTTGTGCTCCGTAAAAATTTTCACTCGTTCTCCCAAAAGATAATGCCTCCAAATCTTCAAAGTAAAGATTACTGCGGCTAACTCTAAATCGTGAGTTGGGTAATTCTTCTCGTGCGTCCTCAGTTGACGCGAGGCATAAGCGACAACACTCCCACGCTGCATCAAGACATAGCCTAGCCCCTTACCGGAAGCGTCACTATCAAACACATAAAGATTTACTTGAAATAGGCGGATGAAGAAGGTTGAAGGTTTTTTGTATGCAAAAACATCATACAAAATATAGGTTTAAATAAGCATAAGACAAGGACAACAACAAAGGCAACCTATTAGAGTAGCAATAACAACAATAATGAACAATGATATTCGAGGCGTACTCGATAAAATCGAAACTCCAATATATGCACATATACGTATATCAAAGGTAGCACATCAGAAATAGTAAGTATAAGGCTCAACCACTTATAATAGTAAGCATAGGCATAATACTCGAAATAAGGTAACGATAATAAAGTAGTGGAAGATTTGTCGGTAGGTTAAAACATTTTAGAATAATGTATCGATAAAATAGGTTTAAATAATTTAGAAAACTTGTATAGTGAAATTAAGAAACATGGACCAAAAGTATGCGCGGTATATGGTTGCGCTACTGAAAAAATATAAGGATAATAGTAGTGTGTTTTAAAATACATAAAACTAAGTAGTCAATAATACGCACTCTTTGACAAATACAAGATAGTGAAAACCAAATTCCGAATAATAAGGTCCCAAATTAAATATAGGGTAAAAGGAAACACAGAAAATATATAGGGCTGGCTAGAGCAGGGATTACAAGGATGTGTGGCTCAATCAGAAGGTCGGAGTGTGGCGGCTTTAGACTGAAGATCAAGGAGATTGGGATCGGGTCAGTACAGGAAGTAAGGGTGAGCAACAAAGGACTACAAGTGAAAGTATGGGGAGGACAACGGTCGGTACAACATATGAATCAAAAATTTGAAGATTTAGTGAACTCAGAAATTCCACAAGAAATGTTCTCCTCCCAGAAGGATCTCAAACGGGGCACAGACGAAGGATAAAGGGTGGACCTCAAAAGATCGGACGTGGTAAGTGTTAGTCTGAGTGAGGGATAGAACAATGTAAGGAGTAGAGGTGAACAGATCTCTGTAGGAAAAATAATTGTATAAAAGAAATAATCAAGCATCAAGGGAACTAAGAAGATCGAGGGATTTGTGAACTCAGCAATTTATTCCATCCTAGAAAATTTTAAACAAAGCATCAACAAAAACGAAATGTGGCCCTAAACTATACATAGATTTTATTTGGCCAAAGAAGACAACATCTAAAAGAAATCCCGTCAGTCGCGGTTATGGAGGTTCAGCAGGTTGCGGTAGGCTCGCGCGCTCAGGTAGGGACATCCATTCCCATAGCGCCCCGCAGGTATCGCCATTGGGAGTTCTTCCACCGCATGGTCTTGATCTTCTGGTCCTTCTTCCTCGGATAGAGTTTCTTCATCGAGGTCTGATTCCATACGATTTTCTTCTTCTGGATTTTCTTCCACGGGGTTTTCCTCCGCTGGATTTTCTTCTATCGGGTCTTCCTCGGGATCTTCCTCTATCGGGTTCTCTTCAGGATCTTCTTCTTCTTCGTCGGAATCAGCTATCATGTTAAACTCTGGGGCGGCTACTCCTTCGTCCTCTGAATCGTTGTTTCCGAAATTGACCTGGGGACCGTTGATCTCATCGTCAGAACTCATCAGGGTGTGGTCTAAGGAAACGCATGACTGTGCATCCTCATCTAGATGCGGCGCTGCTCCAGGGTGGGCCATGGCCTGAAAAGAAAGTGTCATGATTAGACAACGGAACACATCAAGAAAATAGTTAAGTGTACGAAGTATAGAAAGATATGCGGTGGCAGGAATTGAAAAATATCAGAATAATAATGCTGTGATAATGAGTAGTATAAATAAGGAGAAAGCAAGAAAATGATACATATACTACGATTCAAGTTTTATTGCATTCAACCAAAAGTACAGAGGATAAAAGATTTCAAACGGAAAGAAATATTCATAAAAGGATGACAACATTATTACTGAAAGTAGAAAACTTGAAAATTCTTCTTTGACTACTAGAACGTTGCATTCTCGTCACGTGAGTTGAATCCTGCGCTGGGACCGCCTTATCCTTGATGTTTGAACTACGCAATAATCATCACTTGGCAGAAGTGGAGAGTGTGGATGAGTCTCCTCCTTGTAGCTCTTTCCTTTCTGGGCAACCGTTGATGAGATGTTCATTGGATCCGCAAATCAGACATTTCCCTTAAGCGCGGCGACAGTCCCTCTGAAGATGTCCTGGCCTCTTACAATACTCACAACATGGGGTCTTCTATTGCTTCCGTCGCGGGGAAACAAATTGGCGCTTCATCTTCTTCCCTTTTCCTCGTCTAACGGGGATCCCTTTATGATTGGAGACAGCCGCTGGTACCTGATTCACCTGTCCTCTCAGCCCTTCAGCCAACAAGTTTTGTTCGCTCCTGGGCTTCCTTTAGATCTTGCAGTACACTCAGAATCTCAATGGTCTGATTCTGGGGAGCGGATATAGATGAAGAGTCGTTGGTAGGCATGATCCTGAAACAACAATTTTTGAGGATGATATAAGGCACAAGCTATACGAATCAAAATATAATATGGATTGGACAAAGATTCAAGAGTATCAGATGTGATGAAATTCATTACAAGTGGAAAATCAACTATATGACTCTAAGTCACTTAAACAGAGTACGGTAGTGCAATTGCAACCACCCTGCCAAGTCACCCGAAACCCTAGCGAATGGATAGCAGAATACTCGATATGAGTATGGATCAAGAATAACAAGTTTACAACCTAGACCAAGAGATGTCTTAGATTTCCAAGCTATACACAGAAAACTGCAATCCCAATCGAAGCAAAACCTGGTTCTGATACCAACTAAACCATGTCACGCCCCGCTTCCCAAAATACGGAATACGAGGGGTAGACAGGGCCAGCCATGCTCCTACGGTCAAGGAAATGTCCTGCCGTAGTCACACTTCGGCTTCTAGTTTTCCATGGTAAACAGTAAATAATGCGCAGGTAAAGAGAAATGCAGTAACTGGAACAAAACAGTAAAATGAACTGACCTGATAGGAAACAGAAGATATAACTCTGGATAGCTAAACAAGATGTCCGTGAAGTGTGTCTAGTCCTGGTCCAGGCTAAATCTTCTCCTCACACTGAGCATGCATACTCAGGTCGTCAGAGCAACACAATAACAATATAATATATAAAAATCATGTGACAATTCTAGCAGTGATAATAGGTATATATATAACAGTAGATCAATGGCAGTATGGATATGAACATGCAGTAATCAATGCAGCGGAACAGTAAAAGCAGTAGAATGATATGCCATGTATGTCAACACAGTATGTAAGGTATATCAATGTCAGTATCCCTATCAGTCTCTAAGTCTCACTGTACAGGTCACTAAGCCTATCGTCAGTTCAAGTGTGAGAGTCAATCTCTCGCGAGTGTCCTCCACCCAAGGGTAGAACCCAAGGGCAAGGGACCACGGGCCCAACATGTATATCACGGTGATAATCACATACCCTGTTTATCTCCATATATCTCCCTAAATATATAAGCCGACATGGGACTCCCGAGATTCTGTTGAACTCACACTCAAACTACCCCACACCCCGTGGTCTACATCAAACGCTAACCATAACCCTAAATACCAATCGGTCGGTGACAAGTCTGCACGAGAACTGGAGGCAGGACCTCCATCAAGCACGTCCCGACTAATACCTAAGATAAATGGCAGTGTCTGGTGCCTTATCTGTGACACCCGTGCAAGAGCTTCCATAAGTGTCCCATACCACTTATAGTCACACGTACACGCGTCTCACAGACGTCGACAATGCAATAGAATAATAAGGGTCACTGATTGTGTACAAGTACGTATCACTTTCACTTATTCACTGATACACGAACACTGACGTACTTGCCACAATCATCACTAATCCCTAACACTGGGTAATGCACGTTATCACTAGGTTATCAATGCAATGACATGTGTATGTTATGATGCGTAAACGGTATATGAAGCATGTTTAGGATGTCATGAATTAGTAATCGACCACTTGAATAATGTATCATAAATCATACGGTTACAATTTAGTGAAACGATGAACGGGGAATAAATAGTATGTTCAGTTATCTATCCAGCGAATTTGATTTCATGCCAATCGGGTTCCAAGATCACTAATTATAGTCATTTCATTTTAAGCGTTCACGGCTGGAAATCCGGTTTCAGAATCAGAAATCCGTTTCGCAACGCATTTTAATCCCAGTTGGGATCAGATTTTAGCGACGTTACAGTTGGATGAAATCTAGGGTTTTCAGTAAGGTTTTCAACGCAATAGACGGTTTCTCAATCGCGTTTGTAAGTTAGGAGTTATACTCTATTCAATACCAATATGTCAGTTCTGATTCAGCTGAGACTGTTATACGTTCCCATCTTTTAAATTACAGATTAATTAACAAACGATAACGAAATAGGATGAAACCACTTGCGTCTTCTAGATAACAGATTTACCCATAATAAACAGTGGAGTTCAGCAACCTACGAGTTAAGGAAATCTTGTGGTACTCATTACGGAACAGCAAGCAACAATTGGAGTCGCTCTGGACTGCAGTCCAGAGTCGCACTCCGATCCAAATATTGTCACAGTTTAAGTACAGGAATATCTGGAAACTAGTATAGGGTTAAAGTTCGTCGAGTTGGATTCGATTTAATCCCTCGAACTCATCATTCAAGTGTGTATATAATTTATGGCGATTTTAATAGTTTTCAGGTACAAGAAAATTCCAGTTTTACGGTTAAACTTGGGGGTAGTCGTTTTAGTCGTTAACGGTCATATTTTCCAGCGAAATTTGCACAAGGCATTCATCATAACTAGGGCCAATACAGACAATCTAATTCCGTCAAAATAGATAAGTATTTTCACTGAGAACACACATCGAACAGGTATGGCACATAATTGATCTAAAATTGTAACTTTATGATATATGTAATTAACGATTGTAACTTAAGTAAATAGCATGTAAGCAAGTAAAATACTTGCCTGGACACGTCTCGGGGATGTATGGTGATGGTAACGTCACGAACGCGACACGATGACCACAAACTTGGGCTCGGCTCGAGCTTCGCTTGACGGCTCGGTACAGTGGCTGTTTGTAGAGAGATGGGAAGAGAAAATTGGAGATAGAGAGAGACAGAGAGGGGAATATAGAGAGAGACGGAGTGAGATAGAGAGAGAGAGTGAGAAAGAGAGAGACAGAGAGATTTAGAGAGAGAGGCAGAGAGAGGTAGAAATAAAGAGAATTAGAGAGAGAGAGAGAGAGGAACAGAGAGATTGCAGGAGAAAGAGAGGAAGATGGGGAGTGAGGGAGAGAGAGTTGTAGAGAGAGAGATGTACAGAGATGTTGAGAGGGGAAGAACAGAGAGAGAATAGAGAGGGAAATAGAGAGAGAAAGGGTTGTAGAGAGAGAGAGAGAGAGCACAGGGAGAGAGAGAGCACACAGAGCAGATCACGGCGATGGTGATGATGGTGATGATGATGAAGTCGACGACGGCGCAGTGGGGTGGAGTTCGTCGGCGTCGTAGGTTGCAGGCGAGATTGGGTGTGCAGGAGTCGTCGAGATGGGTGTAGGGGAGTCGGTCGGGATCTAGTGGTGTGGAGGGGAGAGCGAGGGAGGGGGTGAGGTGATGAAGGAAGAGGTCATGGGATTCGTCGTCGTCGTCGAGGCAGGGACTCAAGGTTGTTTTGGGTGAACGAAAAAGAGATTCGAGAAGAGTTTGGAAGAGTGTGGGTAGAGGAGAGAGATGGAGGCGCGCGTGTCGTGGTAACGTTCGCTAGCGGGGTGCGAGGAGCTGCGACGTGGGCTCAGGTGTGGGGTGCGGCGGAAGAACCGGATCGAGGCATCGATGGCGTGGGCGGGAGAAAAGGATCCGTTGGGGAAGAAAAGGTAGCGGGCCAAGTCGGGTAACGGGCGCGGGTTATGGGAGAGTGGGCTGGGCCGAGTTTAAAATCAATTAATTTATAAATGAAAATAGCTTGGGCTGAGAGAGAATGTGGGCCGGGAAATAAATAGAAAAAAGAGAAAAAAGGAAAGGACGGGCCTATGGGGATTTGTTAAAGAAAAGGAATGAGTGGGCTCGGGGTTTTATAAAAAAATAAAAGAGAAAATATGGGCTGGCTGGAATAGATAAGAGAAAGAAAATAGAGGTTGGGCTTTGGGCTGAGGGATTTGGGCTAAAGAAAATGAATTTATTTAAAGAATGAGATTGGGGTTCTATAAAAGACAAATGGTATTGGCTAAAGGAATTTGTCGGAAAAAGATATAATAGGGTTTGGGTTTTGAAAAATAAAAATAATAAATTTATAAAATAAAATAATAAGATAAATAATTCATAATTAAGAATAAATAAAATTAAAAGGTAACATAATACAAATTTTGGTATAAAAGGGCTGGGTATTACAACGGCAGGATGTTTTCTTGACCGTAGGAGCATGGCTGGTCTTGTCCACCCCTCGTATTCCGTATTTTGGGAAGTGGGGCGTGACAGCGAATGCGTGGGTTAGGGTTTTGCGAGGGCGAAGGCGACGGTGAGATGAGGGGGTCGGGATTTGATGAGCAGCGGAGAGAGGGAGAGATGTGAGTATGAGAGAGAGAGAGAGAGAGAGAGAGGGGGAGAGATTTTGTTTTGTATATATAGAAATTTTATAAATATATATACATAGATACACATCTTCAATTAATCGTATTTAGAGATTCGGTACAGATTTTCTTGTTCTTATATTAACAGTAAACAGATACGCAAAATATTATTTTGCTGCCACTAAGAAATTATTATATATAATATAAAATCTGAAGATATTTCCATATCAAAATTATTTACTGTAAAATTCAAAATAAAATATATTAGTGGCCAACTAAAAGTTCAAAAATTATGGAAGAAGAATCTTGATAAATCTTGAACTACTGCATCCAAATATGGCTGTTACATCCTACCCACCTTACAGAAAATTTCGTCCTCGAAATTGGAAGGACGACTACAAGATCAAGAAAACAGGTGTGGGTACTTTTGACGAATCCCGTCCTCACGCCCCCAAGTGGATTCCCCGCGAGAACGTCCGCCCTAAGATACAGGAACTAAAGGGATGATCTTGTTTCTCAAAACCTTCTCTCTACGGTCGACAATGGCTGTAGGTTGCTCTTCATACGAGAGATCAGTGCTCAAGGTTAATTCAGAATGATCGAGAACATGACTGTCATCGCGAACGTACCGACGCAACTGTAACACATGGAATACATCGTGCACACCAGCCAAAGAAGGTGGTAAGGCCAATCTGTATGCCACTACTCCAACGCGTTCCACAATCTCGAACGGTCCGATAAATGAAGGACTGAGTTTCCCACAACTACCGAATCTAATCACTCCTCGAGTCGGCGAAATCTTAAGGAAGGCATGATCTCTTACTCCAAACTCAAGAGGTCTTCGACTAGTATCCGCCCAGCTCTTCTGACGATCTTGTGCTGCCTTGATACGGTCCCTGATCAACTGGACCTTCTCAACGGTTTGGGTTACAAGCTCCGGTCCTAGTAATCTTCGCTCACCCACATCATCCCAGCAAAGTGGGGAACGACATTTACGCTCGTAAAGTGCCTCGAACGGTGCCATCTGAATACTCGCCTGATAGCTGTTATTATACAAGAATTCCACTAAGTGAAGATGACCCTCCCATGATCCCTTGAAATCTAGCATACAGGCTCTCAACATATCTTGTAATATCTGTATCGTATGTTCAGACTGTCCGTCAGTCTGGGGATGGTAAGCTGTGCTGTAACGGAGACGAGTGCCTAAACTCTCTTGTAAGCTTCTCAAGAAATGTGAGAGGAATCTCATGTCCCGGTCCGATACTATAGTGATAGGCACCCCATGCAACCGTACGATCTCTTGCATATATTTCTCTGCCAATGTCTCCGTCGATTGTCCCACTCGAAAGGGTAGAAAATGGGCCGCCTTTGTAAGACGGTCGACGATGACCCAAATAGCATTATTGCCCTTAGGACTCCGCGGTAAAGCCGTCATGAAGTCCATAGTGATGTGTTTCCACTTCCACTGGGGAATGGGAAGTGGTTGCAACAGGCCGGCCACTCGCTGATGTTCGGCCTTCACCAGCTGGCACATTAAGCATTTTGACACGTAGCGGGCAATCTTTCTCTTCATGCTATTCCACCAAAAGTGTTGTTTAACATCCCTATACATCTTGGTGCCACCCGGGTGCACCGAATAGACTGAACTGTGTGCTTCTTTCAACACTTCCTCTCGAACCTAGCCCTTTGGCACGCATAATCGACTGCCGAATCTTAATGAGCCATTTTCATGTATCAATAGATCTGTCCTCAATCCGGCCTCTACTAACCCGCGGAACTTCTGCAATTGCGGGTCCCCAGCCTGTGCAGCTTTAATACGATCTACTAACGAAGATTGAACTTGCAGTTGCCAATACTGTCCGTGCGTCACCTGCTCTACCACTTCTAAATTGAGTCTTCAAAATTCATCAATGAGTTCCTTCTGGCCAGTCAACCACATCGCTGTTGGTCTTCGACTGAGAGCATCCGGTACCACATTTACCTTCCCGGGATGATATTGCAAATCAATATTATAATCAGCCATGAACTCCAACCACCTGCGATGTCTCATATTTAGCTCCTTCTACGTGAATACATATTTCAAGCTCTTGTGCTCCGTAAAAAATTTCACTCGTTCTCCCAAAAGATAATGCCTCCAAATCTTCAAAGTAAATATCACTGCGGCTAACTCTAAATCGTGAGTTGGGTAATTCTTCTCGTGCGTCCTCAGTTGACGCGAGGCATAAGCGACAACACTCCCACGCTGCATCAAGACATAGCCGAGCCCCTTACCGGAAGCGTCACTATGAATCACCAGTTTACCGGAAGCGTCACTATGAATCACCAGTCCTCCTGTCCCATCTGGTACGGTCAATATGGGTGCAGTTGTATGTTTCTCCTTCAATAATTCGAACTCTCGGTTGCACTCTTCTGACCATACGAACGGTACTCCCTTTCAAGTAAGTCTTGTCAACGGCTCAGCCGCTCGTGCAAAATCTTTAACAAATCTGCGGTTGTAGCCTGCGAGTCCCAAGAAACTCTTAATCTCTGCTACTGACTTTGGTGCTAGCCAATCCTTCACTGCTTCAATTTTCGCCAGATCTACTGAAATACCATCTCCAAAAACGATGTGGCCCAAAAATTGAACTTGTTCAAGCCAAAATTCGCATTTACTAAGCTTGGCGTATAACTTTTCCTGTCTTAGTATCTGCAACACGATCCTCAGATACTCGGTATGCTCCTCCTTGCTTTTGGAATACACAAGGATGTCGTCGATGAAAACTACGACAAACTGATCAAGGCACTGAGAGAAAACTTGGTTCATTAAATCCATGAACATGGCTGGGGCATTAGTAACACCGAATGGCATTACCAAGAATTCATAGTGACCGTATCGAGTTCTGAAGGCTGTCTTGCATACATCCTCCGCTTTAACACGAACTTGCTGGTACCCCGACCGAAGATCCAACTTAGAGAACACTCGAGCACCACATAATTGATCGAATAAATCATCGATCCGAGGTATAAGGTACTTGTTTTTAATCGTAACCCGGTTCAACTCTCGGTAGTCAATGCACATGCGTAACGAGCCGTCCTTCTTTACTAGTAAAACTGGAGCGCCCCACGGAGAAGTACTCGGGCGAATGAATCCTTTGCTGAGGAGGTATTCTATCTGCTTTTTCAATTCCGCCAATTCAACTGGTGCCATCCTGTAGGGTGACTTAAAAATCGGTGCCGTTCCTCGTAATAATTCTATCGAAAACCCCAAAGCACGAGCCGGGGGTAAGCCGGGTAAGTCATCAGGAAAAACATCCAAAAATTACGAACTACGACCGGTGCCGAACTCATATCAACCTCCATTGACGCTAGTATGTCGCATGTCGGCTTAGCTCTATATTTTATGGGTCCCAGAGATTTTCTCCCCCCAGTGAACACGAACTCTGGGTGGTTAGGAATGCGAAAGTTTACAGTTTTGTCCCGACAATCAATATGTGCGTGAAAGGTGCCTAACCAATCCATTCCTAAGACGACGTCATAACTACCGGTCCCAATCAACAGGAAATCTGCGAAAAGCTCCCTGCCACAAATCACTACCGGACAAAGCTTGCACTCTAGGTTGGTAGTAACTACTCCATTTCTAGTGTGAATGTCCCAACCTCTAGTCAGTGTTTTGTGGGTAATAGAATGTGTTGTGGCAAAACCCAAAGACATAAAACAATGCGAAGCCCCGGAATCGAAAAGTGCTCTAGCAGGAACAGAACAAATTAGAATGGTATCTGAAACGACATCCTCCGACGCCTCCGCCTGCTTAGCTGTCAGGGTAAAGGCTCGCCCCTGTCCACGACCCGTGTTTCCTCGTCTCTAATCAAAAAGTTGCTTCTGAGGGACAAGTCCTTTTTGAGATTGGTTGTGCTCAGCTCTCTTAGGACAACTCCTAATCTGATGGTCACTAGCACCACAAATCAGACATAGACCCTTAGCGCGGCGGCAATTTCTCTCGACGTGTCCCGATATCTGATAGTATCCACAAACCGGAGGTTCTCGTTGTGGTGGGGTTGCGGTACGTTTCATCTGAACTCATCCATGCTGTCTAACTGGAATCCTCCCTGAAATTTGATTCACCGGCCGTTTGAATACTCCACTCTGAAATTTCTTCCTCTTATCCATAACCGTCTCAATTCTGTGAGCCGCATTTAATACTTCTGAATAAGTCCCCAGATCATGTAAAGCTAGTTTCTCATGTATTTCCAGAGTGAGACACTGTAAGAATCTTCTAGCTCTATTCTCTTCCTGGGCTACCATTGAAGGAGCAAAACGACTGAGTCGGATAAACTCAATCGCTACCTCGTCCACTGTGCGATCTCTCTGACGAAGACTGATAAATTGCGGTTCCATCTCGATCTTGGCCGATTTGGGAAAGAATTTCTCAAGGAAAGCCGTAGAGAAATGAGTCCATGCAATTGGTTTCTTCAACCTGTTCTCTTCTACGAGCCACCAAATTCTAGCCACATCTTGCAGTTGAATCTTGACTATATCCACTATGTCCTCCTCAGGAACCCGGGCGGCTGACAGCAAATTTTCCATGTCGACAATCCACTGCTCAGCATCCAGTGGTCCGCCCGCACCAGTGAAAACTACCGGCTGTAGTCTCCTGAAATCGGCGACGCTGCCCGGACGTCGACCTTCACGAACCTCAGCCACCTTGTTCAGGGCTGCAGTAGCGGTCTGCTGAGAAGCAAGTAGGCCCTCCTGTAGCAATTCGGTCTGCTGCTGTTGACTCTCCAGCATGCCACGTATAACTCCAAGTAGTGCAGTATTGTTGTCACGTCTCCTATATACTCGCAAATTCTCTTCTGCCATAATTCTGAAGTCAAAACGAACGACGAAGTTTAGCAACGAAAACGAGATTTAAATTCAAAATATTAAAACTGAGCGAAGCAAAGAAATAATGTAATAATCAATTCAAAGAATATGGATTAAGTGTAGAACTCTAAGTTACTTATACAGAATACCATATTGTATCCATGCCGTGGTACATGGGCACAATATCGTAACTCTATGTAAGTCGCCTGAATCCTACGGTCAGAGTCAACGGAATCTGCAGTATGATATACTGAGGAAAACCTAGACATGTGATCCTAACCCTAAAGGTCGGCAGAATCCAGACTAACTTTTGACGTTAGCCTGGTTCTGATACCAACAAAACCTTGTCACGCCCCGCTTCCCAAAATACGGAATACGGAAGCGACGAAAGCCAGCCGTGCTACCTACGGTAAGGAAAAATCCTTCTATAGTCATATAAGGCCGTCTAGATTAACCTGTCAAAGATAAAATTCAATACCAAAAAGGAATAATACTGATAATCATGCTGCAATGAAACCACAAGAAATCCTAAAAATGGGTCCACTAGATAATTGATGCAATTAAAGATCCAATACAATAGATTCGGAAATAAAATAAGATCCAAAAGAGATACATAAGTCCTAATGTCCCATAAGGGCGCACATGCTAAAAACTAATTGAAAAGAAAAAAAAAACCTACGGGTTACTGATCTTCGGCAAAGTCTTGGTAGTCGCCGCGGTCCTGCTCGGCCTGAAAATCTGTCTCTAAACCCGAGATGGCAAATCTCAGGGATGTCAGAACATCCCAGCAAGTACTCAACGTATAAAATGTGTGTGTAGTATAATAACATGAATATATGAAAGTAGTGAAGTCCGGTGCGCAAGAAAAATAAATATATAAATAATTAGATGCATTAACACTATGAAACATGTATGTAAGTGGTCAAGTCATAACCTAACTGGTCACTAAAAGGTAAACTATCCTATCGTAAGGTCGAGTGTGTGCGTCAACCTCTGCAGGAGTATTCCTAACCCAAGAGTGGTGCCCCAGGGGTTAGGAAACACGGGCCCAACTGTGGAATGAACATGAGACCGATATAGCCCGGTACGAGCTGTAAACATGAGACCGATATATCCCGGTACGAGCTGTAAACATGAGACCGATATAGCCCGGTACGAGCTGCCGGTATGGGACTCCTGTGATCCTGTTGTACGAACGCACACTCAAACTACCCCAACACCCGCATATTTATAGCTACTATGGTAATGACTATAACACTAATTAAGAATGCTAAAAAGACTGGAATTGTGGTATGGTAATTGTAAAGAGATGAAACTGGTAAATAGTAGTGTGTCATATCATGTTGTTCGGCATCCTAATCAGCGATCTCGTTCATAGAGACTAGAGTAGTAAATAGTCAGGACTTGTCAGTGGTAATAGTTATCAGGTAATAGTAACTGCATAAAGGTGGTGTACAAGCTGGTATGAGTCACAATTGTTATCTTTACCGTTAACCTTAAGATGGGTATATTAATCACAATCTGACTAAGAACATATAAATGTGAGATAGGTTAACAACTTTCGAACTTTATTTGTAGTTAAAATAAATCTCCTTTTAAAACCACACTTGCTAATTATTCTCACTTGCTACATAAAAATTTGTCTATATATATTTTTGTATGATATAACGAAAAATAGATACTAACATATTTCCCTTTTATTCTAACAGTGCAGGAAATACACACACACACACACACATGACCACAAAGGAATGCCGATGTATATCGACCACAAGTAAAGCAAGAGTACTTGCCTGAGGATAATGATCATGGAAAACGATGCACGAAAATGCGAGGCACGATCTCAGCTAAAGTGCGACTTGGGATCTGAGTTATACGATCCGCCTAGATAAATTTCATCGGTTAAACTATAAATATCTACATAACTATTATCACACGACCAACGCAATCGTATTAACTATGGGTTTTAAATCCTAATTTTCCCTTTTCGATGTTCACTGTTATCATTTTATTTTATTTATTTATTTTATTTTTTTTCTGAAAAAGAAAAACAGGGATCAGGGAAAAACTTACAGAGGATGATCGTGGCAGTTGCTAGGGTTTGGATGAGTCCTGGGTCGAATCGAGGACACTCGGCGATGAGAGCAGATGACGAAGACGAGATGGGTCGTGGGCGATTCGAGGTGGAGCTCGGATCTGGAGATGGGTGCAGTTGCGAGGCGAAGACGAAGGCTACGGCGACGGTGAAGGTTCAGTGCAGGTCGCCGGGGTTGTAGTGGCAGTGATGAGGACGAGGGCGATGGGGGAAGGAGAAGGAGGCGAGGGTTGAGGCGGCGGTGATGGTCGCGACGAGAGATGGATCGTGCGGTGATGGGTTGCAGAGGAGATGCGAGAGAGAGGGAGATGAGGAGCTCGAGGAGGGAAAGAGGAGAGGCAGGATCGAGGGTGGAGGCGACAACGAGGAGGCTCGGCGATGGCGTGGGTTAGGGTTTCGCGAGGGTGAAGGTGACAGTGAGATGAGGGGGTCGGGATTTGATGAGCAGCGGGGAGAAGGAGAGATGTGAGTATGAGAGATTTATGAATATATATATATATAGATACTCATCTTCAATTAATCGTATTTAGAGATTCGGTACAGATTTTCTTGTTCTCATATTAACAGTAAACAGATACGCAAAATATTATTTTGCTGCCACTAAGAAATTATTATATATAATAAAAAAACTGAAGTTTTTTCCATATCAAAATTATTTACGGTAAAATTCAAAATAAAATATATTAGCGGCCAACTAAAAGTTCAAAAATTATGGAAAAAGAATCTTGATAAATCTTGAACTATTGCTTCCAAATAGGGCTGTTACAAAAAGAAAGGTACAATGTATACCTTTTGTTAACCGCATGAAAAAATATAAACCTGCGGCTTTATATGCAATGAAAATTTATGTTTTAATGGGTATAAATACAAATCCATAAGGCCCTTAGAATATAATATTAAAATTGTTTTGAATTCTAAACGCTCAATTGATACAAAGCAAAAGCTTTTTTTTAGAATCTTCCACATTTTTGAGGTTTTTTAATCATTCAAGTTGAAAATTATGAGGCAGTTATTTGAAAATACCATGCATTCTAGAAAATACTAAGATTTTACTGATCCATTTTATTCCAAATAAAATTACTTTTCTATACTTTTCTAGCATACTTTGACGTTATGAGTTCTAATTACGTTTAAAGTATAAAAGAAAAACTTTCCACAGCTCTACAAGAAATAAAATAAGAAGTTTTGGCAACTACGATGCTCAAATAGAAATAAAAAAGGAAACATGTGTCTGGCCGATAAAAATCTATGGTCATGTTAGTGTATACATCAATTCTGCTATTTATTTATATTATTAAGGATAAATTGTCAAAAATCCCCCGTCCCGCTCGGGGGTTGTCTAAGAACCCTTGATATTTTCAAAATTGTTGGGAAAGCCTGCTATTCAAAATCAATGTGAAAAAACCTCACGGCCGCAGTTCATTTAAGGCTTCATTCTCTCCAACTGTTTAGATATTACAGACAACTATTTGGATATTACAAATAACCTTTTAGATATCAGAGTCAACTAGTATAATGGGATTTCTAATTTGGCCCAAGGTTTTTTAACACCTGTAAAAGGCCCAGAGGAATTTACACAAATTTGAAGCATATTGTGGGATTTTTTCCAATATACCCTTTTTTATACGTGAGTTGAAACTGAGGAAGTTTCATCTGAATTTTATGGAAACATTTTTGGGCTCGGGAATTGTTCTCAGTGTCTCTTGCTAATGGCTCTTAGGCCTTTTCAAGTTGGGAGGCTCTCGTCTGGGCTTAGTGCCAAGGCCAAAGCCCATGTCTTGGGCTGCCTTGACTTCAGCCCGGTAGCCACGGCTTAAATGTCTCTTTCCCTCTCCTTTTTTCCCGCTTCAAAAAATTACAATAGATTTGAACATGAAGCTCTCTCTCTCTCTCCCCATATTCAACGCAAGAGATTCACCCAATACGACAATACGGGATCTCTTCTTTCAAATTCAACACAAGAAGGTTTTCTATCTAAATTCCGGATTCGGAGTCCCTGCTCCGGGAAGGAAAATAGCATCTATCATATTGCATCAAACGGTTTAGATTCATCCAAAATCGAATTCGGCGGTCGAGATTTGTGTATAATATGAGGTCTTATGTATTGGTGTATTCTACGTGCAAATCACGTAGGAGCTATGGCCCAGAGCATCCTGGCTATTAGATTTCTAATAGCAGGGGCTCTTTTTTGCTAAATTCCAGCACATGTCTGCTGTTATAGCACAAAGACCAAGAGAGATACGAGGCACTTTCACATTTAATTCAAACAAAACAGTAAAAAGAGAAGAAAAAATCCTTAACTCTAAAATGTTCCACGTCAAAATCCTACAAAATCATTAGCCATAAAGCTTTTGTAAATAAAATACAAATATTTGGAAGAAAATAAAAAAATAAACACATTAAACTTCTCAAATCTTATAATTATTAAATCGATATAAAAAATTAGATCAACAAAACATAGAAATATTTTAATTATAGAATTAACAAATCTTTTTACTTTTGCCAAAATACTAGCGTGTTTATTATTTGAGGATCATTACAAGAAGCATATTCTGGGGCCGCAGAGGGGTGAAGAAGGGGAATTGTAAAGATTTACATTTTTGCCCTTGCTTTTACATATTCTAGGCATCTTAAATTTTGGAATTTGTGTGTAAATTTGAAGTTTTGATGATGTCGTGAGGGTAAATTTGGGATAACATTAAAATGGCATATCCTGAGGTTCTGCCAACATAAAAATCCATTTTCACTAAAATACCAAGAATTAATTATATTTTTCAGATAAATATCTTACATTTTTTATTTGTTATAAATAAACACTATGCATATTCAGCGTTTTTCAGACATATATTATGGACTAGCACCATTTTTCGAATAAATACTATAGACATCGTTCTTTACAAATAAATATCATAGATTTCTAACGTTCTTCATATAAAACCCATGGAGTTTGTTCTTTACAAATAAATACCGTGGACTTTCACCGTTTTTTAGATAAATACCATGGAGTTTATTTTTAACTGTTTTCCAGATAAATACCATGAATTTTTTTCGCACCTAAATAGCATGGGCTTTCATCCCTTTTCGCTTTTGCAACAATAGAACTATACAATAATCACGGTTCTCCAATCAACTCGAATCCCACTAGATTTTCATTAAAATAGCGCAAATTTTCAAAGTTTTCCAATAAATTCCACTGACTTTGTTTTCTATAAATAAATGCCATGCATATTCAACGTTTTCGGATAAATACCATGAATTTTGTTTGTCACAAATAAAAATCATGCATGTTCAAAGTTTTTCGGAAAAATACCATGGAATTTGTTCGTTAAAAATAAATACCATCTATATTCAACATTTTTCAAGTAAATATAACGGACTTTGTTTTCCAAAAAAAAACATCATATCCTTATACCGCTTTTCGGATATATATCATTTTCAAAGATTATTCGAAAAACCGTGCTCGCTCCTAGTGGTAAAACTAAAACCAGGGTTCCTGTGCATGGATCATTGAATCTTTGCTCCAAAATGTCATCTAGGAAACCTTCTGCGCTTTAATGAAAAAAAGTTTGGCATGTTATGCAGATTATAAGCATGATCCATTGTATGTGATCACAAAACAAGTAAAATTCCAAACGTCATTGAGTGAATGTTACTATCATTAAAGAAGCAAATCTCCAAACATCCAACGAAGGAGGGTCGGTTACTTCGTTTGAAATTGAGACTCCGATATTGTGCCACATTGGATTAGCTTGTACATCAAAATGTTATTTAACCAACAAATTAAATGTTGAAAAAAGAAGAAGAAAAATAACCTTATAACTAAATTCTCAATGATAGAATCTACCTCCACCGTCTGCATCTGTTATTAAAATAAATTTTACCTGCTAATCATATCATTTTAAAATTAAGAAACTTTTACTATTTAATTATATATGAAACTATTTCTCATTCTAACTTTTACAATTGTGCCATTTATATGTTTATTTCAAACTTCCACAAAATTCAGCATTTATTGAAAAATGTGGGCCTCAAAAGGCATATATAGAAGGGGAAAAAATCTTATAGTGGGTCAAAACATCAGTAATTAATCTTCAACCCTTTCAATGATTAATATGATTCGTCTTAATCAACATATTTTTAAGGTGCACACACACAAATTGTGTGCTTTTGACTACCTTTTATTTTATGCTTGCTTAAAGAATGCTGTAACCGGTTTACCTTTTTCATTGCCAAATCAACAGCCAAAAAATATCAAAAGCACATAGATATTGGCATGCATGTGTTTTATATCATGATGATAAAGACGCGCACTGCCGATTATTTCAAAAAGTTATCAAGAGTTGGCTTTTTGACTGATATATACAGAATGGAATTTTCTGCAATGTGCATGATGCCCACAATTCTCCTATTTTATATGATGCATGTATAAATGAGGGATCCTTCCACGCAACATGTGCGAATCCATTTACACTTAAAATAATTGACAAATCATGTAGACTTTATCAAAATCCATTGTATGTATGTTTTGATTAAACAAATTGATTAAATAAATAGGCGTGATAAATAAAAATGAATAATTAAAGTTCACTCTTATCTCACTTTTTAAAATTAATCTAGACTCAAGTCACTCAACACTAGTTCCACAAAATATGACAATACTTTGAATGCCATAAACATCTGCCTGCCAAATATGAATTCTTCAAACCTTATCTTATATTTTCTTTAATTGGAATTCAAAATTAATTGTTCAATTTAGTCAAATGGATTATATATGAGAGCTGAAAAATGATCCTTTACGACATACAATCATTTTTTAAGATTACTTTAAGAACCGAGAATAAATGACGCACACACATTTATTGTCTATTTATTTTCACTAGCATAAGGTATAAGTAATGGAGAAATAGGGTTGTGGACGTGTGGCGGGTCCTGCCATAACTTAAAAGATAGGGTCCGCCTGATGGAGGCTAGAATCTCCTTCAGGTGTTGTCCTCCGTCGATTTAGTGTCCAGCGGGGCCGAGCGGTAGAGATTCGTTATAGAAGATTGAGCATGTGGGTCACAATGGGTTTGCAGGTTGATGTTGATGCCAAACAACCTGCAAAGGAAGTCCCGGGATAGGAAACCACTGCAAGACCATCCGACGATCAAGTAAGTGCCGAGTAATATTTAGGTAGAGCAGCGGCGTATTGAAGTTAGTTCTAGTTCCGTAGCCCCCAGGATTCTAGTGGGTTTACGCGGACGACACGTCATTTGCTATTTGCCGTGATCTGGGGAATCCCTATTTACGAGTATCATCAGTAGCCCTTCACTCTTGTTCCGACCTATTTATAGGTCGGGTCGAGAGTGATTTACTCGGTCCTTTCCGTTCGGCTTGGTGCCGAGAATTTTTTGCGGTGGATTGCCGGGAACGAAATGGCGTTTGGCGGTTGTGTCTCTTCGATCTCTGAGTCCACACGGCGTCCATCGTTCGTCTTAATTTTCACGCGTATCCTCGATGACGTCAGCGGATTGCTGAAAAGACGCCGCCATCATGACGAAGTCATTTCATTTGCTCGGGTGGTCACGGCGATGGGTTGACCGTCGATCTCGTGCCACACGGTGGCATCTGGAGCGCGGATGTGAGACAGTGCTTCAGCCGATCAGATCTGTGTGAGGGAAAGGCGTCCAATGGTCCGCTGCTGCGTGGCGTCACATGGATCATTGGGCGCGATGCTTCGTTTTGGTGGTAGAGGATCTGTGCTGCAGGATGGCTTTTGCTGAGGGTATAAATATGGACGGTCTGTCTCCAGGAAACACCTTTGCACACTTGCTCTCCTGCTATCTTTGGCTTGCTCGGTGCTCCCACTTTTAGGCTGGCATTGCAGTTCAATACCTTTTTCAGCTCTCCTTTGTAATACCCAGTTTCTTTGTAAATGTTTTCCGTATTTTTGTATAAATGTTTTCCCCAAGCTCTGTATTTAAATTTTGTTCAATCAATATTTTTCCCTACACTATTATTCCTAACCCTATTAAATCCAAACTCAACCCCTAAGCCTAACTCAAGCTTCACTTCTCTTCTCTATTTTAATTTCCCGTCGCCTACTATCATGGGCCTTGGCCCAAACACCATAACCTTAACCCTAATCCTAACCCGACCCGACACTCTACCCATACCCGAATCCCTGCCACCCTGTTCTTCCTTCTCTTTCTCTCCTTTATCGCTCCTCTCGATTCTTTTCTCTTTCTCTCTCCTCTCGATCTTTTCTCCCTCCTTCCTCGCAACGAGCTCCCCCACAACCTCACCTTCGCCGCAACTATCTCGAGATCCCCTGCCTCCAAATGCTCGCCTCTCTTTAACCTCCCTCCATCTATCTCTTCACCTCATTCCTTCTTCCCCTCGCATTCTCTCTCTTCATCCTCCTCAAAACACCCAACCGTCGACCTCACCTCCTTCTTCCGAGCTCAGCTACCTTCTCCAGCACCCCACTCCCCCTCACACCGCCAATGAGACTCTTCGTCACCTTCCCAAGACCACCACAACACCCTCGCCTCTTCGCCTCTGCTTCACCTCTACCTTTACCTCTCCCTTCACCCTTGTTTCCCCTAATCAGAGCAAAACTCTGTTTTAAAATTCAAAATTTAAAAGTTGAAGCAACGCTTCAGATCCAGCGCTAGGCGCGCTGCGCGCCTAGTGTCAAACACGGATGCGCTAGTGTCAGATGCGCTGCGCTCTGCGCTGCGCTCTGCGCTGCGCGTCAAACGTAGGTGCGCTAGCGCAAAGTGCATTGCGCTCTGAGCAGCGCACCACGTGCAAAGCATGGGTGCGCCAATAGTGGAATTATAAAATTCACCACCGTTAGATCAAAAGATCTAATAATAATGATAAATTATTAATTAATTAGAATTAAAATTTTGTTATGGAAAGATCTTTCCAATCTTGTTAAAAACAAGAAGATCACATTCTGTAAAACAGAAGTCCTAGAATCAAAGATCCAACGGAGGGGAAATATCCCCAAATCAATTAGAGAAAGATCTCTTTAACTGCTTTAACAAATCAATTTGCCCTATATAAAGGCCCTAAGACTTCAAGACTGAGAGAGAGAAACCCCCCTACAAATTTTGAGAAAACTCAAAAGAAAAAGAGCAAGCTCTTGAAAGAAGATCATTTCTTCAAGGTAAAAAGAATGGTTCTTGAAAAAAGAGATGAAATCATCTCATTAAAACAGAAGAATTATCTTCTTAAAAGATCATAGATCTACAAAAGACCAAGGTCTTTTATAAAAGAGATCAAAAGATCTCATCATAAAAACAAAAGAAGTATTTACTTCTGTCGGGACCCAGTTCTTGCTCACGGAGCAAAGTGCCACACGGAACAAAATGCCACGCCAAGTGTCGTGTTAAGTGGGCGGGGGACACCTCTTGAATCCGTGGGACCCACTGTAGAACAATGAGGACTCTTCGGAATACATTCCGAAAGGGGGCAGATCTGTACTACAAATGGAATGATACCACTTTTCAATACAGAGGCGCCTTTTAAGTGAATCGGCACTACAGGAGCTTGAGAACTCCGTAGTTAAGCGTGCTCGAGCCAGGAAAGTTTTGGGATGGGTGACCTCCTGGGAAGTAACCCCTGGCCGGGTCCGGTTCGCCCCGAAGGACAAAACCGTGCGGCTTCGGCCAGAGCGGACAATACTCTCTGTATTGGGGGTGGGGTGTGACAGAATGGTATCAGAGCTGGTCCCTCGATAGTAGGTCTGTGGTTCGAGGACGAACCATTGTTCAAAGGTGGGGAGAATGTCGGGACCCGGTTCTTGCTCACGGAGCAAAGTGCCATACGGAACAAAGTGCCACACAAAGGGTCGTGTTAAGTGGGCGGGGGCCACCTCTTGAATCCGTGGGACCCAATGTAGAACAATGGGGACTCTTCGGAATACATTCCGAAAGGGGCAGATCTGTACTACAAATGGAATGATACCACTCTTCAATACAGAGGCGCCTTTTAAGTGAATCGGCACTACAGGAGCTTGAGAACTCCGTAGTTAAGCATGCTCGAGCCAGGGAAGTTCTGGGATGGGTGACCTCCTGGGAAGTGGCCCCTGGCCGGGTCCGGTTCGCCCCGAAGGACAAAACCGTGCGGCTTCGGCCAGAGCGGACAATACTCTCTGTATTGGGGGTGGGGCGTGACAACTTCATTCACAGATCATTGATCTACAAAGACAAAACCCCTTTTAAAAAATAAGAACTGTTGTTCTTGAATCTTGAGGCAAAACCTCCTTTGAAAAGAACATAAACTTGTTCACAGATCATAAATTTGATCAAATGCGCTTTGCGCTACTGAAAAGTGCCTTGCACTCTTGAACTGCGCTTTTGCGCTCCTTGGAACGGCGCTTAGCGCTAAAACGTGCCACGTGTCAACCATGTATGCAACTTGCGCTTTGCGCTTCTGAAACAGCGCACTGCGCTCATGGGCTGGCGCTCAGCGCCAAACGCTCCACGTGTCATTCACTGGTGCGCCACTAAACTAGCGTAACGCGCTCATAAATTGAAAGCGCAATGCGCTCATAAACTAGCGCTTAGCGCTAAGCGCGACACGTGTCCTTTTCGTGTGCGCTACTTGGCAGAAGCGCAATGCGCTCTTTAATTGACGCAAAGCGCCTGACGTGCCACGTGGCGCGCTGTCAGAACATACACTGTTCTGGTGAATGCTTTGCATTCAATACAAGACAAAAAAATTGTGTCAGGATCTAATGCTCAGCATTATTAAAAGGGCCAAGGCCAAATAAAGGCTCAACAGCTCAGAACAATAAAATGTTAAACATTTTAATCTTATTGGATTTAGCCCAATATTGGCCATAAGTCCTCAACTTATATTTAATTGAGCCCATCTGCTCACGAATATTTAATAGACCTTAGTCCCAAATTGGACTATAGATCTCCCAACCAACATTGGTTCAAGGGTACATCTCTGAACCCCTCTGATATATGTCGTTGTAATCCTTCAACGTTTTCAGAGAGGTGACGGGTTCCGACAACCATACATTTCACAGACTATGATGTCTTTAAACCGGACTGTGGGGTCCTTAAACTCACGGACTACAATATCCTTAACCTGGACCGTGTGGTCTTTAAGCCCATGGACTACGATGTCCTTAACCCGGACTGTGGGGTCCTTAAACCCACGGACTATGATGCCCTTAACCTAGACTGTGGGGTCCCTTTAAACCCATGGACTACGATGTCCTTAACCTGGACCACCATGTCCTTAAACTGGTAATCGACCGCAATGTCACTAAACTAAACAATAGAGCCCAATTGCTCTTTTGTTGGATCTAAACGATCCCGTTAAGTCGATCTTAGTCTAAAATGAGACTAACGTATCCTTAACAAATGTTTAAGTTGATCTTAGTCTCAAATCAGGCTAACGTATCCTTAAACCCAACCCAAAACCCAAATATAAGAAAATACGGATTTGGACTAATCCACGCCCTACGGGCGACAACATAAATTAGTCTCCGTATATAATCCATGGGCAACCACAAACAAAACAAACACACACGACACGGAGTGACCATCTGGAGAAGGAGAAAGTTGTTACCGCGATGCGATAGCGTAAATAACTGCAGGGGCTTGCGCCTGCAGGGAAGAGTGTCCCCACAATCAAAAACCCCTCAAATGAGGGGGAATCTGACGAAGTCTGCTACATCGGTCGCATCCGTTTAAACCTTCGATACATGGTGCCATAAATCATCTTGGCATCTTCGGAGAGGTGGACGGATAGCACCAATTAGCATCTGCCCCGAAATTCAGGCGAAACGTCCGTCGCGTCTTCGTCGCGTCTTTCGGAGGGGAACAGATTCTGGCACGCCCGGTAGGACCTTTTCCTCTTTCCACTCCACACTTCGTGTGTCGTGTTCGCGAACGAATCACGGTTTGATATGGTTGCCCGTGGGTACGAGGTACTAAGATTTGGTGTCTTGCTCCATGCAGAAGATAGAAGATCAATGGCTTCAAACTGCACTAACTGCAACTGCAACTCTCGCTCCGTCCCGTCCGGAGGAGTGACTTACGGGCCCCAAGCGGCCTCCATCTTCGCTATGCCGGTGGAACGGGTGACTCAGGCCACCACTGAGCTATTCTTCGGGACTATGCTCCCACCGATAAGCTTCAACGCCCCAATGTCGTTGCAAGAAGCTCCAAAGAAGGCGGTCTTTGATCGGTTTACAACTGCCGCGGCCCCTCTCAACGGGTCGCCCAAATCCAATACCTCAGTTTTCAGCAGACTGGGCCAAAGCTCAAGTGGGCCTATGAAGAAGCCCGCGATACCTGAAGCGGCCATCCCGAAGCGGATAGCCATTCCTGTTCCTGAAGTCGTCAAGACAGCTTCTCCTGCTAAAAGGTCGGTCTTCACAAGACTGGCCGTTTCAGCTACTACTCCACGCGAAGTCACGAAGGCTGCTTCCCATGTTTGAAAGTCAGCCTTCGCAAGACTGACTATCCCCTCTCAACGGATGTCAGTCTTTGACCGGTCAGCGCCAATAACAGCCTCTCCTCAAAGCAGGGGCATGAGGAAGCTCATCCAACAGCGGAGGCAATCCCAGCAGCTCGGCACACTCGACGTCGCCACTGGCGCCGAGTAAGAAAGGCTGGGGGCAACTCCCCCTCTAGGCTAACTCCACCAGCCCCAACGGTGGAAGTCAATGCTGCTATTCCAACCGGGAACAGCTTTGAATTGCTGAACAAGGTGCGCAGGAACTCTCCTACCGCCGTACTGAAAAGATCTCCTCCACCCGTGGAGAATGTTACAGAAACGAAGCCGGAACAGCCCCCTGAGCGGCTATCCTCCAAAATCTACAAGGTTTGGCGACAGGTCCAGGAGTCGGTGATTGATCAAGATCACTCTCGCCGACAGAAAAAGGCAAAGGTTCAGCAGGAAGAAAACCGTCCTGTCAAACCACAAAGGACGACAACTACCTGGGTGCCCGCTGCAACGGCTCACTCAACGTCAACCGCTCAGAAGAGAAGGGGCCAGAGAAAGCCCCTGTGAACGTGGCGAACTGTAAAAGCGCCGAATCCAAACGCCCCAAGTATGGGGGCATGGTGGTGCACACTATTTATATGGCATCCGGGAAAGAGGAAAGCCGCGCTTCAACGGGTCACCGACCGCTCATCAGATCCGTGACAAAAGCCCAGGAGCAGCAACAGAAGCTTCAGGAAATGCTAATGCAAATGGCCGCACTCACCGGGCCAAAAAAAAGCCTGAAGGCGTCATCAGAGCAGCGTCATGAACAAGAAACCGATGCTGACTTCCTCCGCAGAGTCCTCGAAAAGAAGGAAAAAGAGGCAGCGGAACAAGCTGCCAACATAAAACGAATGGTGCTTCTCTTTCAAGACATGGCCGGGATGATGTTACTGCCAGAACCACCAGTTGAAGACCCTCCGATCATTATTGAAGATGATAAAGGAGAAGCGTTGTCACGCCCCGCTTCCCAGAGTACGCTAAAATGGGCACGTGACATAGCCAACCATGCTACCTGTGGATAGGAAAAATCCTTCCACAGTCACATTACGGCTGTAGAGATATCAAGAACAGGAAAGTAAACTAACTATCTAGTACATGTCCATAAGCCAGAGTACAAGAGTCATGAAATAACAATATGCGGAAGCCAAAAGATACAATAAATGAAACACCTGGAAGTGAAACTACATACCGACAGGAACTTCACCGCTCAGTCTAACAGCGGCAATACTCCTGATCAGTCTGCAACAAGGGTAGAAGAATCTGGGCCATGCAAAACCCAGACGCCAGCGCGTCATAACATCAAGCAATAAAATATAAACAGGGTAACAGGCAATGCAAATATAATCATGAATGAAAGCAGGTGTAATAGTAATATAAATTAGGGCAGTGAAGGGTAGTGTGCAGTGAGTAAACTAAACTGTTATATTGGGTTTTCTACTCTCAAGTCTTTGAAATCAATTTGATGAATCATCGATGTAACTCAATAGTATCCCGTGCATGCCCGGGACCACGGTCTAAGACTCTCAGGCTGAAACCGAGACGTGCCGCTAGGCACTAACAGGAAAAGGGTACAGACCAACGATGCCAGCAGCATCGTCAAGAGGCGGGCCTAGCCTCAAAAACTGATCAGTAAAAGCAAGCAACTGTCGAGTTACAAGTCAGGATTTCATCATTGATTTCCCCATACCCTCAAGTCATGTATGTCCAGTCAGGTATTCAGTAATAAAAAACTAATGCCAACACAGGATCAGGTAGGTGCAGGTTTGTCTGGATAGGCAACAGGAACGGTCCGTGAGGACTACATGTCAGATTTGTTGGCATTAGACACAAGATTAGGTAACAGGTCAAGCCATGGTACATCAGGTCAGGTCAAGTAGTATACGGTACCATGTCGGGTCAAGTAATATGTGTGTAGCAAGACATGTCAGGGAGCACAAAATACTATGTGGGTGCTCATAAATCAAACTAATATAAACCTGTATAACCAAACGAACATGGGTTCAGATGAAACAATAAAATGAAACACGGTGATGATATATGCAAGGGTGCAGATTAAAGCATGAGGATGCACAGTTATAGATTAGAGTTAGGGTTGTGGTTCCAACTTTAAATATCCTACACTTAAACAAATATAGAATTGTTAAATCTCGTTATTATGGGTTAACTGGTCTAAATATGCAGTGATATATAAAATATGTTCAATGGATGCAACCGGTTATTCAGGGTAGAAACTATTTAACAGTGCTATGTATTATGCAGTTAACTAGGAAATAATCTAACCACGTATGTGAGTATGTGATATTGTGCTTCAAGGTGCAACAAGTTATAATTTAGACCCGCGTCTTTTAATGCTATAATTTGACATCGAAAACGCAAGAATGGAAACTAATAGCAATTTGATCAATTTACAGGTTCCATCGTGAAATAAATTTGTATAAATAATATAGTAGCATGTAGCAAGTTTCACTTGCCTGGACGGATCAAGAACGAAACACGGAACGTCACGCGTCGGCGGGAAAAGTCGCAACGCACGTACGGTACATGGAATGAGTCCAAACAACGAACAGTGGAAACACACGGATCAAAGGTCCTCGCTGGGTCGTCGGGATGGTCGCCGTTGCGGCCACCTCCGGCGATCTGCCAAACTAGCTCCTTAAGCCTTGCTAAAACTTCCATGCTTTGTTTAATAGTTTCCCGAATAGCCTCATCAGCAACACTTTCTTCATTAACAAAGCTATCCCCTTCTACTAATTCAAAGCTTTCACCTTTTTGCAGTAGCAACCCTAAAGACCTCATTTTGCAAGCAACCCCGTTAAAACCAGGCCTACTTCTTCCACAAACTACAGCAAGATGAGGCCATCTCCAGCAACTTGATGTTGGGATAAAAAAAGGGAAGAAACCCAGGTGATGCCATTAGATCCCCAAATGCAAACCTAAGGAATGACAAGCCTTGAAGAATTTCATGAAACTTTCACAAACAAGCCCAAAAGGGTGATGCAGACTCTGGGAAACAAGGCGATAGCGACGGTCTCTGCATTGCTACTCAGGTGGGGTTGCAACGACGATGAAGTCTCAGAGAAGAAGGATGATAACGAGGGCAATAGGTTTGGATATAAGTAAGATGAGTGCTCGGGTGTGAGAAGGTGGAAATGACGGTGATCTGGCTGGTGAAGGCGCTGTGGGTTGTGTTTGTGGCGATGGCGTAGCGAGCTTGAAGGAAGAAGAAGAAGAAGACGGCGGTTCCTAAGGCGGGGTGGTCTCGGGAAGGAGTGATGGTTGTGTGCAGGGTTAATGGGTGCAGGCGAGGTGTTGGGGAGAGGGAGAAAGAAAAAGAAGATAGCGACGACGACGAGGAGGAGGAGATGGGATGGAGGTGGCGACGAGATCGAGGATGGAGGTGGCGACGACGACGGCTAGGGTTCACATGGGGTGCTCGGGGTTTGAAGACGAGAAGAAGAAGAAGAAGGAGAAGAAGAAATAGAGGGAGGTGACCGTAGCAACGGTGGAGGTGACGGGACTCCGCTCATCGCGAGAGGAGAAAGAAAGTGGCCGCGAGAGGAGAGAGGAAGAGAGAAATGAGAGGAGAGAGAAATAGGAGGGGAGAGAAAGTTGTTTGTTAGTGGGGTAAAAGAAAAGTGAAGGAGAGAGAGAAGGAGAGAAGCGTGAAAGAGAAAGAAGACGTGGAGCCCAGCGACGAGGAAAAAAAGGGTTATGATTGGGTAATGAAAAAAGAAAACTGTTAGGAAAAGAATAAAACGATTCATTGGGTAACAAAATAATCTGGCCAAAGATTTATTTACTGGGATTAAAAAATACTCTCGTTTGGTTTAGAAGACTATGATAGTCTGTTAATATTTCAGCCGGTTTTTAAAAAATTTTAAAATGAATAATATTTGGCGGGATATAAAATATTTCAGAATTGCGCCCGGATCGGGTCCAAACATTTGAATTTGAAATACGAAAAATATTAGCAAGTTCCAAAATTTAAAATGAAGGATTTTAAAATAGAAAAGCATACCCCCAAGTACGGACGCACGTACGTGCGCGTAGCCGTCCAAACGCGTCCGTTCCACTGAACGGGACGAGAGCACGATACAAGGACGCTACCACAAGGTTAGGGGTATCAAGCAGGCCGTGCAATGTATTTTAATAAATATTTTCAGTAACTAAAAGTTATATGTTAAAACATGCGATGCCAGATGAAATGCCGATATGCAGTTTATACTAGATGCACGTGTCAATGCAACGAGTCAGGGTAAACTATAAATATAAATCAAACAAGTTCAATTAAGCGGGTCGGGTCAAATGCAATGTACCAGTAACTACTATTTGACCCAAACACGATAAATAAAGAATAAACCAGTGATAAGCAAATACGACAACCGGAATTGGTATAGCTGAACTCGGGTGTTACAAGCGTCAAATCCTATGCTGGCTCTTTCAGCAGTCAAAGAGGAAACCATTTCCAAAGCCACGCTCGATGATTATATAGCTCAACAAATACGAGCTCACCGAGCGAACGAAGCGGCTGCCCAAGTTGTTAAAACTGGGCGACCATATCCAGGCTGGTATGACCAAATAAGTTACCCGCCGGGACATACGATCCGCAAATTCCATGTATACAAAGGGACGGGCAATCCCCACCAGCATGTCGCCCAGTTCAGGGCTTTATGTGGCAACACCGGAGGTGATGATAAATTGCTACTTCGCCAATTCGTCGGCAGCTTGGCGGAAACGGCGTTCGAGTGGTACTCCGAACTTCCCGCGACTCCGTCTAGACTTTTGCGGAGATGGAACTGCTATTCACCCAGCGTTTCGCGAGCGCTAGCGAACGTACCCCAATCACGGCGCTTATCAATGCCAGGGTGAAGCCAGACGAAACATGGGTCCAGTACGCAATACGGTGGCGAAATTTATGGTCAAAATACAAACAGCGCATCGAAGAAGCGCCGGCGGTAGGCATGTTCGTGGGCACTCTTGATCCACAGGCGACCATCTCCCAGTTCATGATGTTTTTCAAGCCAACTACTTTTCAGGCCTTGATTGACAAGCTGGCCCAAATGGACCAGATGGGTCATAGACCGTCTCCTCCAAAGCCGGACTCTCGAAATGTAAAAGGGAAAGAGAAAAGCAACTTTCGTCACCAATACTCAACAACAGCCAAGCAACTTAAAGCCGGTTGTTCGCCAAAACAATATGCGTCCACGCCCATCCCTCGAGGAGAGACTAGGACACCCTTACTCGTTTCCCCAAGATAAAACGAGGAGACTGTTCGAGCTGGCAGTGCGCAACAGACTCATCAATCTGCCAGATCCAAAACGTCCGTTGCAGTCAAACGACGTCAACGATCTCAATTACTGCTCTTACCACCAAGCAGTAAGCCATCCAATCGAAGATTGCTTCGTCTTCAAAGGCTGGATTGAGGACCAATACCAACAAGGCAAGTTCGCATTATCCGAAAACTGAAAGGTGAAACCGCCACAACCTCACGCTCCTAAAAAAGTGGACGTGCCAGAGGCATTGTGCTCATTCATAAGGGAAGCCCCATGGGAAGTTGTTCTTTCGGTAAAGACGAAAAGAATGCTGAAGGATCTCCAAACGTGCCCGGCAATCAGGTGGAAAAATCCACTGGAACCTGAGATCGTCGAGAAAATGCTGAAACCGTGCCCAACTACAAAAATTGGTGGTGATAGTCAAAGCGCTCACACCCAGCCGTCAAAGTCTTCGAAGAAGAAGAAGAAGACCCAAAAGCCCGTGAAGCTTGATAACAAGCGCACAGACCTGCAAAAACAGATTGACGCTCTGGAAGAATATAACCAGATGGCGCGGACCCCGGTCACACTCCAAGAATTTCTCAACAATATCCTTGAGAACGGAGATAACGACAATAACAAAAGAGATGACTCGTCAGAAGAATCTGAGGACTATGTGGCAAGTTGCCACATGATCTCTCATTCGGCATTAACTAATGAAGAAACGCACTTGGCGATAGAAGACAGCATAAAAGAGTTGGGGGCAGGATCGAAGCCAAAACCTTTGGAACCGTCCGACGAGATGATCGACTTGCTACTGAACGAAGCCCGTCTGAAAAGCAAAGCCAATCGAGAGCATGAACTGGCTATATTCGAAAAAGCCAAACGCCGACGACTGGAGGAAAAGGTCGAGACACCCCAACTGGAGCAAAGCATCCCTATCGCCAGCAAAAGCAAGCTTAAAGTAAGAAAACGATTTGCTAGGGCCTTGGCAATAGGAATGAAGTTGCCCTCTTTCAAAGAAAATTCCCCCGGCGATATACGTCTTGATGAAGCGGACATACATCCTAACTTCTGCCTATACCATCAGAGGATTGCATACCCTACCGAGGAGTGCAAACCCTTTAAAAACTGGTGGCAAGGATATGTTGCCCATCGATGACACGTTCAACGAGTGAAGCACGAGGCTCGTCGGGAACAGAAAAGCACGACAGATGAGCGCGAAAGAGCTACTGGCAACTGTCGCATGGCCGACACCAAGGGATCGCAAGTTATCACCTTTGGAAGCGACTCTGACGAAGAAATCGCCCTCAGCTCTCTCTTCAAGGAATCCACCTCTGACACAAAACATGCGAAGATTTGCGGCAAAATCTAGCTGCGTAATCGTACGGTGACTAATGACCGAAATGTCGTTAAACTACTACCAACCTGCGGCATCCTCAGGCCGACGTGGTAAGAAAAAAAAAGACGGTGTGTCCACAAGCGAGATGGGTACGGATGAAAACCCGAGAGGGATCCATGAGTAAAAACAGCAGGGCCACCGGCGAGTTTTGTGAAAACCCGAAAGGGCGCAATCTCGTTAAAAGACACTTGCAAGGTCCTCTCAACCTTGTGAGGAGAAACCACCTGCGTGAGATCCTTACGACTCACAAAGGAACAACACACTTAGGGGTCCCCACGATTCCTAAGGAGAAATTACACTTGCGAGGTCCTCACGACTCATAAGGAGAACCCTCTTATGAGACCCTCATGACTCATAAGATTCAAAAGTCTTAAGCTACAGGGATCTGAACCTGTTCTTAAGCAGCCACCACAACCTCCAATGCTGCCCTACAAATGGCTCAATATTGACCCTTGTATACAATCCACGGGCGCGAATAAACATTTTCCTAACAAAGTCCCACCCATGACTAAGGATATGTTCGCACGGTAAACAACCCTCGTAAGTCCTCTCGACTTATAAGGAGAAAACTCTCTTGTAAGATCCTTACGACTTATAAGAGAGCACACACTTAAGAATCCTCACGATTCCTGATTGTTATTAATTTCTTGGTTTGTGTTTGTAAAAGCAAGTATCGAATCAATTGTTTCCCGATAACGGTTTCATTTGATCGATAACAGTATCTTGTGTCGGTATTTAGAAAATTGTATAAAGAAATCACAACCAAAGAATTATATTTGACCGCAATCAACTACGGTGTCAGTTGTAGATCGTAAGCGAGTGCGGATCGTCCGCAGGGATTGTGCGATTCGTTTCAATGTTTGATTTGTTTGAATTGACAGGTTAATTGCGAAGAAAAGAAAACATGATTCAAGATTTATCAAATGTTTCAAGTGTCACTATTCTATTCAAGAATCAAGAAAATGATAAACAATCAAGAATCGGGTTTCGATGATATTTCCAACCAAAATGTCAAGAATCTAAATGAGGCTCGTAGGAATCGATCGGATCTATAGATGTGATATAATCTCAAGATATCGTGTTCTTGTCCTTTGAAGAATTGATACTAGATCGATGATGATCGACGAGAGTTAGGGCTTTCTCGTGAAACTAGGGTTTCATCATTTAACCCTTGTTCTTTCGTCGATATCATTCACATTCTAGCCTCTAGTAATTTCAAGAAACGATCGTAACTCCCCAATTTCGAGCGATATCAATCAAGAAAGCATCGCAACAAAATTGGGTCGTCGATTCTTGAACTTGCTAGGGTTTACAAAACTCGTAGGAATTAAGAATCGTTTTCAGATATATTACATCATCATTCTATTGATCGTCTCGACTCCTCGACGAGCGGAGTTTATTCACACATCATCACACAGAAAGCATTCAAGAATTGAAAAGATATCATGATGCAAGAATTTAAAGAAAAAAAGATAAAAGAATTTCACCTTTTATTTATATCAACAATTTCATTACAGTCGCTCAAGAACTACAAGAGGAAGAACTCGATTGTTGAATTGGCTTCGCTTTTCTTCGTGAGTCGTGGATCGTCTTGGACCACTTGCTCTGTTGAAGATCGATTCCGCTCATAAAAGGTTGACGGGCTTCTTGCTTGATTTGGTACTCGGGATATTGGTTTTTGATTGGAATTAGGGTTAGGGTTTCACACAAGTCTTCTCACTAGACTTGTGGAAGAAGATGAAGAATGAGGTAAAATGGCTCTAAATTGGCTACTAAAATGAACTAATGGAGGGATCTATCCATCCTCTTTACAAGTGAGCCTAGGGTCTTATTTATAGATCTCCCAAACCCTAGGTCTAGGTTTGAAATTACAATTCCCTCCAAAAGTTTGTTGAGGCTTCTAGAAGGTAGTTTGTTAGGAGCTAGCTTAGGCTTTAAGCTAGGATTGTTTAAGCTTAGAAACCCTAGTTTGCTGATATGGCAGAAGCCTCTGGAGTCTTCTGGAAACTGAAGTACATTTCTGAGCTGTAGGCACTAGCAGAAGAGTAATGAAGCAAAACTGGAGTGATGATCTGGCAACGCCGCCGCGGAACCGCGGCCCAAGCCGGCTCCGGCCGCGGTTCCGCGGCCATGTTGGCTCTTTGTGGCTTGGTTCTTCTGGTGTGGTCTTGGGATGATATTTGGGGCTTTATCTGATATGTTGATTTGTATTTGTCCCTTTGGATTGATACCAGAACTGAAATCATTGAGTTGGCGTAATGTTTGATCAGTACCATGTAAATTTTTGGCTTTTCTTCTAAGTTTTCCTGCATAGATCTCAAAACAAGTGTTGCGCAATATAGGGATGATGCGATACCATGAAATGCCGTCAATTTCCTTTATAGTGTCGGTTTTAGAGTCTAACACATGCAATCTGATATTTAACGACTGATTTGCTAATATGTGAAATATGAATACCGTACACTTCTAAATGAATGCAAATGATAGGGAAATTGCCGGTTAAAAGATGCAATATTTTCGACTGATCAAATTCCCCTAAACTTAATTTCGATCGTCTCGAGCGAACTTTTTTTATTAAAAAGAGAAGGAGAAAATAAAGAAAGAGAAAAACTAACTAGCACACTTTCGTAGGCAACACGATTGCACTGAGCACGTGCAACAAGCCTTTAAACCTCTAGGTATCCCTAATAGGAGGAGTGTTGTCTCCTGAGGGTTTTCAGCGGATTGCACCCACAAAATCCAATAATAAAAGAAAGATCATGAACATTACATTTAAAGACAAGAATTGTAAAAGAAAAGCCTTGAAAATTAGGTTTTCCAACTAAGCTAGCTTTTCGGTTGTCATGAGCCCTATCTTAATGGTCATGAAAAGATGTTAGAAATCACGTCCTCCCTCAATAAAATATCGTCTTATTCTTCATTCCTATTTTTCTTCCAAACATCGATCATATCACCCTGCGTGTGTGTAAAGGACATCCTTACACCCGGAGAATTCAATTCAAGCTATCATACTCTTGCCCATCAACCTCAGTACTTTTTAATTAATGAATATTTAGATGAGATTGCTCACACACTTTCATGCGACCGTTAATACTTCTTGATGTACTAACCGACCGATTACTCATGTACTTGCTTATTTGGTGTATTTTCCTCGTCTTGCACCACCTAAGGCTTAGCAGTGACTCTCAGACCAGTTGGCCTTAGGACACTAGGTGAAGAGGCACCCTCGCTATACATTTTTATTGCCCTTGGTGACAACAAAACCAGTGTCCATTTTTCTCACCACTTTATATATTTTTTATTCATTTTTTTTCTTTTTATTTCCTTCATACATCGGCTTTAAGACAAGAGCATTTCAAGGTATTATCTACTATCCCAGGCTTCAAGACGTGTGTAAGTGCGAATAGCAGGGTAGCAACGTTCAAGATGTTTGGCTTCCAGAATAGAAACTATTTTTTAGACTTAGTTTTATCCTCAGATTAGTGACGTCCTTCATCTTACTAACCCTTGGGACAACGGCTCATAACTACTTATTACTAGTTCGTATAAGAAAACTTCTAATTTTCTTAGTTTTCTTAAATTTTTCAAATCTCATGGATGTAATTGTTCACTATCTAAATTTTTATTATCTTATTTATGTACAAAAAAAGTTTAAATATTAAAATATTTTTATATTTGAATTTTTTTTTTAATTTTTGTGGGTTTTGAAATTTTTTAAAATTTTTATATATTTAAAAAAAAAATGTTTTGTGCTTATGCAGATGATATGCAAATGATGCAAAAATAAGCACAAACCTCCCCCAAACTTGTTTTCAACAGTGTCCTCACTGTTGCCAACTGCTATACCTACAAAAACTGTAAGCCTGGGGAGGGGGGATTATTAGTGGGGGAAAAATATATAAGTGAAGAGCTTCCCCCCAAACTTATTCTTTTCACTCACCTTCATCCAAAAGAATGATGCAGTAATATACATGATATGAAGGTGAGACGGAGGAATTTTAATCCAAATAAACTGGCTCTTGTAAGAACAAGAGCTCCTCCGTGGGGTCAGTAGAAAAATACGGCTTTAGTCTATGTCCATTCACTTTGAAAAATGTGCCGTTTTTAACATTTTCTACTTCTACTGCCCCGTGCGGGTATACAGATCGCACAACAAAAGGTCCCTTCCATCGAGATCGAAGCTTACCCGCGTGAAGGTGTAATCGTGAATCATAAAGAAAGACTTGTTGACCAGGTGAAAATGTTTTCCTCAAAATTTTTTTATCGTGAAAAACCTTGGTCCTATTCTTTACAATTATAGCGTTATCATAAGCTTCATCGCGGAGTTCGCTTAGCTCATTTAGTTGCAGCTTCCGAAAGTTGCAGGCTTGGTTTAAATCAAAATTTATTTCCTTAATAGCCCACAATACTTTATGCTCTATCTCGACGGGTAAGTGACATGCCTTCCCAAACACTATCCTATATGGAGACATCCCTAGGTCGGTTTTATATTCAGTTCTGAATTCCCAAATAGCATCCGTCAGTTTGGTCGACCAGTCTTTTCTATTCTTAGCAACAGTCTTCTCCAGGATAAGTTTGATCTGTTTATTTGAAATTTCAGCCTGCCCGCTCGTTTGGGGATGATAGGGTGTAGAAAGTCGGTGGTTGATTCCGTATTTTCGCATCAGAGTCTCGAAAGATCTGTTGCAGAAATGTGTCCCATTATCGCTAATAATAGCGCGTGGGTATCCAAATCGCGAAAAGATATTCTCTTTTAAGAACTTAATGACAACTTTCCTGTCATTAGTGCGACATGGAATGGCTTCAACCCACTTTGAGACGTAATCAACCGCCAGCAGTATGTACAAATTCCCAAAGGAGTTGGGAAAAGGACCCATAAAATCAATGCCCCACATATCGAATATTTCAACAACCAGAATGGGTTGCTGAGGCATTTCATTTCTCCGGGATATTCTACCGGTGTACTGACATTGTGTACAGGTTTTGCAATGCTCAAATGCATCCTTGAATAAGGTCGGCCAATAAAATCCACATTGCAAAACCTTTTCCGCCGTCTTTTTAGGACCGAAGTGACCCATACAGGCTTGATCATGACAAAAAGAAAGAACACTCTTGAACTCTTCATTCGGGACACACCGGCGAATGATCTGATCAGGACAATACTTAAACAAGTATGGATCGTCCTAGTAAAAGTGTTTTACTTGGGAAAGAAAACGGTATTTGTCCTGTTTTGACCAATCGCTCGGTATAAGTCCCGTGACAAGATAGTTCACAATATCCCTGAACCATGGTTCATTGGATACGTTCAAGAGTTGTTCGTCAGGAAACGAATCATTGATCGGCAGGGTCACAGGGGAAGAAGAGATGCGTGAAAGATGGTCGGCTACGACGTTTTCACATCCTTTCTTATCTTTGATAACAAGATCAAATTCTTGTAAAAGAAGGATCCAACGTATTAGTCGACCTTTTGCATCTTTCTTCGCCAGAAGATGTTTTAAGGCGGAATGGTCAGTGTACACAACTATAGATGAGCCAATTAAGTAAGGCCTGAATTTTTCTAATGCAAATACAACCGCTAAAAGTTCTTTCTCGGTGGTTGTATAATTGATTTGAGCATCATTCAGGGTCTTACTTGCATAGTATATCACGTGTGGCATCTTTTCAATGTGCTGTCCTAAGACTGCACCTACTACAAAGTCGGATGCGTCACACATCAGCTCAAAGGGGTAGTCCCAGTTTGGTGATGATAGCACGGGGGCTGAAGTGAGTGAGTGTTTAAGTGAGTCGAAAGCTGTCTCACAGTCCGAGTCAAAATGGAAGGTCGTATCCTTGGCCAGGAGAAGAGTTAAAGGTCTAGCAATTTTGCTAAAGTCCTTAATTAATCTCCTATAAAAGCCCGCATGGCCAAGGGAAGATCGAATATCTTTGACGCTTTTGGGATGAGGGATGTTTTGAATGACATCTATCTTAGCTCTGTCAACCTCAATGCTTTTCTGTGAAATAACATGTCCAAGTAGACCATGAAATGGCATTTTTCCCAATTCAAAGTTAAGTTCTTCTCTTTGCAACGAGTAAGAACTGCGTCAAGATTCGATAGGCAATCAGAAAAAGAGTCTCCAAAAATCAAGAAATCGTCCATAAAGATCTCCAGAAAATTCTCTACCATATCAGAGAATATCCCCATCATACACCGCTGAAAGGTAGCGGGAGCATTGCATAACCCAAAGGGCATGCGACTGTAAGCAAAGGTACCAAAAGGACAAGTAAAAGTGGTTTTATCTTGATCCTTTTTGGCTATGGGGACCTGATTGTAGCCTGAGTATCCGTCTATAAAGCAATAATACTCACGTCCAGCTAAGCGCTCCAGCATTTGATCAATGAAAGGTAGAGGAAAATGGTCTTTCCTCGTGGCGGCGTTGAGTTTTCGGTAATCAATACATACACGCCACCCAGTTTGGACGCGTGTCTGAATCAACTCATTCGCCTCATTGGTTATAACAGTGATGCCAGATTTCTTAGGGACGACATGTATAGGACTCACCCATTGGCTATCAGAGATTGGGTATATAATACCATTATCTAAGCATTTGACAATCTCTTTCATCACCGCTTCCATCATGACGGGATTTAACCGTCTCTGTGGCTCTCGGGTTGGTCTGGCATCATCCATCACATGTATATAATGTTCAACTATCAAGGGACTAATCCCTTTGATGTCCGCCATGGTCCAACCAAACGCCTCTTTGTTAGATCTCAATACCGATAAAAGTGCATTCTCTTGCTCTAATGCTAGAGAAGCAGATATGATAACCGGTAAAGACTCATTATCACCAAGATATGCATATTTAAGGTGAGAAGGTAAAATTTTGAGATCTAAAGCTGGCGGAGAAATAATAGAAGGAGGGATCATCGAGTGATTTTTGGAGTTACAAAGAAGCTCAGAGCCTGTGAAATATACAGACTCGTGTGGAGTAAAGTCAGGAGTGCAGGACTCAAGTGTAGGAAAAGTGTCCTCACTAAGATCATGTGTAAGATCAAGCAGAGATGTGGTAATGTCGTCGAAATCTAGAAAGCAAAGATCCTCAGCTCCACAACTATCGGGAGCGATCTCGTGGACAGAGCACACATCTAGAATATGAGCATAGGGTTCTGATGGCTGACTTCCAACTTTGTAGATGTTTAGTTCAATGGTCATATTTCCAAATGATAAGTTCATTGAACCATTTCTACAGTTTATAACAGCGTTGAAAGTGGCAAGGAAAGGACGACCCAGAATCACCGGAATTTGGCCCCGGGGGTTTTCTACAGGTTGTGTATCAAGAACAATGAAGTCTACAGGGAAAACAAATTCCCCGACCTTTATCAACACATCCTCTAGTTCACCCCTTGGTTTGGTGATTGAACGGTCTGCCATTTGGAGAGTGCAGTGAGCAGGTTTCAACTCTCCAATCCCTAATTGCTCATATACAGAATATGGAAGTAGGTTAACACTTGCGCCAAGGTCTAAAAGAGCACGATTTATGTTTTTACCCCCAATAGAAATCGATATTGTAGGACATCCTGGGTCCTTACGTTTCTTTGGTAGCTGGGGGATAAAAGCAGTGCTAATATTATTAGACATAAAGACCTTATTCGGCACTTGAGTCTTCCTCTTCCTAGTGCACAAGTCCTTAAGAATTTTCGCATAAGCGGGGACTTGCTGAATCGCATCTAGGAGAGGGATATTGATGTTAACCTGTTTGAACATTTCTATAATTTTCTCCATATGAGGACTCGTTCTATTACCCCTTAACCGGTTCGGGTAAGGTGCTTTCGCAATGAGCGTCGGGTCCATCATAGGAGAAGGAAGAGGGGGTAGACGAGATCCCAAAAGAGGTGTGGGGACCGTCTGTGGAGAACTAGAAGGGCTATACTGAGGTGTCGAGCCTAGTGGGAAATGGAGAATAGGCTCGCGAGAAGGTGGTGTGGTAGAAGAACAAGGATCAGAAGGAGAAGTGTGTGTGTGAGGAAGGGTCTCAGCCGGGACGTTGCTATGATTTTCAGTATCATCAACTTCTTCCCCAACATGGTTGTTCAGCACACTTCCCGATCTCAACGTTGTGACGGCATTTACATTGTAATGCCCAGGATTCTGTAGGGGTTGAGAGGGAAGTTTCCCTTTTTCTCTCGCACTCATTTCGGCTTTAAGTCGTGCGATTTCAGCTTCCATCGTTCTGATACTCTCAGCTTGGGACGCTGAGTTTTTCTTTATCTCACCGACGGAAGATCTAACCTCAGCCGAAACCTCTATGAAATTTGACAAAAGTGATTTCATGGTTTGAGTGAATTGAGAGAACTCGTCAGAACAGGTCATAGGATTAGACTGTGCAGGAGTGTTGACCTGATTTTGGAAGTTTTGTGACTGGTAGGGGTGCTGAGTGAGTTGAAGGGGTTGCTGTGGTGGAGGAAGAGCCCTTTGAAATTGATTCGTGTTTGGAACCGTGTTTTGAGATTGGTTTTGGTTCCAAGCAAAATTCGAGTGATTCTTCCAACCTGATTATACGTCGAAGAATATGGATCGTTTCTAGGTCTTTGAAATGCAGCATTTGAATGCTCGTGACCTTGAAACGCAGAGTTTAATGGACATTCTTCCGTTAAATGAGACGGATCAGAACAGCACCCACAAACAGTTTTGGGGAGCGACATTGGGTTTAGGGAGGCCGCTGCAAATTTGTGTTCCATGGCGTCGAGCTTCTTTTGCATTGCTGCCATCTCAGCTCGAACACCTATGGATACATCTATTTGGTGTACGCCACCCCTATTCAATGGTTGGGTTCCACTCTCCCACTGTAGTGATTTTTCAGCGAACTCTTCTAAATACTTCCAAGCTTTCCCATCATCTTTGGTCATAAAAGTACCTTGACACATGTTTTCAAGGCTCTGTTTAGTGTTTGGGTTAATGCCCTCATAAATGATTCGGCACAATTCCCATCTCGGGATGCCGTGATGAGGACACTGAACCAATAGATCCTTGAAACGTTCAAAGCATTTAGAGAATGGTTCAGTAGGGAGCTGGGTAAATTGATTCAGTTCGCTACGGATTCGAGCTGTCTTTTGTATTGGGTAAAATTTCTTAAGGAATGCAGCGACGAATTCTTCCCAATTCGTAATAGAGTGTGCGGTAGTGTTATATAGCCACTTCTCGGCTATATCGCACAAAGTAAATGGAAGAAGTCGTAGACGCATAGCATCCACTGAAAATTATGACGTACCCATCATTGCGCATACGTTTTCAAATTTGGTGATGAAAACATAAGCGTCCTCAGTCTCGAGTCCGTGGAATTTGGGTAGCACCTCTCCTGGAGAGAGATGCGGGGTGGATTCTGTGCACCAACGGACGGCGGCAGATTAGGGTTAAAGAAGTTCGATGGACTCGGATCCATCGGTGTGGGTGTGGTAGCGGGTAAAGAAAAAGTAAATGGAGAAATATCGACTTCGGAGTCGATAAAGGGTACGCGGACTAAACGGGCACTAGAATCCTGTGTCCAGCCTATCTTGCACTAAAAAGGGTTAGTACAAGTGGCAGCGTGGCTTATAATTAGGGGTAATGAATGAATGCGGTGTTTGCTTTGAAAAAGGGACGGATTTTTAAAAAAATGATGCGACATAACAAATGCAGCACACAAACCCTAGAATCTAGTGGTCACCTAGGTCCGGCTCTAGACCGCTCCTAACTGCCAAAAGACAAGTCACAGAATAGAATCCTCCACTGCCTCCTTATCCCCCTGTGGCCAGATAAGTGCCAGGTAAGTGGGAAGGTACTCCACTACGTAAGTAGTGGGCCTAATTAATAACCACTAGCATTCGACACACTTGCCTAGGCACCACAAGAAAACGCGGATAAGTAATGAATTACCCACGGCCTTCTTCTGTCCTAAGTGAGCGCGACGGTCCTTAGAGTCATCTCTAGATATTTTTTAGTTAATGTGGGTCAATGCGGATGCAAGTTTTGCGATTTTTTTTGGGGCCTAGGAAGGGTAATGAAATCCCCACCTAATCTGGATTTGGTCGTGCCCCTTAATATCCGTATTAATTATGCAAACAACCACAAAACAAAAACACACACAATTTCAATTTGCTTTTTGCGCGGTGCGATTTTTTGCATAGAAGCCTGCAGAAATTTGTTAGTTGGAGCTAAAAAGAGGAGAGAGGAGAAGGTAAGAAGTTACCTGAAGCAAAAATTTTGCAGAGATCCCCCCAAGATGCCGCGGTTCCGCCGCATATGGGTACAAAGATCGCGGTTCCGCGGTTGGATGATGCGATCACTGAACCAAAATTCACCAGGGAGCTTCTGTATACTCCCTCTGCTCTCTGGTATATTCCAAATATTTTTTCCAATTTCCAGCAATCTCCAGATCTCCTTGCAATGAACCACAACAAATCGTTTAAGGTTTGCACGAATTTTGATCTCAAAAATAACAATGGAATAAATCTTTCAATTCAAACTTTAATATAAAACGAATTAGCGCGCGATCCCCGGCAACGGCGCCATTTGATTGTTATTAATTTCTTGGTTTGTGCTTGTAAAAGAAAGTATCGAATCAATTGTTTCCCGATAACGGTTTCATTTGATCGATAACAGTATCTTGTGTCGGTATTTAGAAAATTGTATAAAGAAATCACAACCAAAGAATTATATTTGAGCGCAATCAACTACGGTGTCAGTTGTAGATCGTAAGCGAGTGCGGATCGTCCACAGGAATTGTGCGATTCGTTTCAATGTTTGATTTGTTTGAATTGAAAAGTTAATTGCGAAAAAAAGAAAACATGATTCAAGATTTATCAAATGTTTCAAGTGTCACTATTCTATTCAAGAATCAAGAAAATGATAAACAATCAAGAATCGGGTTTCGATGATATTTCCAACCAAAATGTCAAGAATCTAAATGAGGCTCGTAGGAATCGATCGGATCTATAGATGTGATATAATCTCAAGATATCGTGTTCTTGTCCTTTGAAGAATTGATACTAGATCGATGATGATCGACGAGAGTTAGGGCTTTCTCGTGAAACTAGGGTTTCATCATTTAACCCTTGTTCTTTCGTCGATATCATTCACAATCTAGCCTCTAGCAATTTCAAGAAACGATCGTAACTCCCCAATTTCGAGCGATATCAATCAAGAAAGCATCGCAACAAAATTGGGTCGTCGATTCTTGAACTTGCTAGGGTTTACAAAACTCGTAGGAATCAAGAATCGTTTTCAGATATATTATATCATCATTCTATTGATCGTCTCGACTCCTCGAGGAGCGGAGTTTATTCACACATCATCACACAGAAAGCATTCAAGAATTGAAAAGATATCATAATGCAAGAATTTAAAGAAAACAAGATAAAAGAATTTCACCTTTTATTTATATCAACAATTTCATTACAGTCGCTCAAGAACTACAAGAGGAAGAACTCGATTATTGAATTGGCTTCACTTTTCTTCGTGAGCCGTGGATCGTCTTGGACCACTTGCTCTGTTGAATATCGGTTCCGCTCATAAAAGGTTGACGGGCTTCTTACTTGATTTGGTACTCGGGATATTGGCTTTTGATTGGAATTAGGGTTAGGGTTTCACACAAGTCTTCTCACTAGACTTGTGGAAGAAGATGAAGAATGAGGTAAAATGGCTCTAAATTGGCTACTAAAATGAACTAATGGAGGGATCTATCTATCCTCTTTACAAGTGAGCCTAGGGTCTTATTTATAGATCTCCCAAACCCTAGGTCTAGGTTTGAAATTACAATTCCCTCCAAAATTTTGTTGAGGCTTCTAGAAGGTAGTTTGTTAGGAGCTAGCTTAGGCTTTAAGCTAGAATTGTTTAAGCTTAGAAACCCTAGTTTGCTGATCTGGCAGAAGCCTCTGGAGTCTTCTGGAAACTGAAGTACATTTCTGAGCTGTAGGCACTAGCAGAAGAGTAATGAAGCAAAACTGGAGTGATGATCTGGCAACGCCGCCGCGGAACCGCGGCCCAAGCCGGCTCCGGCCGCGGTTCCGCGGCCATGTTGGCTCTTTGTGGCTTGGTTCTTCTGGTGTGGTCTTGGGATGATATTTGGGGCTTTATCTGATATGTTGATTTGTATTTGTCCCTTTGGATTGATACCAGAACTGAAATCATTGAGTTGGCGTAATGTTTGATCAGTACCATGTAAATTTTTGGCTTTTCTTCTAAGTTTTCCTGCATAGATCTCAAAACAAGTGTTGCGCAATATAGGGATGATGCGATACCATGAAATGCCGTCAATTTCCTTTATAGTGCCGGTTTTAGAGTTTAACACATGCAATCTGATATTTAACGACTGATTTGCTAATATGTGAAATATGAATACCGTACACTTCTAAATGAATGCAAATGATAGGGAAATTGCCGGTTAAAAGATGCAATATTTTCGACTGATCAATTCCTACGGAGAAAACGCACTTACGAGATCCTCACGATTTGTAGAGAGAAAAAACCTTTATGAGACCCTTACGGCTCCTGAAGTCAAAAGCCTTAGTTGACAGGATCCTGACCCTGTTCGCTAAGCCACCTTTGTTCGATATCGACAGAGGCAAATGATGATTCGCTCCTGGAAACATCCCAGTTGTAGCGGTGCTGATGCCGAAATCGGTGTCTAAATTCCAGGCCTGCAGCGAAAACCCAGGAAGCCACACATGCATACGAAATAGCCGAAATGATGGGACAACTTGCAACAAAATCAGCAAGTAAAAATGCATGCATGCAAAATAGCCGAAATGATTGGGCAACTCGCAATAAAAAAACAACGAGTAAAAATAAAATAAATAGCCGAAATGATTGGGCACCGTGAAAAATAGCCGAAATGATTAGGCAATCGCGACCTTCGCGATATAAAAGCTGAAATGATAGAGCAACGCGGAAAGAAATAAAAAAAATGAATGAATGAAATCTTTGCCCTACAGGTGATATCATATCAATCCTTGTATACAATCCAGGGGTGCAAACAAAGAAGGAATCACACCTTCCCTCCCCAGGCTTCATCAGAAAACGAAGCCAAATCTCGACGGTGCAGGGATAGCCTAGAGATCATCAAAAGCGCTCCTCCCCGTTCCAGCAGGATTCAAACGCTGTAATCAACCCTGAAGCTACGGCAAAGCCCCTACTCCCAAATCTCGACGGTTCACCAACAACCTAGAGACTACCACGACATTCGTCTCGATACAGCAGACGCAATGCCAGCAAACGAGGCAAAGGCAAAATTCCTAGGTTCAGGGTCTTGACGGCAACTCATATAAAACCTGAAAGACTATCGGAGATCATCCCACACTAGCGCAGAGTTGTCACCACCTTGACATTCGTCTCGATACAGCAGACGAAATGTCACTACAGCGTTCTTCCCCCAGCAGGATTTAGACCCGACAATCAAACAACGGAGCCACGGCAAAATCCCTAGTTCCAAATCTCGACGGTTCACCAACAACCTAGAGACAACCACGATATTTGTCTCGATACAGCAGACGCAATGCCAGCGAACGAAGCAAAGGCAAAATTCCTAGCTTCAGGGTCTTGACGGCAACTCATATAAAACCTGAAAGACTATTGGAGATCATCCCACGCTAGCGCGGAGTGGCCACCACCTCGACATTCGTCTCGATACAGCGGACGAGATGTCACTACAGCGTTCTTCCCCCAGCAGGATTCAGACGCGACAATCAAACAACGGAGCCACGACAAAGCCCCTACTCCTAAATCTCGACGGTTCACCAACAATCTAGAGACAACCACGACATTCGTCTCGATACAGCAGACGCAATGCTAGCAAACGAAGCAAAGGCAAAATTCCTAGCTTCAGGGTCTTGACGGCAACTCATATAAAACCTGAAAGACTATCGGAGATCATCCCACGCTAGCGCGGAGTGGTCACCACCTCGACATTCATTTCGATACAGCAGACGAGATGTCACTACAGCATTCTTCCCCCAGAAGGATTCAGACGCGACAATCAAATAACGGAGCCACGGCAAAATCCCTAGTTCCAAATCTCGACGGTTCACCAGCAACCTAGAGACAACTGCGGCATTTGTCTCGATACAGTAGACGCGATGCCAGCAAACGAAGCAAAGGCCAAATTCCCAGCTTTAGGGTCTTGACGGCAACTCATATAAAACCTGAAAGATTATCGGAGATCATCCCACGCTAGCACGGAGTGGTCACCACCTCGACATTCATCTCGATACAGCAGACGAGATGTCACTACAGCGTTCTTCCCCCAGCAGGATTCAGACGCGACAATCAAACAACGGAGCCACGGCAAAATTCCTAGTTCCAAACCTCGACGGTTCACCAGCAACCTAGAGACAACCGCGACATTCGTCTAGATTCAGCAGACGCAATACCAGCAAACGAAACGAAGGCCAAATTCCTAGCTTCAGGGTCTTGACGGCAACTCATATAAAACCTGAAAGACTATCGGAGATCATCCCACACCAGCGCGGAGTGATTATGACTCATCAGGGCTCTCCAAAATGAGCCTAACCTCAAGTAAAAAGCGGCATGGCAAAATTCCAAACGCTTGCTCTTCCGACGGTCAAACTGCCTAGGAGGATTGCTTGAAGACGTCTTGTCCAGCCCCTGAAGGGATCAGAGACACGACAGTCGCGGGGCTACTCGGACAGCAAGACTGCCCATCGAGGAATACATCAGCCAACGCGACGGTATGATGGACAAAACCCTAGTACCACTAACCCTAACGAACCTCCGTCGTAAAGAGCAGAGGTTAACTGCTACGTTAGGACATTCTTGCGAGAACTGCTCGATTTGTCTCGACTCGTGAAGAAATTAGTGTCTTTGCGAGAACTTCTCGATTCGTCTCGACTCGTAGGGAAAAACCTTAGGCAATGGGGATAAGAACCAGTTTCCTAAGCACTGGGCCCTGCAATTCGGTCCAAGATAGACTCTTGCATACTATTCACGGGTCACACTCTCCAAAGTTAAATCTCGATAAGGAGAGAAACAACCGCCTACGGGTCCTCTCGACTTGTAGGAGGGAAAATTCTCTTATAAGATCCTTACGACTTATAAGGGAAAACGCACTTAGGAATCCTCACGATTCCTAAGGAGAAAATACACCTACGGGATCCTCTCGACTCGTAGGGAGAAAAGTCTTCATGAGACCCTCACAGCTCATGAAATTGAAAAGTCTTAGGCAGCAGATCTGAACCTGCTTCCTAAACCATCACTACCTCTCGAAGAAGCCAAAACAAGATGCTTACTCTATCATCTACCGGCCATGCTTGCTAAATGGACATGCTGATAACAAAAGAAAGAAGAAAGCAGAGAGATGACACAAGACATTGGGAAAGAAATGTATCTTTTATTCATGACTTCAATTGGGTACAAAATACATCATATGAAAGAATAAAAGAATGAATACATTTTATTCAAAATTACAAATGGTACAAAAAAATTATTGAGAGGGAAGCGCTTTCAATAATTCGATCAGCCACTCACGCACTTCCTTCAGCCCTTCTTCTTGATCAGCTGCCCGGCCAACTCTGCTTCGACCTGGGCTCGCTGCTGCAAGTAAGACGAAAGTTGTTCCTCGACGGCCCGCTGAGCTGCTTCACGATTTTGTGCATCCCGCTCGACGACGTCGAGCTTCTGCCTTAGTGTTAACCCGTCAGAAATGCATCGCAGAAGGCCTTCAAAGATAACTTTCAACTGGGCAGCATTCGCATCAACCTGAGCATGCAGTCGAGCAGATTCGCTTGAAGTTTCTTTACATTCCTTCTTCTTTAAAGCCACTTCTTGTTCAAGATGGTGGAAGTAACAAGTACTCTGCTCGATCCACGCAGCCTGTTGAGTGCTCACAGCCAGAATCTCAGGAGCAGGACGCCTAAGCTCAAGCTCATGCAGGCAAGACTCAATTTCCCTGCAGCGATTAACCCAAGACTCAACGACGCCCTCACCATGAAAGCTCACGAGCGTCACCAGCATAGGGTTAACCTCCGCGGAAAAATTCGCAGCAGATGTGGGAGTCTCCACGTTGAGCTCCTCAATATAGTCGCTTAGCATGCGCAGACTATTCGTGGCACCTTTCGAGGATGGACGTCTGGAAAAGGGCCCTGCTGGCATCATAATGTGAGACTCGAACGGGGCTGAAGTTGATGTGATTGCTGCAAAATAAATGATGAGTGGGAGTAAGTTATTGGGAATTAGGTGATCATCCTCATTATAGCGGGATTCGTTATAATTGGTGATATTTGAGGAAATCGCCTGGGTGTTTGCCGGACGGCAAATATTTGGTTTTGAATATCCGTTGTTATGCACCAATTTCAAATTGATATATCTATACGTTTATTTTTATAAAGTGAGATATAACTTTTTGAAATTATGTCCATGACATTTACCTATATCAGTTGATAGTTAGGTAAGGAGCATTCAACAGCGGTGAAATTCTTCATAACCGTAGTACAGTTTTCAACCTACGATGCACAGGGTTTGAGTTATTCAACTCAACGGACTTATACAAAATATTGTATGTTGTCCAGTGTCCATTAGGATAGAGGGGTTGGTCCCCATACTATATTCTGTTTACTTGTGACTTCTCTAGTTTTAGACAAGTGTTTCGTAGAAATGCAAGGTCTAAGTTTTGAGAAGTTATAAGTATAAGAGTAAAGTAGAGGACCACGTGTTGCAAGTATCAGGATTCTTCAAGGTAATAGAAGATGTAGATACCTGTGTTTGGTATTCAGTTGATAGTAATGGTTTTGAGAAACTTGTTTCTCTTTCAGGTTACTCATAATTGGATGCACTCCTAAGATTGAGTAATGCTGATTGGCCTCTCTCCTTTTAGTTGACATGCACTGGAGACAGCTGCATGATTTGAATCTGGTTCCAATTAAATCAGTGCCTCTGTTTCTATATTGGATATAGAAGAGTTCATATCTTAACAGTGTTAGGGTACGGGGAGTTTTCCGGCTTATGCTTAAAACCAGACTCTGGATAACTCAAGGCACGTTTCTGTAATGGTAGTTTGTGGGTTGACCCGGGTATGATGAGGGTTGACTTTCTACCATCTGGAAGATCAATAGTGATATTGTTCTTGACTCGCCACAGTTTTAGTAAAATGGATTTTTTCAGAAAACAGTAGTGGGAGTATGATAGAACTGGAAGTAATTCCAGAACCGCAAACGATTACTGAAAATTTGATAAGAACCTAAAGATTCAATCTGGTTTGACATTCCATTGGCCACTCCGCAGATAAGGTGGGTAACCTCAGGCACTCGAGAGGTACTTCGGTATGCTCAAAGACGATGACAGGGAGGTTCTTGTTTACCCAGACTTGACACTACTGTTGTTCCAGGTTATGAGATCCGGCAGAAGGATAAGTATAGCGTCGTTCTGAACCGGCTTCAGAAGTGCACGTGTATATGACTCTGCCAAAGGGTTGTCGTAGTCAGTGAGAGCAGCGGAAGCATAGTGGACAAGTAGCTTATGTCTATTTATAGACTAAAGCAGATATAGCGGAGATAGCTCATCTATTTCTGATATGACAGTTATAGGTTTGACTTCATCAGAATAGGGGATGGATCTGTTAAGAAGGAGTAGGGTGTGATGTCTTGGTATATGGATGACATACACATAGTAGGAAGTGAAATTCCTATACTACGATCGGTTATACTTTGGTTGTCACACAGTGGTTTCTCTACATAGGATATAGATATAATATCAGACATTCTGCTTACTAGATCTATGGTTTTAGATCTAGATTTGGGTAGTTTCCTAATCTGGGTACTTAGACAGCATTCTACATGTATTTTAGAATGGACGACTCCTAGCACGGTGATAGAGTCACCCTCTCTAAAGGTGTCTTACAGACTAAAGGGGAGAGGGATGTGCATGATTGACATATCACTTGCCTAGGCCATTGAGTCAATCATGAGATGTCAAGTACCACACCAGATATTGTTTTTGCACTAGATGCAATAAGTTGATATTAATCCAATCCTGGAGAAACATTCGGAAGCAGTTTTAGAACATAAGTGGATATTCTAGGGATATGATAACGACAGCCTCCTTCGGGAGACGGTTATCATTCCAGGTTTCCAAGGTGACCTGGATGACAGAGTGACTGTCAGAGTTATAGTTTTCCCTCTGACGAGGGGCAGTTGCTTGGACAGGAGGTCCAAGCGGATACTGAGGGAGGCATGGCGCAGGATACTGATTAAGTTCAGTTGACGATATAGTCGAAGAAGTTTGGATTTGGAGTTCATTTATGAACTAGGTCCCATCAGATATCCGGACATATTCTAAGACAGGTATTGCTCATTTCGGGAGATGGCTTTCTCCGCGAACTAGAGATTAAGAGAGACATGGAAAGAAACATCAGGGCGGATTCACTCACAGAGGTTATTCCTCGAACGCAATAGTTTCACAACCGGGCTTTGTGAGACTGATTAGTAGAGGAGTTGGGTGTTCGGTATCACACGGGCTGTGAGTATGCGACATCGCAATAATTAGCCTTGAGTGCAAGTGGGAGATTGTTGGATATAGTGCCCTCAAAATCAATTATTGGATCGCAGGCACATGATTGCAATGATTGAGGGAGGACCTATGCCGTTAGGACAGTCTTACTCGTGATGATAGTATGCTATCTGGTTTATTTTTATCATCGTGTACATGTTTTAGGTGATGTTACAGATCACTATTACACATTGATAGAGCCCTTAGGATTTTTGCTTGACGGCCAGCAGTATGATGGCGATCATATACGTGGGAGCTGGGGTCTATAAGCACATCCTTAAAAGGTCCCTAGTCATGGGAGTTTTCGAGACAGGGTATCGATACTCCGGAGTAGACTAGTGTATACAGTCGAGACCCCGACGAGGGGCGGTGGCCGGTCTCACAAGCCATTGGTGTCAGTTGGTTTACCTAAGATGTATACAGGTGCTCATTGGGTTATGAGTACACCGGACAGGACTCGCCGGGAACATGCTAGTTGGTATTATACCTGACGTCAGATAGCAGTTCCCTGGTGACATGTGTACAGGTTAGTTCATCGACCTGAGATTGTCATTTATCTCGTGTGAGTTCCCACTGTGCTTTGATTACTACCCTACCACGGCTCAAAGAAGTCGTGCAAACAGGTTTTAGTTGGGTACAGTCCCGAGCCACATGGAGGCAGTGAGCGGATCGGCAGGGGTTTCGTCTCTTCCGGTATTGGGGGTGAGATCGCGCTGTGTCTAGGAGAGCCATTACACGAAGTCCTTGGCCAAGACAGGAGATTTACTGGTAGGTATTCCAGTAGTATCTCAGGGTGTTCTGGGCTACACTCCGACACGACTTGTACCGCTTTTGGGGGTCTGACTTTTACCAACCCCTAGGCCCGACATGCGATGCTCATAGATGAACGGACCGGACTGTACGGATATTGTCACTGACAAGCTCAGTAGGATGTCAGGATGAGTTCTCTCATCGACCTCCCTTTTGGTCAATACCTGGTGGCCCGTTACGTACAGCTAGTACCACTGACGTGCTAGTAGTTAAATCCACAGCCAGTGTATTGACGAGTCTTTAGAGTCCCCACAGACAGTTTCTCAAGTTTCGGGCGAAACGTTGTAGAGTCCGTATGGTATTATGGCAGGGTTCGATCATATACGTGCAGTAATGCACGGATCATGATCAGACGGATCATACTAGTGGGCTTTGGTTTAAGCCGGATCCTAGTATTAGATTTGTTGGATTACTTTAGTCTCATCGCATTCGCATGCAGTCGAAACGCGGATGCAGGTATGTATATACAGGTGAGGGGTATCCTTGTGATCCGTCACGTGTTTACTTTAGATGTTGCCGTATCTTTTTGTTGTAAACATTTGGATTAATGTTTACATGTGGAAATTGTGAGTGGAAATGATCATGAGGTAAATGACATGGACATGTTTAGTGACTCATGGTCTCTTTATTTGTGCTAATGCTACATTAGGATTTGATTATTGTGTTGATATGATACTTGGAGAGAGAGTGGACAGCCATATAGGCTTGGGATTGCTCTTGTATTATTATCATAGCTCTCATTTTATCAACACAATAACACAAAATAAATGAGCCTCTTCTTCTTCTTCTTCATCTAGCTCACAACATCCACCATGGCTTCATCTTCAACCTCCATCCATACATTCTCATGCGTTGAGATTTAATGGATACTTGAGACAAAGTGATCGCACACATTCTCTACTTCACCTTGGACACGTCGGCTAGCAAACTTCGTGTCCGAGTTGCTTCGGATGAAGCGAAAGCCCGTAAAAAGACTCGTTGATGTGGTGCCCTTCCGACGAGGAGACCGGAGATCGGAGATGCCGCGAGGAGCTAGGGATGGTGGCTAAAGACCGAAGGACACGGATCGATCGGTATAGCTTTTTTAACCCTTCTCTATTTGCTAGTTTATGTTAATGGTTCGATCCGGGTGAAAGTATACGATAGCGCCAGTTTCAAGTTTATGAAAAAGTTTTTGTTTCCGTATTTTGGCCTCGGATTGACGGCCGGGGCGCTACCGTGGACTTACAGCAGCAACAGGTGGCGAGGCCGGGAGTACCAGTAGCGTAACTATTCTCTTATCTCCTCCTTCAATCTGTAGTACTGCAATCAAAACAAAGAAGAATCAGAAATGATTTGACTGCCGGTAAAAGAAGGAACATTAGCTGAAGGCTGTACTCACCAGCGCTACTAGATGAAGCAATCTCCGACGGGAAAGAGAAGTGCGGGTTCAGCACCTGATACAAATAATCAAGAAGAACTCCTGCGAGATCACGATGATACATGGTCAGTACACGAAAGATGTTGTCCCCGATTTAAATTTATCATAAACCCATACCTTCCAGCATTTGAGAAGATATGAAAGAAGATGGAGGGGCGGTCACCGTCAAAGCGGTAACCGGTGGCGCTTCCTCGGGTGGCACAACCTCAACGCCCACCGCCGCTGCATTCAAAACAAAAGTACTGTCAGAAAAGGTAGAGAAGGGATTGCAGACTAGAATAGAAAGCAATAACCTGAAATTTACCTGGTAAGTCACCGGTCGAGACCACGACAAGGGCATCACTGGATGCAGCGACGGCCTCACCCTCCTCCGTGTTCCCGAGCACATCATCAGGGATGTCGGCTGGTATAATAACGTCCGGTGGAGAAGCAGTGACCATCGCTACACGCTCCAATGAAACGACAGTAGCTTCGACCACTTGTCCCACAGTCGCCGGGCCGTCCTCAGAAAGATCCATTGGATCCGCAGCTAATGAAGATGCCTCTTCCGGAGGAGCAATCACCTGGAGAGCAGGAATCACCAAGGGAAGCTCCGTCGCAAGAACAACAATGGCGCCAACCCCCTCTACACTGATTAGTGCCTCATCGGGGTTATCTGCGAAGTCCATAGTCAGGGCGCGACTTGGACTCAGCTTCTCTGCCATCGCCGAACTCCCTGCAAAGTTTGTACGAGGATAAGGATATATATATATATATATATATATATATATATATATATATACAAGCAATACAAAATATTACAAAGAGATACATGAACATACCGATGCGCAAAGGAGCTTCTAGTATGGCTTGTTCAAGCCGACGCTCCTTCCTGAGGTGGTACGCTCGCCGAGGTTCGAGAGTAGACTCGTGGCCACCGGTCCACAATGAAAGTGCATCCTCGGCGTCGGCTGAGACAGCCTGCTTAAGAGCCCTTCCCCCCATTCTTCCAAAGGGCCTATGAATAGTTGCCGTATCCACGGAGGGTTTTCATAAAAGATGACGGCGGGGTAAGGCCTTTTCGGGATCTTACATTCTCGGATTCGTCTTGTGAGCGTCTTATAGCCTCAGCCAATTGTGCGGCTTTCTCGACAGATGAACCAGGAAAAAGAAGACCGTCTTCCGGTGGACTAGTAACAGTCTTCTTCCCCCGCTTTGGTCTAGAGCTAGTGATTGCAGAAGATCGCTTCTTTCCCCTGGCCGTATGTTTTTTGGGCCTCTTCTCGGTTTTGACAGGGAGAGGAGACTTCTTCAGGACCTTCGCCAAGGAGATATTATCACTAGGGCTAGGTTTTACCTCCGGAACCGTTACGGTATGCATCATCGGTCGTTCAAGCGAAGCCTCTGTTGGCAATGAGGCGCGAAGCCTTTCCTCCTCTTCAAAGGTTTTAAGTGAAGCAGCAATGGCTTCTTCTGTAGAGGCACCTGTTAAAACAGGAGGCGTCAATCAAAGTATGATAAAAAAAAGAAGAGTGAAATAAACAGCGGAGAGATAAGGATAAAGTATACCTGACCGCGTAAGGGCGGCCAATTCTTTTTCGAGGGCGGCTGATTGTTTGGAAGTTTCAATGGCAACCTCCAAATCGGTATCATCAAGCATCCTGAATAAATCCTCGTTGGTCCCATATTCGCTCAAGCCTTCGCTAGACGGAGCAGGGGGTGTCGAGCCTAATATGGTCTCCAAAGAAAGTACTTGCTTCTTTTTCTTCTGAGGATGGGCGCCGGTGGCCGATGACACGAGTTTGCGTTTGGTAGACGCCTTTGGATGACGAGTCCCAATTTCTTTTCCTGCGTCCGACTCGGGGAACGCGGCAGCCACCTCTTTTTCAGGCGTGCTGGATGGGGGCAACCCGTGCGTAGGGCTTAGCACGTGTGGAGGCTCAACTACAGTGACCTCTCTCAGGGGAAGATGAACAATGCTCCGTCGCTTCAGAGGAATATTTCGATCACCAGTCGGCACTGTACCCTTGCGATCGAGCAACAATCGCTTCTCTTCCCTGATGACGGCGCCCATTGAATGCTGATACCACACCGTGTACACATTAAGGGCCTTTGGGACGCAGCTCCGTTCGTTGATAAAGAAGTTGGACCCTGTGTTCAAGCGCATGAAATGATGCAGTGTGCTCCGCATTCCCTCTTCGGTAGCAGCAGGTTCGACCAAAAAAGCCTCAAGTGGGACGCCCTGATTGTAACCTAATTGCTGGGCGAAGCGATGCGGGTTATACCTCATGAATGAAGCCGAGTCATTCATCTTGAATACAAGAAAGCCCGGCCGGATGGAGTACAGATGAAGAATCTCCCGAGCCTTCAAGATGGAGACCCCATCTTTAAATATGTCCTGCAAGGACAGCACCGTCTTCCCCGACTCCTGGCCGACAGTCAAAACTTTATCAGTAAAAGATATGCCAGCCCCAACCGTGCGCGGGCGAGGAAGCAAGCCTCTAGCTTCCCGTTGCGTCAGAGTCACGATAGAAGCGCCAACCAGTTGCATGATCCGAGAGAACCTGCACCTGTCATAAAAAATCGGCCTCTTGTGGATGCCAAAGACGCCTGGCACGTGTAACTCGAGCCATGACGTGAAATAATGCATCGGGAAATTTACCGACTGCACCCCTGGCTCAGTGGTATCAGCTGCCAAGCTGAGGCCGTGATACATATGGGCTAACCCAGCTGTCACATCCCGCTTCCCAGAGTACGCTAAGATAGGCACGTGACATAGCCAACCATACTACTTGTGGATAGGAAAAATCCTTCCACGGTCACATTACGGCTGTAGAGATATCAAGAACAGGAAAGTAAACTAAACTATCTAGAACATGTCCATAAGCCAGAGTAAATGAGTCAAGAAATAATATAATATGCGGAAGCAAAAGATCCAATAAATAAAACACCTAGAATAGTAAATCTGGATACCAACAAGGTCTTCACCGCTCGGTCTAACAGCGGCAGTACTCCTGATCAGTCTGCAACAAAGGTAGAGGATCTGGGCCATGCAAAACCCAGACGTCAGTGCGTCATAATATCAAGAAATACTATAAACAGGGGTAGCAAGACATACAGGTATGTGTATGAACAGTAAAACAGGTATAACAGTAATATAAATGAGGATAGTGAGGGTAAGGCACAGGTGATGTGCAGTGAGTATTCTAAACTGGTCTACTGGGTTATCTACTCTCAAGTTTTTGAAATCAATTTGATGAATAATCGATGTAACTCAATAGTATCCCATGCATGCCCGGGATCACAGTGAAAATTCTCGGGCTGAAGCCGAGACATGCCGCTAGGCACTAAAAGGTAGCATGTAACGATGAGTGATGTCAGCAGCATCACCCCAAGGCTGGCCTAGCCTCTAAAATAGGAAATATGTATAGATAAATAATGTCAACAGCATCATCCCAAGGCTGGCCTAGCCTCTAAAACTGATCAGTATAGGTAAGCGAACTGTCGAGTTACAAGTCAGGTTTCATCATTAATTTCCCCATACCCCCAAGTTATGTATGTTCATGTCAAGTATTGAATAATCTGGAGCTAATGCCAACACAGGATCAGGCAGGTACAGGTTTGTCTGGATAGACAACAGGAAATGTCCGTAGGGACAACAAGTCAGGTTTGTTGGCATTAGTAACAAGATCAGGTAACAGGTAAAGCCATGGCACATCAGGTCAAGTCAGGTGGTATATAGGTATCATGTCATGTCAAGAAGTGCACGGTATTATGTCGTGTCAAGTAATAGGTGTATCAAGTCATGTCAGGGGTGCACAACATGTTACGTGGGTGTTCATAATCAAACTAACATAAGCATGGGTATACAAAACAAGCATGGGGTACTAATGGAACAATAAAATGGAATATTGTAATGTAGTATGCAAATAGATACAGATTAAAGCATATGGATGCACGGTTATCGATTTGGGTTAAAGGGATAGTTCCAATATTAATTAAATACGGTTTATCAAATATGGAATGTTAAAATCACATTAATATATATTAAATGATCTAGGGATGCACTTTGAATATATATATATTAGGCTAGATGTATGCAAACGGGTGTCCGATAGGGTATAAACTATTAAAAGAGTACCATGGGCTATGCAAATAATTATTATGTGATTTAAATATGGACGAGGGTACCATGTATTGTAAACTAAAATGCAACATGATATGTTTCAAGTTCTAGATCTAAAATGATATAATGGAACATCGAATGTTAAAATGGAATATATGACATTAGATTAAATCTACAGGTTTAACATGTCATTAAATAAGTATAAAAATAATGTAAATAGCATGTAGCAAGTGTTACTTGCCTAGACGGAACGAGAACAGATGTGTACGGAACGTCCTACGTCGGCGAAATGTCGCGACGCGCGCACGGTACACGGAATGGGTCCAAAATAACGCATGAAGGTAATCACGCAGCCAAGGCACGTTCGCTAGGTCGTCTGGATCATCGGCGTCGTCACGGCTCCGGCGAACCTTGGTAAGTACTTTGAGTCAACGGGAGCAATTGCAGTTATTGAAGGAAGAACTTCCACAGGATAGAAGCCAAGCATCGATCCTGACAGATTTAAACCTGCCATTGCACCTTCCTCATCAGTAAACTCAATAAATGCAAAACGAAGAATGGAGTTTAGGTCACCACAAACACGACAGTCAACAACTTGTCCACAACCCATGAAAAGCGCTGCAAGCTCTTCTTCAGTGACATGTTGATCAGTGGCAGGCACATAAATCGTCCTCCTAATCACTTCCTCACGTTGCGCCACACTTGTCCTGCTGCTTATTCATCGTTTCCACTGACCAAATCCATTCCTCCTCCGCCTACCGCCGTTCCTACCGATCCCACCACCGTGAAATCCATTCAAACAGAATCCGCCGCTAACGCCGATAGCAGCAAGAGACCGCGGCACGAACTCCTCGGCCATGGGGTTCAGATTCGATAGCAGCTCCTGCAGCTGCTTCACCCCTCGCTTGACCGCCTCCTCCGCCGCTGCCGCATCGCTCTTCTCCTCGTCGATCCCGCCATTGGACTGCTCCGTCGCCGCCGTCGGCCCCAGTTGGGGCCCGAGAGCGAGATCCTTAGCGGCGTGCGGCTCCTCGAGGCCGTGGTTGGTGGGTCCCACGTCGATGCCGAGGTCGGAGGCGTCGGTGTTGTCGACGACGGCCATGGCGATCTCAAGATGCGCGCGTGCGATTATGGATGTGGGATTTTGTTGTGGTGTTTTGAGGAGAGAGGATGGACGTGAGGTCAGAGGCGATGACAAAGTGGGGTTGCCGGCGGTGGAGGGTGCAGATGAAGGGGGAGATGGGTTCTTGGTGGGTTCGTTGGGTTATAGGTGTCGTGGGTTTGCGGGGAAGGAGAGAAAGTGAGGTTGAGGAGATGGAGGTGACGGTGGAGACGGTGGCGGCGACGGCGACGACGCGAGCAAGTGCGGGATTGGGTTCTGGGTTCGAGCGAAGGCGGGAAAACAAAACAATTGGAGAGAAGAAGAAATGTGAGGGGAGAGAGAGAGACGTGCATGGGTATGGGGTTTTTCTAAAAAAAAAAAAATTAATTAATACCTGTAATATATTATGCTAGAGAGAGAGAGAGTTAGGATACTGATTAGTTTTTAAAATATGTTTTTAGTTATTAAAAATATAAATAGAATATTTATATGTTATAGTAACAGTTATAATCTTTTAGAATATAATATTAGTCCGTTTTGAGATTTTGCAAATACAAACTTACTTCAAAACACGCCCGGGTCGGGTCTAAAAATTCAGATTTTAAATATGAAAAATATATGCAACTTCAAAAATTCAAAACAAATACTCAAGTAGCGAAAATGCATACCCCCAAGAACGGATGCACGTACGTGCGCGTAGCTATCTAAACACGTCCGTTCCACTGAACGGGACGAGAACAAAATGCGCGGATGGTACCACGGGGTTAGGGGCATCATGCAGGCCATGTTATGAAATTTTAAATTATTTTATATGGCTTAAAATGTTATATGGTAAAAGATGCAATGCTAGGTAAAATGCCAGTATGCAGTATACATGAGATGCACGTGTCTATTTAACAAGCCAGGGTAGTCTGTAAATATGAATCAACAGGTTCAAGCAAGCAGGTCGGGTCGAATGCAATGTAAAATGTGGAATACCATTCGCACCCAAAACCCGTTAAATCAAAAAAATACTACTGATAAGTAAAAACGGGAACTGGAATTGGTATAAATGAACTCGGTTGTTACACCAGCAATCCCCACAGCTACTGGTATCCCGGCAACCATTCGATGCACAGGATAGAAGACGGACGGCCTCATGCGGCGAGGGTGCATGGGAAGCGCGAACCAACTCAGCCACAATCCAAGGAACCCTAAAAAGAACGTTTCTTCATCAATCCTAAGAGCCGCCAGCTCTGTAAAAGGGATGACCGGGGTATCAGGTAGAAAGAAGCTTTTATGATCTACCTCCACCGCCGGCAGATTGCTTAAATCCAAGCCGAAGGGGTCGTCAAGACTGGCAAATTTATCGACTTCTTCCTTCAATATTTCTGGGCGAAGAAAATCAGCAATAAAAGCCGTAAAATTAACTCCATGACCTTCGGATGCGAGAGAGAGGTTTTCATACATATTCAACACCTTTATTAAGCTCGGAAATTGGTGTTGAATAGCATTCTCGGGAGTAAGACCCATTACCATGGATTTGGTAGCAAAAACATACTCATCCGGGGGAAGCAATTCCTCATAATGTTCCCCCTAACGGGTAAACTTGAGACCTCTGCAAACTCCTCCAAAGAAATGGAGACTTCTCGATCTGACAGGAGGAAGGTGTGGGTTGGAATGTTCCATTGTTCCAGAAATGCCTTGACCCACCATGTAGGGGGTGTGGAATATTAAAACAAAGAAGTATAAACGGCGGAATACAATCCGAGCTTCATCAACTGTGATTTCCTCGCCGATAAGATATACCGGGCCCACTGCAAATATCCGGCTGGGTGACGGGGAGTTAGTCCTACATTGTACGGCTGTCACCAAGGATGCGACTCGCCTTGACATATGCGTCGCCCCAGGATATCCAAAGCTACCGGCGGCTGCACGGGGATTGTGGCGATAGAAGGCCGAAGGAGACCTTCCGAAATTCAGTTGACCTCCTCCACAGTGTAATTTATCGGAGGCGCATCTGCATAAGCAATCGCTGAAATAGGCTCCGAGGGTGTCGCACAGGAAAAGCTCCGTCGGCCCATGATAATTTGGTCATACCATTTACCCCATAAATGAAAGCTCTTGTGCTACGGGTCATGGTCTTTTATCAACACAAAAACCTTACGGTCAACGGGTGCTTCAGGGAACCCGCCTTCTGAGCGAATGAACAGGAAGGAGGTGTCGGAAGACATAATGCTTGCACGAAAAAGAGTGAATTTTCAGCTACCCATGCTATAAATTAAATTCTATTATAAAGTACTATAAGTCCGTACCGCGCTGCAATGCAGTTAAAAGGGACCAAAGGGGACCCACACAATCTAGATGACAGTTCATCATTAATAAATCAGCCTCATCATTGAATGGGGCTGTCATTAAAAGAGGAAATCTTCAAGAGATTCTTATTAAATGAGAGAAATCTCTCGGGCAGAGGAGTAAAACTCCCATTGAGAGCAGCGCTCTTCACTAGACAGACATCTGTCAAAGTCTAATGATGAAGGAATAAAATTCCTCAAGAAGAGCCTCGCTCTGAGAAGATGATCCATCAAAAATAAAATTTCATTTTTTGATCTTCAAGATCCATGAACAAACTCTTAAGAGTTCTTCTATATGATCTGAAAGGAGCAAAGCTCCATTAATGGATAAAAAAGTTATAAGTAAAATCCTTTCTGAGAGCAAAGCTCTGTAAATGAAACCCTAAATGGGTTTTCTTTAGATCAAAAATCTATGAAGAGCAAGACTCTGTTAATGGATAAAACCCTAATTTATTAAAAGTTCTTAACTTTACCTAAGTTTTAACAGAGTTTTACTCTTAAAAAAGTTTTAAACAGGAGAGCTATGCTCTGTGGGAGAATGAAATTCTCAGAAGTGAAAATTCTCAAGAAGAAGATGAAAATCATCTAAGAGACCAAAGGTCCAATTTATAGGCATTGAAACGCCTCTTCAATTTCTGAGTTGATCTAAGGGCGCAGATGTCGCCATCGTTGCACTCACGTGTGGGCCACGTGAGCGCAACGATGGGGGGGCATTTGTTTCCCCCAATCAGAGCAAACCTCTGTTTTAAAATTCAAAATTTAAAAGTTGAAGCAACGCTTCAGATCCAGCGCTAGGCGCGCTGCGCACCACGTGTCAAACACGGATGCGCAAGCGCCAGATACGCTGCGCGCCACGTGTCAAACGTAGGTGCGCTAGCGTAAAGTGCATTGCGCTCTGAGCAGCGCACCACGTGCAAAGCACGGGTGTGCCAACACTGGAATTATAAAATTCCCCACTGTTAGATCAAAAGATCTAATAATAATGATAAATTATTAATTAATCAGAATTAAAATTCTGTTATGAAAAGATCTTTCCAATCTTGTTAAAAACAAGAAAATCGCCTTCTGTAAAACAGAAACCCTAGGGTCAAAGATCCAACTGTGGGGAAATATCCCCAAATCAATCAGAGAAAGATCTCTTTGACTGCTTTAAAAAATCAATTTGCCCTATATAAAGGCCCCAAGACTTCAAGACTGAGAGAGAGAAACCCCCCTACAAATTTTGAGAAAACTCAAAAGAAAGAAAGCAAGCTCTTGAAAGAAGATCATTTCTTCAAGGTAAAAAGAATGATTCTTGAACAAAGAGATGAAATCATCTCATTAAAACAGAGGAATTATCTTCTTAAAAGATCATAGATCTACAAAAGACCAAGGTTTTTTATAAAAGAGATCAAAAGATCTCATCATAAAAATAAAAGAAGTATTTACTTCATTCACAGATAATTGATCTACAAAGGAAAAGCCCCTTTTTAAAAATAAGAACTGTTGTTCTTGAATCTTGAGGCAAAGCCTCCTTTGAAAAGAACATAAACTTGTTCACAGATCATAAATTTGATCAAATGTGCTTTGCACTACTGAAAAATGTCTTGCACTCTTGAACTGCGGTTTTCCGCCCCTTGGACCGGCGCTCAGCGCCAAAACGTGCCACGTGTCAACCATGTATGCAACTTGTGCTTTGCGCTTCTGAAACAGCGCACTGCGCTCATAGGTTGGTGCTCAGCGCCAAGCGCGCCACGTGTCATTCACTGGTGCGCCACTAAACTAGTGCAACGCGCTCATAAATTGAAAGCGCAATGCGCTCATAAACTAGCGCTTAGCGCTAAGCGTAACACGTGTCCTTTTCGTGTGCGCTACTTGGCAGAAGCGCAATGTGCTCTTTAATTGGCGCAAAGCGCCTGACGCGCCACGTGGCGCGCTGTCAGAACATACATTATTCTGGTGAATGCTCTGCATTCAATACAAGACAAAAAAAATATGTCAGGATCTAATCCTCAGCATTATTAAAAGAGCCAAGCCCAAATAAAGGCTCAACAGCCCAGAACAATAAAATGTTAAACATTTTAATCTTATTGGACTTAGCCCAATATTGGCCATAAGTTCTCAACTTATATTTAATTGAGCCCATCTGCTCACGAATATTTAACAGACCTTAGTCCCAAATTGGACTATAGATCTCCCAACCAATATTGGTTCAAGGGTACATCTCTGAACCCCTCTGATATAAGTCATTGTAATTCTTCAACGTCTTCAGAGAGGTGACGGGTCCCGACAACCATACATTTCACAGACTATGACGTCTTTAAACCGGACCGTGGGGTCCTTAAACTCACGGACTACGATGTCCTTAACCTGGACCGTGGGGTCCTTAAGCCCATGGACTACGATGTCCTTAACCCGGACTGTGGGGTCCTTAAACCCACGGACTATGATGTCCTTAACCTGGACTGTGGGGTCCCTTTAAACCCATGGACTACGATGTCCTTAACCTGGACCACCATGTCCTTAAACTGGTAATCGACCGCAATGTCACTAAACTGAACAATAGAGCCCAATTGCTCTTTTGTTGGATCTAAACGATCCCGTTAAGTCGATCTTAGTCTAAAATGAGACTAACGTATCCTTAACAAACGTTTAAGTTGATCTTAGTCTTAAATCAGGCTAACGTATCCTTAAACCCAAACCCAAACCCAAATCTAAGAAAATACGGATTTGGACTAATCCACGCCCTACGGGCGACAACATAAATTAGTCTCCATATACAATCCACGGGTAACCTGTTACGCCCCGCTTCCCAAAATACGGAATACGAGGGGTTAACAAGGCCAGCCATGCTCCTACGGTCAAGGAAATATCCTGCCGTAGTCATACTTCGACTTCTAGCTTTAAGTGGTAATCAGTAAATAATGCGCAGGTAAAGAGAAATGCTGTAACTGGAACAAACAATATAAAGAACTGACCTGATGGGAAACAAAAGGGTATAACTCTGGATAGCTAATCAAGATGTCCGTGATGTACGTCTAGTCCTGGTCCAGGCTAAATCTGCTCCTCACACTGAGCATGCATACTCAGGTCGTCAGAGCGACACAATAGCAATATAGTATATATAAATTCGTGTGACAATTCTAACAGTGATAATAGATCTATATAACAGTAAATCAATGATGGTATAGGTATGCACATGCAGTAATCAATGCAGCGGAACAGTAAAAGCAGTAGAATGATATGCCACGTATGTCAACACAGCAAGTATGTATATCGATGCTATCATCCCTATCAGTCTCTAAGTCTCACTATACAGGTCACTAAGCCTATCGTCAGTCCAAACGTGAGAGTCAACCACTCGCGAGTGTCCTCCACCCAAGGGTAGAACCCAAGGGCAAGGGACCATGGGCCCAACATGTATATCACGGTAATAATCATGTACCTTGTAAATCTCCATATATCTCCATATATATAAGCCGGCAAGGGACTCCCGAGATTCTGTTGAACTCACACTCAAACTATCCCACACCCCGTGGTCTACATCAAACGCTAACCATAACCCTAAATACCAGTCGGTCCGTGATAAGTCTGCGCGAGAATCGGAGGCAGGACCTCCATCAAGCACGTCCCGACTAATACCTAAGATAAATGGCATTGTATTTTGCCTTATCTGTGGCACCCGTGCAAGAGCTTCCATAAGTGTCACATACCACTTATAGTCACACGTACACGCATCCCACAGACGTCGACAATGCAATAGAATAATAAGGTTCACTGATTGTGTACAAGTACGTATCACTTTCACTTATTCACTGATACACGAACACTAACGTGCTTGCCACAATCATCACTAATACCTAACACTGGGTAATGCGCGTTATCTCTAGGTTATCAATGCAGTGACACATGTATGATATGATGCGTAAACATGTGTGTAAAGCATGATTAGGGTGTCATGAATTAATAATCTACTACTTGCATAATTTATCATAAATCACACGGTTACAGTTTAGTGAAACGATGAACAGGGAATAAATATTATGTTCAGTTATCTATCCAGCGAATTTGGTTTCACGGCAATCGGGTTTCAGGATCACTAATTATAGCCATTTCATTTTAAGCGTTCACGGCTGGAAATCCGGTTTCAGAATCGGAAGTCCGTTTCGCAACGCATTTTAATCCCAGCTGGGATCAGATTTTAGTGATGCTACAGTTGGATGAAATCCAGGGTTTTCAGTAAGGTTTTCAACGCAGTAGACGGATCCTCAATCGCGTCTGTACGTCAGGAGATATACACTGTTCAATACTAGTATGTCAATTCTGATTCTGTTGGGACTGTTATGCGTCCACGTCCATTAAATTACAGGTTAAATAACAAACGATAACGAAACAGGATGAAACCACTTGTGTTGTCTAGATAATGGATTCACCTATAATAAACAGCAGAGTTCCGTAACCTACGAGTTAAGGAAACTGGGTGGTGTTCATGACGGGACAGTAAACAACAACTGGAGTCGCTCTGGACTGCAGTCCAGAGTCGCACTCCGATCCAAATATTGTCACGGTTTAAGTACAGAAACAATTAGAAATTTACATAGGGTTATAGTTCGTCGAGTCGGCTTCGATTTAAGCTCTTGAACGCATCATTCCAGTGTGTATATAATTTATGTTAATTTTAACGGTTTTCAGGTACAAGAAGATTCCAGTTTTACGAGTAAACTTGGGGGAAGTCGTTTTAGTCGTTAACGGTCATATTATCCAACGAAATTCACACACTAGATTCACAGCCATACGAGCCAGCTTATACAATTGAGTTCCGTCAAATTAAGCAAGTATTTTCATTGGGGCCATACGTCGAACTGGTAAATAGTGTACGTTATCACGAATAGTAACATTGCAATTTATACGATTTGGCTCTGTAACATAAATAGAATAGCATGAACCAAGTAGAGAACTTGCCTGAAGACGATGAATTGATGGCACGGTATGCACGGGCACGACACACGCGGCAACGGCGATTTCTGTAGGTGCTCGACGTAATGCCGGGGCTCGACCGCGACTGCTAGGGATGCAGTGAGGGGGTGTCTGGGCTGGGGGTTGCTGGTGCTGTCGAAGCCGATGGAGAGGGATTGCAGAGGGAGAGAGAGAGATATTGAGAGAGAAAACAGAGAGAGAGAGAGTTAGTGAGAGAAAGAGAATGCAAAGAGATTAGAGAGAGGGACTGAGAGAGTGAGAAAGAGTTAGAGGGGGGGAGAGAGAGAGATCAGTGAGAGAGAGAGAGAGAGATGCAGGGATTGAGAGTGAGAGAGATCAGTGAGAGAGAGTGGCAGTGAGATCAGAGAGAGAGTGAGGAAGAGAGAGAGAGATGGCGATGATGATGATGATGATGATGCGTCGGTGAGGCAATCCTGGTGAGAGGGGCTCACCGGCGAGAACGCAGGTGGGGGTCGAGATGGGTGCAGGGCTCGTCTCGAGCTCGGGTGTGCGGGGGTGGGAGATGAGGAGGTTGGTGAATGCGGGGAAGAGCGAGGGAGAATGGTGAGGAGACGAGGGCAGTGACGGTGGTCGTTCTCGTCATCGTCGGCGACGGGAACCAGATGGGTGCTGTGAGTTTGGTGAGGGAGTAGGAGTGAGGAGAAGTGATGAGAGTTGGAGGGATGAGGAGGTGACTGCGAGGGTAACAACGCACGGGCGTGGCCGACAAGAGCGCAGGCGTGGGCGGAGGAGGCGGCGTGGGTTACGGCGAAGGAAGGGGTCGCGAGCGGGAAAGGCAGAAAGAGCCGTTGGAGGAGATGAGGGTGTAGAAGCGGGTCGGGTTCGAGTTGAAGCGGGCTTGGAGAGGGGAAGCGGTTCGCAGGCCGTTGGGCTGCTAGGTTAGGCTGGAGTGAAGAATTAATAATGAAAATGAAACTAAAGTTCTGGGCTCGGGCTGAGTTTAAATATTAGATTTCCTTTAATAAAATCCTTGGGCTGAAGAGGAATATCATTGGGCCGAGGAGGAATATCATTGGGCTGAGGGTAGAAAGCTGGTGTTTTTAGTTTAATTTGGCTTTTAGGGTTTGGGAATTTTGTTGGGCTTAGAAATAAATTCCTTTTATAAAAAAAATGGTTGAGGAGATTATGGAAGAAAAATGGTTTATGGGCTGAGGGAAAAATGAAGGAGAAATGGAAAGATTCGGGTTTGGTGGTAATGGGGTTTTTAAATATATAAATAATTATAGGTAAACTAGATAAATTTTTATAAGTGAAATAGAAATACAAATATTGATATTCAAGAGGACCGGGTATTACATCATACCACCCTTACAAAAATTTCGTCCTCGAAATTTAAAAGAAACAACAAGCTATAAAATAATAAGCGAAGAGTTATTATATCGAACACTAATACATAGTGATTTACTTAAAACGGGTGGACAAAATTTTGAAGGTATATATATATATATATGTAAGAACCGCATACAAAAAATAGGTCTAATAGGTATAATGCAGGAACACTATTAGGGCAACTACAAGTATACGAGAATATAGGTAACAATAACGAACAATAATAATCAAGGCGTGTTCGATAAAAGTCGAAACCCAAATATGTGCACATCTAAGTATATCAAAAATAGCACCGCAGAAATAAAAGTATAAAATACAATCATTTATAATAGTAAACATAAACACAACACCCGGAATTTAAAGTAACGATAATAAAGTAGTGAAAGATTTGTCGGTAGGTTAAAACATTTTTAGGACGATGTATCGATCAAATAACGTAGAAAACTCATATAGTGAAATTAAGGAACATGGAACAAAATATGCGCGGTGTAAGGTCGTGCTACTGAAAACTGAGGATAATAGTAGTGTGCTTAAAATACATAAAACTAAGTAATCAATAACACGCACTCTTCGATGAATACGAAATAATGAAAACCAAATTTCGAATGATAAAGTCCCTAAATATATATAGGGTAATAGGAAAAACACAAAGAGGTATAGTGCTAGCTAGGGTAATGATTACAAGAAAGTGTGGCTCATTCAAAGGTCGGAGTGTGGCGGCTTTAGGCTGAAAGTTAAGGAGATTGGGATCGGGTCAGCACATGAAGTAAGGGTGAGCAGCCAGGACTACTAGGGGAAAAATATGGGGAGGATAACGGTCGGTAGGTTATATGAATAAAAAATTTGAAGAGTTGGCTAACTCGGAAATTTCACAAGAAATGTTCTCCCCCCAGAAGGATCTCAAACGGGGCACAGACGAAGGATGAAGGGTGGACCTCTAAAAGATCGGGTGTGGTACTTGTTAATCTCTGTGAGGGTTAAGGCAAGGTATGGAGTAAGGATGGACAGACCTCAGTAGGAAAATAATTGTATAGGAGAAATGATCAAGCAGCAAGTGAACTAAGAAGATCGAAAGATTAGCGAACTCAGCAATTTTATTTCACTCCAGAAGGTTTTAAACAAAGCATTCTCAAAGATGAAAGGTGGCCCTAAACTATACACAGTTTTATTTGGCCAGATAAGACAACATCTAAAAGGAATTCCGTCAGTCGCGGTTGTGGAGATTCAGCAGGTTGCGGTAGGCTCGTGCGCTCAAATAGGGGCATCCATTTCCATAGCGCCCCACGGGGACCGCCATTGGGAGTTCTTCCACAGCAGGATCTTGTCCTTCTGGTCCTTCTTCCTCGGCTGGAGCTTCTTCATCGAGGTCTGATTCCATGTGATTCTCTTCTTCTGGATTTTCTTCCACGGGATTTTCCTCAACTGGATTTTCTTCTATCGGATCTTCCTCGGGATCTTCCTCTATCGGGTTCTCTTCAGGGTCTCCTTCCTCTTCGTCGGAATCGCCTATCATGTCAAACTCTGGGGCGGCTGCTCCTTCGTCCTCTGAATCGCTGTTCCCGAAAATGGCCTGGGGATCGTTGATCTCATCATCAGAACTCATCAGCGTGCGGTCTAAGAAAACGCATGACTGTGCATCCTCATCTAGATGCGATGCTGCTCCAGGGTAGGCCATGGCCTGAAAGAAAGAGTCATGATTAGACAATGGAATACATCAGGAAAATAGCTAAGTGTACGAAGTATGGAAAGATATGCGGTGGCAGGAATTGAAAAAAATCAAGATTAAAATGATGTGATAATGAGTAGCAAGAATAAGGGAAAGGACAAGAGAATGATACATATATTACGATTCAAGTTTTATTGCATTCAACTAAAAGTTCGACGGATACAAGATTTCGAACGGAAAGAAATATTTATAAGAGGATGACAGCATCATTATTGAAAGTAGAAAACATGAAAATTCTCCTTTGATTGCTAGACCGCTGCATTCTCATCACGGGGGTTGATTCCTGTGTTGGGCCCGCTTTGTCCTTGAAGTTCGAACTACGCAATAATCATCACTTGGCAGAAGTGGGGAGTGTGGACGAGTCTCGTCCTTATAGCTCCTTCCTTTTGGGGAAACTGTTGATAAGATGTTCGCTGGATCCGCAAATCAGACATTTCCCTTGGGAGCGGCGACAATCCCTCTGAAGATGTCCTGGCCTCTTACAGTACCCGCAACACTGGGTCTTCTGTTGCTTCTGTCGCGGGGAAACAATTTGGCGCTTCATCTTCTTCTCTTTTCCTCGTCTAACGGGGATCCCTTTACAATTTGAGACTCCCGCTGGTGCCTGATTCACCTGCCTTCTCAGTCCTTCAGCTAACAAGTCGTTCGTTCGCTCCTGAGCTTCCTTCAGACCTTGCAGTACACTCAGAATCTCGATGTTCTGATTTTGGGGAGTGGAGATAGAGGAAGAGTTGTTGGAAGACATGACCCTGAAACAATAATTTTGAGGATGATATAAGGCACAAACTATACGAATCAAAATATAATATGGACTGGACAAAGATTCAAGAATATCAGATGTGATGAAATTCATTACAAGTGAAAAATCAACAGTAGAGTTCTAAGTCACTTAAACAGAGTACGGTAGTGCAATTACAACCACATATCCTTGCCAAGTCATCCGAAACCCTAGCGAATGGATAGCAGAACACTCAATGTGAATATGGATCAAGGATATCAAGTTTACAATCTAGACCGAGGGATGTCTTAGATTGTCAAGCTCTGCACGGAAAACTGCAATCCCAATCGAAGCAAAACCTGGGCTCTGATACCAACTAAACCATGTCACGCCGCGCTTCCCAAAATACGGAATACGAGGGGTTAACAAGGCCAGCCATGCTCCTACGGTCAAGGAAATATCCTGCCGTAGTCACACTTCGGCTTCTAGATTTAAGTGGTAATCAGTAAATAATGCGCAGGTAAGGAGAAATGCAGTAACTGGAACAAACAATATAAAGAACTGACCTGATGGGAAACAAAAGGGTATAACTCTAGATAGCTAATCAAGATGTCCGTGATGTACGTCTAGTCCTGGTCCAGGCTAAATCTGCTCCTCACAGTGAGCATGCATACTCAGGTCGTCAGAGCGACACAATAGCAATATAGTATATATAAATTCATGTGACAATTCTAACAGTGATAATAGATCTATATAACAGTAAATCAATGACGGTATAGGTATGCACATACAGTAATCAATGCAGCGGAACAGTAAAAGCAGTAGAATGATATGCCACGTATGTCAACACAGTAAGTATGTATATCGATGCTATCATCCCTATCAGTCTCTAAGTCTCACTGTACAGGTCACTAAGCCTATCGTCGGTCCAAGTGTGAGAGTCAACCACTCGCGAGTGTCCTCCACCCAAGGGTAGAACCCAAGGGCAAGGGACCACGGGCCCAACATGTATATCACGGTAATAATCATGTACCCTGTAAATCTCCATATATCTCCATATATATAAGCCGGCAAGGGACTCCCGAGATTCTGTTGAACTCACACTCAAACTACCCCACACCCCGTAGTCTACATCAAACGCTAACCATAACCCTAAATACCAGTCGGTCCGTGACAAGTCTGCGCGAGAATCGGAGGCAGGACCTCCATCAAGCACGTCCCGACTAATACCTAAGATAAATGGCAGTGTCTGGTGCCTTATCTGTGGCACCCGTACAAGAGCTTCCATAAGTGTCACATACCACTTATAGTCACACGTACACGCATCCCACAGACGTCGACAATGCAATAGAATAATAAGGTTCACTGATTGTGTACAAGTACGTATCACTTTCACTTATTCACTGATACACGAACACTAACGTACTTGCCACAATCATCACTAATACCTAACACTGGGTAATGCGCGTTATCTCTAGGTTATCAATGCAGTGGCACATGTATGATATGATACGTAAACATATGTGTAAAGCATGATTAGGGTGTCATGAATTAATAATCTACCACTTGCATAATTTATCATAAATCACACGGTTACAGTTTAGTGAAACGATGAATGGGGAATAAATAGTATGTTCAGTTATCTATCCAGCGAATTTGGTTTTACGGCAATCGGGTTTCAGGATCACTAATTATAGCCATTTCATTTTAAGCGTTCACGGCTGGAAATCCGGTTTCAGAATCGGAAGTCCGTTTCGCAACGCATTTTAATCCCAGCTGGGATCAGATTTTAGTGATGCTACAGTTGGATGAAATCCAGGGTTTTCAGTAAGGTTTTCAACGCAGCAGACGGATCGTCAATCGCGTCTGTACGTCAGGAGATATACACTGTTCAATACTAGTATGTCAATTCTGATTCTGTTGGGACTGTTATGCGTCCACATCCATTAAATTACAGGTTAAATAACAAACGATAACGAAACAGGATGAAACCACTTGTGTTGTCTAGATAATGGATTCACCTATAATAAACAGCAGAGTTCCATAACCTACGAGTTAAGGAAACTGGGTGGTGTTCATGACGGGACAGTAAACAACAACTGGAGTCGCTCTGGACTGCAGTCCAGAGTCGCACTCCGATCCAAATATTGTCACGGTTTAAGTACAGAAACAATTAGAAATTTACATAGGGTTATAGTTCGTCGAGTCGGCTTCGATTTAAGCTCTCGAACGCATCATTCCAGTGTGTATATAATTTATGTTAATTTTAACGGTTTTCAGGTACAAGAAGATTCCAGTTTTACGAGTAAACTTGGGGGTAGTCGTTTTAGTCGTTAACGGTCATATTATTCAACGAAATTCACACACTAGATTCACAGCCATACGGGCCAGCTTATACAATTGAGTTCCTTCAAATTAAGCAAGTATTTTCATTGGGGCCATACGTCGAACAGGTAAATAGTGTACGTTATCACGAATAGTAACATTGCAATTTATACGATTTGGATCTGTAACATAAATAGAATAGCATGAACCAAGTAGAGAACTTGCCTGGAGACGATGAATTGATGGCACGGTATGCACGGGCACGACACACGCGGCAACGGCGATTTCTGTAGGTGCTCGACGTAATGCCGGGGCTCGACCGCGACGGCTAGGGATGCATTGAGGGGGTGTCTGGGATGGGGGTTGCTGGTGCTGTCGAAGCCGATGGAGAGGGATTGCAGAGGGAGAGAGAGAGATATTGAGAGAGAAAACAGAGAGAGAGAGGGAGAGAGAGTTAGTGAGAGAAAGAGAATGCAGAGAGATTAGAGAGAGGGACTGAGAGAGTGAGAAAGAGTTAGAGGGGGAGAGAGAGAGAGATCAGTGAGAGAGAGAGAGAGATGCAGGGATTGAGAGTGAGAGAGATCAGTGAGAGAGTGTGGCAGTGAGATCAGAGAGAGAGTGAGGAAGAGAGAGAGAGATGGCGATGATGATGATGATGATGATGATGATGATGCGTCGGCGAGGCGATCCCGGTGAGAGGGGCTCGCCGGCGAGAACGCAGGTGGGGGTCGAGATGAGTGCAGGGCTCGTCTCGAGCTCGGGTGTGCAGGGGTGGGAGATGAGGAGGTTGGTGAATGCGGGGAAGAGCGAGGGAGAATGGTGGGGAGACGACGGCAGTGACGGTGGTCGTTCTCGTCATCGTCGGCGACGGGAACCAGATGGGTGCTGTGGGTTTGGTGAGGGAGTAGGAGGGAGGAGAAGTGATAAGAGTTAGAGGGATGAGGAGGTGACTGCGAGGGTAACGGCGCACGGGCGTGGCCGACAAGAGCGCAGGTGTGGGCGGAGGAGGCGGCGTGGGTTACGGCGAAGGAAGGGGTCGCGAGCAGGAAAGGCGGAGAAAGCCGTTGGAGGAGATGAGGGTGTAGAAGCGGGTTGGGTTCGAGTTGAAGCGGGCTTGGAGAGGGGAAGTGGTTCGCAGGCCGTTGGGCTGCTAGGTTGGGCCGGAGTGAAGAATTAATAATGAAAATGAAACTAAAGTTCTGGGCTCGGGCTGAGTTTAAATATTGGATTTCCTTTAATAAAATCCTTGGGCTGAAGAGGAATATCATTGGGCTGAGGGTAGAAAGCTGGGTTTTTTAGTTTAATTTAGCTTTTAGGGTTTGGGAATTTTGTTGGGCTTAGAAATAAATTCATTTTATAAAAAAAATGGTTGAGGAGATTATGGAAGAAAAATGGTTTATGGGCTGAGGGAAAAATGAAGGAGAAATGGAAAGATTCGGGTTTGGTGGTAATGGGGTTTTTAAATATATAAATAATTATAAGTAAACTAAATAAATTTTTATAAGTGAAATAGAAATACAAATATTGGTATTCAAGAGGACCGGGTATTACATAACCACAAACAAAACAAACACACACGACATGGAGTGACCATCTGGAGAAGGAGAAAGTTGTTACTGTAGGGTTCCTAGGCACTCTAATGGAGTCTCACAAGTGATCAAACATGCACAAATCAAAAATTCCTAGTGCCTACAAACCCTACTTCGGATCGTTAACTAGATAAATAGGCGAAGCAAGCAAGTAAACGGAAATATAGCTAAAGGGAAGGGGCTACAACCTTTGTAGATCCGGTCCACCACTTCCTAAGCTCCGCGATGATCTCCCTCCGCTGTCCAAATCGAACCCTTGACTCTAGCATTGGCATCATCGAAGAATGGGCGGGCTTGATCGTCGGTTCGATGCCGAAGATGATCTACGTCGAGGTATCACAAGAACAAGCTCCAACTTCACCAAGCTTTGAAAACTTGTGAAGTAAACACCCTATACAACTTGGCAAGAGGTAGAGGATGAAGAAATAGGAAGTGGGTAGATTTTAGATTTGGATTTCTCACTCAATTTCACTAGTTGCCATTGATGGTCACTAGCTTTCTTCATGGAAGAAGAAGATGAAGAAGAAGAAGAAGATATGATAAGTTAATTAAAAAAGGAAAATAAAAAAGAATACTTATCATAACTTCAACCATGGTTTAGTGTAGAGATTTAACTAAGGTTTAGATGAGTGGTTAGGGTTAAAGAAGAGACAAGAATGGTAGACTTGTTCAAAGCTTCAAGAAGCTTCAAAGAAAAAACAAAATAAGCCACCATTTCTTTTTCTCTTTATCTTTTCCAAAACAATAATAAATGGATAAATAAATAAGAGAAAAGAAACCCTAACCATTCACTAAACATGGTTTAATCTTTACACAAACCCAAAAGAGCAAGTATCATCAAACATGATACAATCTTGTGCACAAAAGTATATCACATATACAACTTGCATAATTCAAGTGAGAAAATCCTTTTAAAGTGAACCAATACTAGTTAATGCAAAGTAATATATCAAATATATAATTATACATTAAATCATTAAATCAACACTTGATTCAATGATCCGGTTATATCGCATATAACCGGCTAGTATTCAATGTATCGGCTTATCGAATCAATCCTTGATTCGATAACTAGGTTATATCGTATACAACCATTCGACACATTCATCGCGAGAATGAAATATAGTATCACATACACGCATTATTCTCGGTCCCGCACATATCTCATATGCGCTCCTATTTCGTTTTGCTTGAGCCAGGAAACCTCTGTGTAGGACTCTAAAGACTCGTCAATACGCCGGCAGCAGGTGATGATCATATCAAACACCCACAAGCCGCAAGCGGTCTGCTAAACGTAACGGCCACCCGGGTATTGAGCGATCAGAAGATCGACGAGCAAGCCCGCTCACACTCCTGTGAATCCAACCAGTAACACTTACCGTACAGTCCGGTCTGTTCGTCTGATATGTCGCATATCTCGCCTAGGGGTGGTAAACGTCAGACCCCAGTAGCTCGATAAGTCATGCCGACGTAGGGTCCATAACATTCGTGAAACTACTGATAACTCTTACCAGTATATCACAGCAACCCTGGCCAGGGATTTCCTGTTATGGCCAGTCGAGCATAGCGCAACATCAACCCCCAATACCGGGAGAGACGAATCCCCTCCTATCGCTCATTGCCTCCATGTGAATCGGGATTGTACCCAAAAACCACCTGTTTGCACAACTCAGTAGAGCCGTGGTAGGGTGGAAATTAAAGCACAATGGGAGACACACAAGACTCTATGACGATCTCGGGTCAACAGACTAAGCTGTACCAGTGTCACCAGAGAACTGCCATCTGACGTGAGGTATTATACCATCTGGGAGTTCTCGGCGAGTCCGTTCAGTGTACCCAGTCTCCACTGAGTACCCGTATACCATCTCTGATGTCAAACACCAATGGATATGGGATCATCCATCGCCCATCACATGGGTCGAGAAGATACACGCTAGTCTACTCTGGAATATCGATGCCCCGTCTCGATATTCCCACGACTAGGAACATTTCAAGGATGTACTCATGGACTACCCAGGCCCCACTAGTATGATCTACATCATAGTCCTGGAAGTCGAGTACACATCCTAAGGGCTTTATCAACATGTAATCAGAGAGACAGAAAGTATACATGTTAAGATAAAGTGCAACCAGATAGCGTACTATCATGTCGAACAAGAAAGTCCTTCCTATATATGTCCCAGCATCCACTACAATATACATCCAATGTACAGTAATGGCCTCTAGGGCATACATATAACTAACAATCTCCCACTTGCACTAGGGCCATCTGTAGCAGTGGTTGCAGTATCACATACTCAACCATCCCCTAAAAGTCTCTCTTTGGGAAAAAGGCCTTCGTGAGTGGATCCGCCGTGTTGTCCTCTGAGTCTACTCTCCTAACCTCGATCATCCTGGAGATCAACTATCTCCATGATCAGGTGATGCTGCCTCAGAATATGTCTGGGTCACTGATGGGACCAGGGTTCCAGGGTCGAAGCCACACTTCCATTGTCACACAATGGTAGGAACCTAGTTCATTTTATGAACCAATATACACCCAAACTGCCTCTTTGGTAGTATCTTTAATAGCGATGTTACCAGCCTTTATCGTCTAGTTTGCCACGGTATCAAGCTTGGAACTCTTCCAACATACCGTCCCTTTACTGAGGGTAAAGACCATGCCTGTGACTAACATTCAGTCGTCTTTATCACTCTGGAACCCTTCCAGTGATTCTCCCCAGGATCGATTGATACCATCTCACTACAACTAGTGAGTGTCCTAACATCCAATTAGATCTATCTCATAGATCCAAAGCTTAGGATTTAGTAGGTATCACTTTGATCCTATATGGAAAATTATTGTGATAAGCGGAGATTGATCGAGCGTAGCATAGGAAACTCCTTCCCTAACAAGAGTATGTCATCCACGTACTCTACGAGGATCGTCACCATACTCCCTACTACCTTTTTGTTTATACAAGGTTCATCTACCATTTTGATGATGTCAACTTCTTTGACTAATCCATCAAAACAGATGTTCCAACTCCGCGATGCCTGCTTTATCCTATAAAGCATCTTGCACACGTTTCCGCTGCTCCCACTGTCTACGAGGCCCTCTGGCTGTGTTCTTATTGACGTTCTCTTCTAAATCAATATTTAGAAAAGTAGTCATGGCACCCAACCACCAGATATCGCAGTCGTGGTATGTAGCCGTGGCAAGTAGGATCTGGATGGATTTAAACATAGTCCCTGGAAAAGGTTTCATCATTATCCGTGCCTGGTTGATGACGAAAACCTTTAACAAGTCTAGCTTTGAAAGTCTCAACTTTTCCATGTACACCAAGCAATCTTCTCAAGATATACTTGCTCCTGATGGGGATTTAACCCTTCAGTTATAGCAACCAAAGTCCATACTTTGTTGGTGTATAAGGATTCCATCTCAGATCACTAAGCATCCAACCATTCTTACAGAGTCGCACTCTCGATGGCCTGCTCGAAACTGGTTGGGTCATCGTCTCATGATGCAATCCTCGCTTCCACTGTCATCGAGAAACCGAGGTATCTCTCAGGTGCGTGAGGAACCCTACTAGATCGGCGGAGAGGCTGAGCTTCGTCGGGGACTATAGAATCCTTTGGTTCTGTCAAATCTTCAGCTGTAGTTTCGTATAGCTGGAACCTTTCCAGTTCTACAGAACTGACCTTGCCTCGATCTTGTCCGGATTTTGCTTTTGACATAGGCCGGACAATCCCAAATCTTAACTTACTTTAAGAGATAGGATCTTCCCACACCATATCTTATATGGAGTGGTAGGCACTGATTTGAATCGAACCTTATTCAATAGGTTTGCAACTTCATAAGTGCATAACTCCCAAAAGGAAATAGGAAACTCAGTAGTACTCATCATAGAGCACACCATATCTAATATCGTGTGATTGCTCCGCCCTGACACACCGTTGTGCTGTGGGGTATTCAGAGGAGTAATACGGAGAGAGAATCTCATTCTCCTTTAGAATGGTCCAGGAATGCCATGCACAAGTATTCTCCTCCCTGATCTCATCATAGGACATAATACTTATACCCGTATTTTGGTTCTCTACTTCTAACTTATATTCTGTGAATACCTCAAAAGGTTCGGACTTATGTTTCAACAGGAACATACGACTGAATCTTGAGAGATTATCAGAGAATATAATGAAGTATAAAGAACCAGTCCTGGCATGTGTAGACAGGAGACCTTACATACATCATCATGTATCTGTCCTAAGAGTTTACTAACTCTTCCTCTGCTTCCAGTAAACAGAGCTGGTGTCATTATATCTTTGTGACATGACTAGCAAGTTTCACAAGATGTAAATTCAAACTGATTTAAATATGCATCTAAAATGTAACTTCAGCCAGTCGGGTCGCATTGATATGACCTAGTCTACAATGCCTCAAGAACGAATCGTTCATTTCTGAACTCTTCCTCTTGTGTGTGTTCTGTATACAAGGAACTGTAGTTTGATTTAGAACGTCAATGCTTTTAGATAACGTGCCTGAACCGATCAACTTTTGATATAGGAAATGTTCAAAACATTATCCAACAATACAAAATTATATCATTTCTTTACTAATAAAGAGACTGATATGATTTTGTATATCAGGTTCGGTATCTAATAGCATTTGTTCAGAATCAATGTATTCGTAATACAGGGTGACAGTGACCAACAGACTTGGCTGCAACACTTGCCCCGTTTTCTGTCTCATGAAACTTATCACCCTTTCTCAGTTTTTCTACCTTTTTGTAGCCCTATGTAACAGCTTACATATCTGGGATCCTGATCCGGTATCATATATCCAGGATTCAGAGGATACTGAGAAACAGTTCTTTGTAATGAACATACCCGAAGGAGATGCATCATATGCACTTTCTTCGTTTGGGCGGCATAGGAATTCTGGTATTCCCCAATTTCCTGCTCTGTCTTATAACAATTATAAGTTGGAGCGGGACCAACGTTCCCCAGCTCAGTATAACAAGCGGGTTCGGTCAATACATCCATTTTATTATCTTGATTAAGGCGTGATATGGTTGCTACCAGGAGAGAGAGAGAAGAAAACACTCTGCGTGCGCTCTTGCAAGATCAGATTGGTTATATATTTTATCTAATCAGGATGGCTCCCGCTGTTTTTATCAAATCTTCCTTCAAACCTTAAAAGGAAAGACTAGCCGGGATTAATTACACTCTACAAGTTCGCCAATCTTTCAGCCAGGCCAGTGTCGGTACTTTGAGGGAGGTTCCCCGTGCTTTCGCACGGACCTAATTACAGTAAACCTCATTTTCCCAGAGGCGTAACCCCGTTGACACCTTTCTAGACACCTACTTGATCGGCTAATTGTAAAGTGCAAAACTCTCCCAGGAGTAACAATTACTCGCAGTGGGTATCGGGATCCAACTATCATATAGAAGGTATGCAATCTCATTGTAAATTTCAACACTTGAAACTCCCGATAAAGGTTTTTACCCCTAGCACCTATGACCTTAACTATGGTCAACAAATCATAAGTACTAGTCAAGTTCTACCCGTCATTTCGTGATTAATTAGACCCACCCACATGACCCTTAAGTAAGGTCAACAAAGTCACGCGACTGTCCTAACTAATCGCATCATATGCGGTGTAGGAAGACATCACTTAGCTACCGTACACTGTGCCTTGACTATGGTCAACAAACACAGCACGAATACTGAGTACTCTACTTCCTAAAATGACGGAGGGTTGCGAATGGTTTTTGTGAAAACCTTTAACGCTTTGAACTTGATCTCGTTGCGGAATCAAATGGTTTTAAATGGAATGTTTTTGAGGCTTTTCTAGTTTTGCTAAAGGGGTCACTCCCGGTGAAGGGATCGTCGGCCCTTTCCTCGTCGAATGAGGTGCGGGATATATCATATATATCACTGTGCAAAGCGAAAACTATAGAAGCGATCAAAGACAAACCGAGTGTGTAGCATCTGCCAGTTATTGCTAAAGGAGTCACTCCCGGTGAAGAGATCTCGGTCCTTTCCTCATCGAATAAGGTGCAGGATGTTCTATAATGAACACCGCGATGCAAAGCAAGAACTGTAGCTACCTGTTTTTATTTTGAAATTCGATTCCACAACATCAATTAGGTTTATTTTCTTTCATTAATCTCATTAATGAATATCCCATTATTTAAATTACCTAAACATCACAGATAAATATGACGTACACTTATGCCATCCGCATTCGCCTCGATGTCCCCTCGTGCACCGTTAGGTTAGGTAACTAACGGCAGAGCGGGGCAGGGCTAGCGCGGGTGTAAAACATAAGCAACGTCTATATAATATATCATATATACTATATACAATATCTGTCACAGAACATCACATGATCACAGATAAATCACAGCAGAAGATACATATGAAATATTGGATATACTAGGACGTCCGTGTTTTCAATACGAGCCAGTATAAAACACGGATTCCACGGTCGTGATGAATAGCCAATCCCACACCCCTAGACCCCTACGAGAGCGGCAAGCAACCCTACCAATTCTAGGGTTAGGAGACCCGGACTCGACTCCTCGAGATGGTCTCCCACTGGACCCTAGAACCCGGTTACTTGTGCTCCCCTCCTTGGGTCTATCCTAGTGCAGAAAAGTAAATAATATACATCAACGGTGACAACTTCCGCAACCTGGAAGTGCCCCAATAAAAGAATATTATATACAAGTTTTTACATGAATGAAAATGAAAAAACACTCATCTCACATAAAAACCTCCGGCTATTCAAACACGACGATCCAATATAACATATCCAGCAGCACATAACATCACAAGTCATTAACGTAAGTAAATATGCGCATCCCAATTGTCGTTGACATATAGCAACGAAACCGGCGATATCACATATTACACTTACGGTCACAGAAAAGAAAGTGTAAAACTACAACAGTTGGAATCCGCAATCTCATTAGACATCGCATGCCTAACCAAGTGAATTCTTTAGACATCGTATGCCTAACAATTATAAACCCTGCATTTTAGTCTCAAAATCAAAAATACTTTTCAATATCAAGTCGGGCAATTCAACAAGATTCCCGACATCCTGATCGAATGCTCGTCGCAAACTTCAGTAGACGGCCGCACCCCTGATACCGTCGACGAAGTGCACCAAGGCGGAACACCGCTACCGTGAGCACCCGAACGGATGCTTTCGGCGACGGGGTTCTCCTACAGTCACTTGGTCGGGGCTATGGAGTGAGGCAGTCTATTAAGTTTACCCGGCGAGTATCCGCGTACGCTACATGATTGCGACGGACTTTTGATCACATCAAAATTCCGTGGCAACCGATCAAGTGAGACTAAAGTGCTATGTTTATAACATTCATTCAGTTATCACATAACTTTTGTGAATTCCAATTGTTGTATCACATTCCGGATAAACAGAAAATGTTAAACTTTCCGATTGAACATTCGAACACCTAAGTTTTCCCGATACAGCTCAACACATGAAATAAGTCTAACAACATTCAGTTCGTGCCTCAGTACCAACGGTCCAGCCGTAGAAGGGTCAAGCCAACGCCTCACATGTGGCACGCCGTACTGCCCCAAACCCGAAGGTTCAAAAGGCAGTTCAAGACGGTCACATAATCGAGTTAAGGTTTGTTGTCTTCTAGATGGTCCATCGCGTTACTTGCACTACTTAGAACATCGTTAAACTACGGAAAAATCCAACACTTGGAAATTTCCCGACAGGGGGAAAAATTGGGTATTTATATCCGGTCGAACTTTTTAACATATTCAAAAAATACCCGGAAAAGCACACCGACAAAATTAGACAGTCCGATCGAATACACGGAGTCCCCAATACAACTCAGAAAATAAAACTCTGGAATAAATATTAAAATATTCTCAGGAAAACCAGCACTAAAAACTAGGAGTTACTGTGAAAAGTTAAACAGATGATGGGACAACTTGGCCGCGGAACCGCCGCACAAGCCATGCTTGTGCCGCGGTTCCGCCGCACTCTTGAGGAATCATGCTCTCGAATTTCACAGTAAGTCTTAGGATTACCTGCTGATTTTTCTGCATATTTTTAATTTCGAAAAAACCACGATTTCAGAAAAATTCCAGAGAGCAATATTAGTGTTTGGGTTTTGATTCGATCGGAGTTCTAATTCCGTCTGGACTTCGCATAAGGCTCTAGCTAGGCTCTGATACCACTGTAGGGTTCCTAGGCACTCTAATAGAGTCTCACAAGTGATCAAACATGCACAAATCAAAAATTCCTAGTGCCTACAAACCCTACTTCGGATCGTTAACTAGATAAATAGGCGAAGCAAGCAAGTAAACGGAAATATAGCTAAAGGGAAGGGGCTACAACCTTTGTAGATCCGGTCCACCACTTCCTAAGCTCCGCGATGATCTCCCTCCGCTGTCCAAATCGAGCCCTTGACTCTAGCATTGGCATCATCGAAGAATGGGCGGGCTTGATCGTCGGTTCGATGCCGAAGATGATCTATGTCGGGGCATCACAAGAACAAGCTCCAACTTCCTCAAGCTTTGAAAACTTGTGAAGTAAACACCCTATACAACTTGGCAAGAGGTAGAGAATGAAGAAATAAGAAGTGGGTAGACTTTAGATTTGGATTTCTCACTCAATTTCACTAGTTGCCATTGATGGTCACTAGCTTTCTTCATGGAAGAAGAAGATGAAGAAGAAGAAGAAGATATGATAAGTTAATTAAAAAAGGAAAATAAAAAAGAATACTTATCATAACTTCAACCATGGTTTAGTGTAGAGATTTAACTAAGGTTTAGATGAGTGGTTAGGGTTAAAGAAGAGACAAGAATGGTAGACTTGTTCAAAGCTTCAAGAAGTTTCAAAGAAAAAACAAAATAAGCCACCATTTCTTTTTCTCTTTATCTTTTCCAAAACAATAATAAATGGATAAATAAATAAGAGAAAAGAAACCCTAACCATTCACTAAACATGGTTTAATCTTTACACAAACCCAAAAGAGCAAGTATCATCAAACATGATACAATCTTGTGCACAAAAGTATATCACATATACAACTTGCACAATTCAAGTGAGAAAATCCTTTTAAAGTGAACCAATACTAGTTAATGCAAAGTAATATATCAAATATATAATTATACATTAAATCATTAAATCAACACTTGATTCAATGATCCGGTTATATCGCATATAACCGGCTAGTATTCAATGTATCGGCTTATCGAATCAATCCTTGATTCGATAACTAGGTTATATCGCATACAACCATTCGACACATTCATCGCGAGAATGAAATATGGTATCACATACACGCATTATTCTCGGTCCCGCACATATCTCATATGCGCTCCTATTTCGTTTCGCTTGAGCCAGGAAACCTCTGTGTAGGACTCTAAAGACTCGTCAATACGCCGGCAGCAGGTGATGATCATATCAAACACCCACAAGCCGCAAGCGGTCTGCTAAACGTAACGGCCACCCGGGTATTGAGCGATCAGAAGATCGACGAGCAAGCCCGCTCACACTCCTGTGAATCCAACCAGTAACACTTACCGTACAGTCCGGTCTGTTCGTCTGATATGTCGCATATCTCGTCTAGGGGTGGTAAACGTCAGACCCCAGTAGCTCGATAAGTCATGCCGACGTAGGGTCCATAACATTCGTGAAACTACTGATAACTCTTACCAGTATATCACAGCAACCCTGGCCAGGGATTTCCTGTTATGGCCAGTCGAGCATAGCGCAACATCAACCCCCAATACCGGGAGAGACGAATCCCCTCCTATCGCTCATTGCCTCCATGTGAATCGGGACTGTACCTAAAAACCACCTGTTTGCACAACTCAGTAGAGCCGTGGTAGGGTGGAAATCAAAGCACAGTGGGAGACACACAAGACTCTATGACGATCTCGGGTCAACAGACTAAGCTGTACCAGTGTCACCAGAGAACTGCCATCTAACGTGAGGTATTATACCATCTGGGAGTTCTCGGCGAGTCCGTTCAGTGTACCCAGTCTCCACTGAGTACCCGTATACCATCTCTGATATCAAACACCAATGGATATGGGATCATCCATCGCCCATCACATGGGTCGAGAAGATACACGCTAGTCTACTCTGGAATATCGATGCCCCGTCTCGATATTCCCACGACTAGGAACATTTCAAGGATGTACTCATGGACTACCCAGGCCCCACTAGTATGATCTACATCATAGTCCTGGAAGTCGAGTACACATCCTAAGGGCTTTATCAACATGTAATCAGAGAGACAGAAAGTATACATGTTAAGATAAAGTGCAACCAGAAAGTGTACTATCATGTCGAGCAAGAAAGTCCTTCCTATATATGTCCCAGCATCCACTACAATATACATCCAATGTACAGTAATGGCCTCTAGGGCATACATATAACTAACAGTTACCGCGATGCGGTAGCGTAATTAACTGCAGGGGCTTGCGACTGTAAGGAAAAGCGTCCCCACAATCAAAAACCCCTCAAATGAGGGGGAATCTGACGAAGTCTGCTACATCAGTCGCATCCGTTTAAACCTTCGATATATGGTGCCATAAATCAACTTGGCATTTTCGAAGAGGTGAATGGATAGCACCAAATAGTATCTGCCCCGAAATTCAGGCGAGACGTCCGCCGCGTCTTTCGGAGGGGAACAACCCTACCGAACCACCCATCAACCACTCCAACCATCCACTCCCATCGACAAGCCACCGGCACCGAGCAACCTCACCGACCCATTCCTCCTCCCCTTCACCTCTTGCACCGCCGGCACCTCACTGCCAACGTCGAGCCCCTTGCTACCATCACCTCCGATCTCCACACCAACGTCGAGCCCCTCACTGCCATCACCTCCGATCTCCACACCAACGTCGAGCCCCTCACTGCCATCACCTCCTTCACGGTCAGAGCCCACCATCGAGCATCCAACTCGGCCCCGAGCTCCCCTCTACCACCGACGAGCTCACCCCTGCACCCCACCGTCTGCTGCTGCCAGCACCAACAACCTCCAGACTAAACAACTACCTCACTGCATAACCACCGTCCACGACCACCTCATCGGAGTTCCCAGCGCTATCATCGTCTCGAGCTCCCTGCTGCGTGTCAAAGACTACCCGAGCCCAAACCTTAACCCTCGTGCTATTGTGGTTGCTTGTGTTGCAGCCGTTCCGTGCCGTTGCCGCCAATCGCCATCTCGCCACATCATTTTTTTGTCAGGCAAGTTATAAATTTGCTTAATGTTCAGTCGAAAATATTGCACATTTGATTGAACATTTTCCTTACTTTTGTTAAGTATTAGATGTGTTTATTGTAAATATGGAACATGTATGGGTTTATCTGTAAAATATTCTTTATCATATGTTTCTACATTATAATTAACATTATGAAGGAAAATATATGCATAAATAATTAAAATATGCATATTGTATCAAATATCCCTAATCAATATTTTTAAAATATTGTATCATATAAAAGGGTTAGGATAATATCTCAAAATAATAACAAATGCTACTAACAATATGAATTGAGATATTGTGCAGATATGAGCTCAGATGTGGAGATCAGGAGATCCCAGATTTCAAGAATAAAATCTTCCGATAAAATTGAATCAAATCGTAAAATCGTAAATGGCAGAGACTCAGAGAAGATTTAAAGAAACCAGACATCATAACGATCTACACATGGCAACAGAAGAGCCCACAAGAATTTTCAAGTCACGATCTCACTAAACCGCCGCGGTTTAGCGGCTAAACGCATGTAGTTGCGGCGGATCCGCGGCATGATTAGGGCCGTTGAATGAAAATTTTTGGTGATAGAATAGTAACAGCAAATCATCATACAGGACAGCTAGGGTTTCTGATTCTATGACTATTTAAAGGACGGAGAGTTTTATACGAAAAATCATCTATCCGAAGCGATCAAGAGGTCTACAGCGATCCACGAATTCAGGAGATCGATCGACGCATCATCTATTTCCTATGAGACAGAGATCGTGAGTATAAACTAGGGTTCTTGTACTGTAAGTTCGAGAGATTTGGAAATAATAGTTGATTAATAAAAAGGTAGATTTTTAGTGTAATTCTATTTGCATTTTACTTTCTACATTACTTTCTGCACTTACATTATGATCTTCTTCATCTTCTCTTCTATCTCAAACATGCATGAGTAATTCTCTGTGGTTTGTAGAATTAAGGTAGATCAATGGATAATAAAATCTCTTAAGTTCTTTTACATCTTATAAATTTTATAAACTTTAGCAAAATAATTGTTAACATCCTAATCGGGTGCGCTTTCAATTTATTGATAGTCTCGACCACGATTTGGGATTAGATTAACAATTATTTTGATAAAAGCTAGACATGAATAGATGTCAATGCAAAGATTAGGGTTAAGCGTGGGAACTCTATTCTCTTCAAAAACCCTAATCTTCATTCATCACTATCGATCTAGTTTTAAATCTATTAAAAAATAAAAAGAGTTATTTTTACTTAATCATCCATTACTACTAAATTCTAAGAACCCTACAAGTCTCTTCTTTATATAACTTACATCCGTAGTATATCCGTAACTACAACCAATCATCCATTTTTAATCAACCCGTCTAAAGCAAGATAAAAAAATCGACATTTCCTGAGGACGACCCGCACTCACCACGGCTAGCTATTTAGCGACGCTGTCCTGATTACTGTTAAACTTTATTACTTTTCAAAAAAAAACATCAGTCACTTATTCATGCTATAATTATAGTAGTTAGAGCAATCGATATTATTTATAATTGTATGTATACATATATATCGTAATTTATCGACAAATGGTAATATACGAGCCGTGGCTGTTTAGTGGTGTTGGTTTGGACATGACAGGGCCTAAAACTGCATCTTGGGACATGTAGAAATTGTAGGGATTGATTTGAGCTTTGTTTGGATAGCCGGAATTTAATTCTCGTTTGAAGTGAATAAGCATACAACATGTTCGATGAATTAACTAAACCTGGAATCTACCATACTTGTCGTCTTGCAAAATCTATATTAAATTAAATAAAACTCGTAACCTAATTTTTTAGGGCTCGTATCGAATCCAAAAAATAAACATACAACGCCCCTTAGTTGATCTCTGAAATTTAATAAATTATGACAACGGAAACTGAGGTGATTCATGTTTCTAGACTGCGGTCTAGAGCAGTATTCTCTCTCTATATACCTGTTTTAGAAAGCATATATTTCACTGTTTATGTGCGCAAGTGTGCGGAACCATACACCGAGACGTAGGGCTTTGAGTTAGCTTTCTAGTGACCCTAGTTTCACCAGATTCCAGTGTTTTTTGATATTTATAATATATTTTACACTGTCAATAAGTACGGCTGATTAATGCAGTATCAGTTTTTACGTAGCAACAGTAAACAGAGTATAACTCCTAGTACATGATGGATATATCTGATCCGTCTTGTGCGTTGAACTCCTGACTGATAACCCAAAATATTATTCAACTGTAGCAACGCTTAATCTTGACTGTAACTAGGGTCAAAACACGTTTTAAAATGTACTTTCAGTTCAGAAACTGTAATTCCAGCAGTGACTACTCGCATTTAAACAACCGTATCTATCATCAGACAAACACAAGTTATGTGATTTTGACAACTTTTTATACTTGCTTCAGAATGCTGTAATCGGTTTACCTTTTCCATTGCCAAATCAATAGTCAAAAAATATCTAAAGCACATGGAAATTGATGTGCATGTGTTTTATATCATGATGATAAAGATGTGTTATTTCAAAAAGTTATCAAGAGTTGGCATTTTGACTGATATATACAGAATGGAAATTTCTGCAATGTGCATGATGCCCATATTTCTCCTATTTTATATGATGCATGTATAACCGAGGGATCCTTCCACCCAACATGTGGGAATCCATTTACACTTAAAATAATTGACAAATCATGTAGACTTTATCAAAATCCATTGTATGTATGTTTTGATTAAACAAATTGATTAAATAAATAGGCGTGATAAATAAAAATTAATAATTAAAGTTCACTCTTATCTCACTTTTTAAAATTAATCTAGACTCAAGTTACTCAACACTAGTTCCACAAAATATGACAATACTTTGAATGCCATAAACATCTGCCCGCCAAATATGAATTCTTCAAACCTTATCTTATATTTTCTTTTATTGGAATTCAAAATTAATTGTTCAATTTAGTCAAATTGATTATATATGAGAGCTGAAAAATGATCCTTTAGGACATACAATCATTTTTTAAGATTACTTTAAGAACGGGGAATAAATGACACACACACATTTATTGTAAATTTATTTTCACTAGCATATGGTATAAGTAATGGAGAAATAGGGTTGTGGACGTGTGTGGCGGGTCCTGCCATAACTTATAGATATGATCCGCCTGATGGATGGAGGCTGGAATCTCCTTCAGGTGTTGTCCTCCGTCGATTTAGTGTCCAACGGGGTTGAGGGGTAGAGATTCGTTATGGAAGATTGAGCCTGTGGGTCACAATGGGTTTGCTGGTTGATGTTGACCTGATGTAGGGCCTAAAGGATTATGTGTAAAAAAAAGCCTCTGACTCCATTGGGGGCCTGCAGTTATGTGCTTGCAATGTGCAAACCCTATTTTCCCTCAATAGATATACGGTTTGGGATTTTCATCTAAGGGTATGTTTGGTTGCAAAATGCAAAATTGAGTAGTGTGACAAGTTCAGGGTTTTTTTTTTTGGTTCCCATGAGTTATGAGTCCATTATTTGTTTGATGGAGTTTGAAAATATTGAGTTGGTAAGTGATGGAGGTTGGGATCCCGTTCAGATGTTGTCCTCCGTTGATCTGTCGCGGGTGTTGACGGACGGCTGAGGTTGATATTGAGGGTTGCCTTCCAGAGCGTGTGGATCTCAATGGGCTTGTTTTGAGGAGAAGCGAGCTATCTGCAAAAGATGTCCCGGGGTGGTTGTACCACCGTGGATCCTCCTACGATCAAGTTAGCCGGGCTATCTGAGCAGAGTAGCGGCTTATTGGTTTCAAATTGCGTTACCCGAGTCGTCTGGGAGAAGGGTTTTTATAGCGGTCGCGAGATCTTCGCCGGCCGTTACACCCCTGACGTTACGCCTGCGTGAAAGTCGGGATCTTCCCATTAATGACGAGATACGCTCATTAATGGGGGGATACGGTGGCGTGGAACGCGGGATCGTGGGGCGGCAGGTATCTCGCGTCTGGCGAGATACGCGGAGCCATGGCGGAAGCGCTTGTGATCTGTATTCCAGGTTGCTCGTTGCGGAACCAGGGAGGCTTATCTCGGCGGGAGGCTCAAGACGAGCGAGAGGCCGAGGAAGCTCGGTTCTGTGATAGCTCGGAGGCGAGCCAGGTGGGCCGAGGAAGCTCAGCGTGTAGAGGGGCTCGGGGACGAGCCCACGGTCATTTATAAGGCGTGCATAAGAGCGTTCAGGGACCCACAGTAGGTCGGGATACACCCCGGGACGATAGCCCGGGAAGAGCCTCCAATGCATAGTGCTTGCCCTGTTTACGTGAGCCCTAGGACACGTCATCTGCCACGTGTCATGATTTGGGGAGTTCCCACTTGTGAGCATTATCATTAGCCCCCTACTCTCGTGCCGACCTATTTATGGGTCGGGTCGAGAGTGGTCTGATCGGTCTCCCGAGCTCAGCTTGTAGTCAAGAACCTACCAGGGCAGATCTCCGAGGCGGTTAGGCATATCTTCAATGACGTCAGTGGATCAGAAGGGAGATCGTGCATTAAAGAGGGGGCGCTGATTCGCTAGTACGTCCGTTGAGGCACAGGCTATGTGTCCGACGCAGATTAGCGGACGTAACGGGCTGTCGTTGTCTACTGCACCCGAAGGGACGTCTCCAATGGTCATTTGACACATAGAGCATCGACAGATGGCGGGCGCGAAGCTTCGTTTTGGCGGGAAACGATCTGAGTTGTTGGATGTATCGCCCAAGCATTATAAATAGGGGTAGGATGCCCCCAGGGTCCACACCTTCGCCATCATTTTCGTATTGCTGCGGGAGATAGCTCGGCGCTTTGTCCTTTAGATCGGATTCCTTGTGCTCTTTCCTCGGAGGACTCTTTATTTGAATCAGGTTAGATATCTTCCTCTGAGAAGTCTGTGGAAGTTGTTAGGGTATAGTCGGGCGATAAGATTCCAGTTGTTGAAGCCGAGTCCATGGTGTCTTCTTCTGCTTCTTCCTCTGCCCCATCCGAGTTGGGTTCCCCTCATAGAGTTAGGGCTACCCGCGCTGCTTGTCGTCAGGCGACGGTAAGGGTCCCTAAAGTGCGTATTGGAAGCGCTCGCGATGCGCCCTCCCTCCTAAGAAATGCGGACGAGCTCACAGAGATTCTGGCTCGTTTCCACATTCCCCTTAGCTATTCGTTTTGTTTAGCTAAGGAGGGCGAAATGGCGGATCAGGTGCAAGGCAATGCGATTGCCTTGTATTTGGATGCATTCTGGGCTGGGATGCGTTTGCCCTTTCCCCTCGAAGTATGCGAGGTATTACGTTGCTTCCAACTTGCCCCGGGCCAGCTAGTGCTGAACTCATGGAGAATTCTTCTCGGGTTCCTGATCCGGTTGAGACTTGAAGAAATCCCTTTCAGCCTGACCCTTCTCACTTCCTTCCTTTGTTACAAAAATCATCCCGGCACCCGTAAGGACGAGCCAAGCTGGGTGTACATTTCCTTCAAAAAACGCAAGGGAGGGGCGGCCAGGTCAGGGTAAGTAGTTGTTCCTTCTTCCATTCATGAATGGAAGGAGAAGTTTGTTTTCGTCGGGCTTCCCAAGGGCAAGGATTGGACTATGCCTGTACAGTGGTATAGGGCTGACTGCTCGCGGGTGAAGCGGTCGTCCTCTCCCGAGGAGAGGGCGGTGTCCATCTGGGAGCCGATCCAGCGGGCCGACATTTTGCTTGCCGAGCATGCCCTTAGCTGGGCCGAGCTCAGCCCCGCTCGATTCGTGGGTATGTTAGGAGGCTGGACGATCTATCTAGACTTGAATATTTTTTCTTTTGCTCTTTTCAGCGTCATTAACTCTCTTTGTGTTTTTCCTTTTTGCAGAGCAAATGGACCGATCCAAATTCTTGGCTGCCATAGCCGCAAAGAAGGGAAGGAAGATCGAGGGCGCTAGCTCGTCCCGCCCCGGTTCGAGCTCGGCCCCGAAGCCGGCCGCACCGGCCAAGCCTTCCGCCGCACCCCGAGCCCCGGAAACCAGCCGCGGGGAAATCTATAAGCATGCTTGAGAACCGGAGCCCCGGGCGAAGGAGGTGGATGATGAACCATGGATTGACCGAGCAGGGAAGCTGCACGTTGGCCTCATAAGGAGGGCTTTCAATCCTTGGCATGGATGGGTAGGAGCTACCCGCCAGGGAATGACCGAGCAGGAAAGCTGCTCGGTGGCCTCGTGAGGAGGGCTTTCGATCCTTGATGTGGATGGGTAGGGGCTACCCGCCAGGGATTGACCGAGCAGGGAAGCTGCTCGGTGGTCTCGTAAGGAGGGTTTTCTTAGACTTCTTCTTGCCTTTACGGGGCGTCGTTCAATCTCCTTCGACTTGTAAGAAGACAATCTGGAAGAGTGACCATCGCGGACGACGCGTGGCTGGAACCCACGGAGGAGGCGAGGCGCTCCAAGATACGCGTCGTTCCGACTTCCGTTGACTGCGCAGGGGCCCGTGAGATACGGGACGGTCACCATGCGGCAGCCCTGCATTGGGAGATATGAAAATATCCAAAGATTCGCGCCGATGCTCGTGCAAATTTCGGCATTTGGGGATTCTGTTGAGGCTATAAATAGTGGAGGTACGCTGGTTTCTTTCAGCGTTGATTTTTTGAAAATGGCCGGGCTCATCGACTCCATCGGAGAGATCATCTCCCACGATGACGTCTACCTCTTTGACCAGGAGTGCACGGAGGAGACGTACCGAACGGTGGTCGAACGCATAGAGGACCACTTCGGCCGCCTACTTCCTACGGACGGCGCCAACTGATGGAGGTTGGGATCTCCTTCAGATGTTGTCCTCCGTCGATCTGTCACGAGCGTTGACGAACGGCTGAGGTTGATGTTGAAGGTTGCTTCCCAGAGCGTGTGGATCTCAATGGGCTTGTTTTGAGGAGAAGCCGAGCTATTTGAAAAAGAAGTCCCGGGGTGGTTGTACCATCATGGATCCTCCGACGATCAAGTTAGGCGGGGTATTTGAGCAGAGTAGCGGCTTATTAGAATCAAATTCCGTTACCCGAGTCATCTGGGAGAGGGGTTTTTATAGCGGTCGCCATGAGCTAGCTGGCACGAGATCTTCGCCGGCCGTTACACCCCTGGCGTTACGCCTGCGTGAAAGTCGGGATCTTCCCATTAATGATGAGATATGCTCGTTAATGGGGGGATACGGCGGCGTGGAACGCGGGATCGTGGGGCGGTGGGTATCCCGCGTCTGGCGAGATACGCGGAGCCGTGGCGGAGGCGCTTGTGATCTGCGTTCCAGGTTGCTCGTTGCGAAACCGGGGAGGCTTAGCTCGGCGGGAGGCTCGAGACGAGCGGGAGGCCGAGGAAGCTCAGTTCTGTGATAGCTTGAAGGCGAGCTAGGAGGGTTGAGGAAGCTCAGCGCGTAGAGGGGCTTGGGGACGAGCCCACGGTCATTTGTAAGGCGTGCATAAGAGCATTCAGGGACCCATAGAAGGTCGGGACACACCTCGGGACGATAGCCCGAGGAGAGCCTCCAATGCATAGTGCTTGCCCTGTTTGCATGAGCCCCAAAACACGTTATCTGCCACGTGTCATGATCTGAGGAGTTCCCACTTGTGAGCATTATCATCAGTAGGTTTTGATTTCCATGTTTGATAGAGCATGTAAATTGGGCCTTGAGTTGGGAGCATACAAATCTCATTCCCATAAATGACAAAGAATTATTATATAATTAATTAAATTCACCCTCAATTTTCAAATAATAAAAGCAGAGATGGAACCATGGAACCAAACTCAGCTCAAGTTAGCCGAATATGGCCTGGCTTTAAAGTTTGGGTATCAATGAGATGAGGTGAATTGATGTAAAAAAGCAAAGTAGCAAAGCACCAAAGAAACACGAAACTCCTAAACCAGGCTAGATTAATTAAGAACATGCTGCGGCAGGTGTTCCTCCAAGTCGAGGAACTCAAGCTCCAAATCAATAAAACAAACCGGCCCTTGTGCGGCTTTCACCATCTCCCTGCACAACGCAATAAACGTGCGGCTTGCTCTACTAATTTTCGACAAATTTCAATAAAAGAGCCCAAGATATCAAATGACAGTGATACGCTTATGAAAATGCGAACCAGTATTTTCCGGGCTGTTTTTTTGACAAACTCCCGAATAAGAAAAAGCTAAATTCTGATAGTATTGGAAGCATCTCAAAAAACCCTTCGATTTGATATATTATGGGCTTCATAATTCATTCGGGATCAAAAGTTATGGGCAAATATGCTATGCGCTGTTCCCTGATTAAAAATCAGGAATTATCTCAATGAGATATCACGTGCGAACACGTGACCAATGGTCACGTGTTGACACGTGATAGTTAAAGCAGCGGCAAAGGACAGGGCGCAGAAGAGGAGCCCATTCAGGGGGGTCACGTACTCACACGTGACCGGGGGTCACGTGCTCACACGTGACCAAAGGTCACGTGGCAACACGTGACTGGCTGTAAAAGCCTTGCTGTTCAACAGAATTAAATTCCGAAAAAGATCATTTAAATCTTTCCCAATAGAATTAAAATTTTAAATTTCTCTAAATCTTTCCAAATGGAAAAGGATTAGGGGGACCGTTGGATTAAAGATCCAAGGGTGATTAAAAATCACCAATTTATGGAAAAATCTTAAATAAGGAAAGATCTCCCCAAATCTCACCGAAATAACAAGCAGAATATCTTTGGATCTAAAATCCAACGGTGAATAAAATTCACTGAATGATTTAAAGGATCATATTAATTATGAAATCAAATCAAATCTTTCAATGAGAGATTTGCTAAACAAATTGATTCTTTTTCTTCTCCTATAAATAGGAGCCAAGAAAAGAAGAGAGGGGATCTACCTTGGGGAAAAGAAAAACAGAGAGAGGAGAATTTAATTCTCAACAGAGAAGAAAAGAAAGGAGAATTTAATTCTCAACAAAGAAAAATCCTAGGTGAGAAGAAAAAAAAGATCAAAACTTCAATAAAGAGAATTTAATTCTCAAAATCCAAGAGTTTAACTCTTATACAAAAAAAGAACTTAGCTCTTCTTCTGGTTGAAGATCTGCACAGAGCACATCTCCCCATAAGTTGAGAATTTAATTCTCATCGGGTCGAGATCCTGCCATGCAGATCCTAAGCTTAGAAGGGGAATTGAGTTTTGAGAATTTAATTCTCCTAAAACAAAACTAGGGTTTAACCCTAATCAAGAATTTAATTCTTTTACATATCTGGAATTTAATTCCTTTAAAAAAGAAATTAGGGTTTTACCCTAAATAAGAATTTAATTCTTTCAAAATAGGAATTTAATTCCTCCAGAATCAAAATTAGGGTTTTACCCTAAATAAGAATTTAATTCTTAAAGATAAGGAGAATTCAATTCTTAAAAGATCTCTGTTCATGAAAAGAACTAGGGTCACGTGACCCCTGAACAGATCCCCCAAAATGAGAAGAGGAAAGTTTTGAGGCAATGCCTCACGTGCTCCCACGTGACCATCATTATATATGGAACAAAAGCAAAGGCAGAAACAATTCTGGACGCTCTCACGTGACACCACGTGACCCCTAATAAATGTTCTAATAAATCAGGGCATGAGTATACATCACGTGCCCACACGTGATGGCTATGAAAATTAAAAGTGTTTAACACTTGTTTGCAGAACAAAATAAAGTGGATCTGGCCCCACTTTTTGATGCCATCACGTGTTCCCACGTGACTCCCAAAACGCAGAAAGAAAAAGCAAAGGAAATGAAAGCTTTGGGCGCTCTCACGTGTTATCACGTGACCCCTCAGCAAATGCTTTAACAATTGGCGCACAGATCCCCATCACGTGCCAACACGTGATGCTCTAAAATAAAAATAGAAGTGTTTAACACTTGTTCGCAGATTTGAGGATAAACCAAAAGGAGATCTGGCTCCACATTTAGGGCGTCCTCACATGTCACCACGTGACCCCTAATGAGCATTCTAACAGACCAGAGCGGGGGCCTTCATCTCGTGCTCACACGTGATGGCCGCCAGAATTAAAAGAGTTAAACACTGATCTGCAGAATAAAATAAAGGGAATCAGGGCGCTCTCACGTGTCCACGCGTGACCCCTCTCTCCTTAGTGTTTAACACTAATCTGAAGACTTTGTCCTCAGTGTTTAACACTGATTTTCTTAGTGTTTAACACTAATTTGGAAAACTCTATTGGCAGTGTTTAACACTGATTTGCTTAGTGTTTAACACTAATTTGAAAACTCTGTTCCCAGTGTTTAACACTGATTATCTTTTAGTGTTTAACACTAACTTGCTAATCTTATTCCCAGTGTTCAACACTGTTGGTCTTTAGTGTTTAACACTAGCTTTAGCCCAATTGGCTAAGTTTCTAGAGGCAAAGCCTCTCCTTCAATGGACCAACAGAGGGCCAATATTTCAAACATAATTGGACTTAGCCCAAACTGGCCATAAGTCCTCAAATCATCTTGAACTGAGCACATCTGCTCTTTCAACCAACTCATTGGTTCGAGGGTACATCTCTGAACTCCTCTGACATTTGTCGTTGTAATCCTTCAACGTCGTCAGAGAGGTGACGGGTCCCGACAACCACACAACAATACGGACTGTGGGGTCCTTAAACTCATGGACTTATGCGTCCTTAAACTCATGGACTGTGGGGTCCTTAAACTCATGGACTTATGCGTCCTTAAACTTATGGACTTATGCGTCCTTAAACCTATATTCGTCCCCAAACGGGAACATGGACCACCATGTCCCTAAACTGGAGGTGGACCACCATGTCCCTAAACTGGCAATGGACCACCACGTCCCTAAACTGGAACATGGACCACCATGTCCCTAAACTGGCATCGGACCACTATGTCCCTAAACTGGAACAATAGAGCCCCCAAATGCTCTTTTGTCGGATCTAAACGATCCCGTTAAGTCGATCTTAGTCCCAAACTGGACTAACGTATCCTTAACAACCGTTTAAGTTGATCTTAGCCTCAAATATGGCTAACGTATTCTTAAACCTTCAAACAGACTTTAGTCCCAAATTGGACTATAAATCCCCAAATCAACTTTGGTTCAAGGGTACATCTCTGAACTCCTCTGACATCTGTCGTTGTAATCCTTCAACGTCGTCAGAGAGGTGACGGGTCCCGACGGCCATACATGCAATGGACCACTATGTCCCTAAACTGGAACATTAGAGCCAATTGCTCTTTTGTCGGATCTAAACGATCCCGTTAAGTTGATCTTAGTCTCAAACTGGACTAACGTATCCTTAACAAACGTTTGAGTTGATCTTAGCCTCAAATATGGCTAACGTATCCTCAAACCAAAACCCCAAACCCAAATTTAAGAAAACACGGATTTGGACTAATCCACGTCCTACGGGTGACGACATAAATTGGTCTCCGTATACAATCCACGGGCAACCACAAATAAAACAAACACCCACGACACGAAGTGACCATCTGGAAAAGGAGAAAGTTATTACCGCAATGCGGTAGCGTAATTAACTGTAGGGGCTTACGCCTGCAGGGAAGAGCGTCCCCACAATCAAAAACCCCTCAAGCGAGGGAGAATCTGACGAAGTCTGCTACATCGGCCGCATCCGTCTAAACCTCCGATACACGTTGCCATAAATCAACTTGGCATCTTCGGAGAGGTAGACGGATAGCACCAATTAGCATCTGCCCCGAACCTCAGGCAATAGACGTCCCCGCGTCTCGGCCGCCGTTCGGAGGGGAACAGTGGGGAGAGGTTTTTTTTAAATCATTAGAGGAAAATTTTAAAAGAAAGAGAGAGAGGGGGGGATGTGGGTATTAAGAAAATTTAAGAGGGAAATAATGGAGGAATTAAATGGAAATTTATGGGGGATATCGGTTGGGATCTTTTAAAGGTGGAATTAATTTGAATTTAAAAGAAGGAGAATGAGAAGCAATAGTAACAATAAAGAAAGAGAAAGAGGTGGGGCCGGTTTGCATGAGTTTGATGGGTTTTGAGGTTAAGAAAAATAATAGAGGGGGAGAGTTTTGGGTTTGGATTTGTGGGAATTCAAAAGAAATGAGAAGGGGTAATTGTTTGGGCTTGGGCTCAAGAAAGTTTAGAAAGAAAAAGGGAGTGAGAAATAAGGTGGACTTAGGCTTTCGGTTAGGTTTGTTTTGTGAAAACTATTTGGGTAAAAGCATAGGTTAGGGTTTTAAAATAAATAAAATAAATATAAATATAAATAAACAAATTTTGTAAACCACGCTTTATTTAAATACGGATATCGGCGTACAAAAGAACTGGGTATTACACTGACCCTTCTCACTTCCTTCCTTTGTTACAAAAATTATCCCGGCACCCGTAAGGACGAGCCGAGTTGGGTGTACATTTCCTTCAAAAAACGCAAGGGATGGCGGCCTGGTCGGGGGTAGTAGTTGTTCCTTCTTCCATTCATGAATCGAAGGAGAAGTTTGTTTTCGTCGGGCCATTTGAGGGCGAGAATTGGACTATGCCTGTACAGTGGCATAGGGCCGACTGCCCGCTGGTGAAGCGGCCGTCCTCTCCCGAGGCGAGGGCGGTGTCCATCTAGGAGTCGATCCAGTGGGCCGACGTTTTGCTTTCCGAGCAGGCCCTTAGCTGTGCCGATGTAATACCCAGTTCTTTTGTATACCAATATCCGTATTTTTCTTTTACTTATAAAATTTATTTATTTTTATAATTATTATTTTTATTATTCTAAAAACCTTAACTCTAATCTAATATCTTTTCAAATTTTCCAAACAAACCATTTATAACCCTAAACCTTTCCCCCTTCTTTTTTTCTTTATTTCACCCAGCCCAAGCCCAAACCCTAATTTCCCTTTTCCGTTCCCCATTTAATTCCTTTTCTTTTCCCGAGCCCGGCCCATCATTCTTCACCCATTTTTTTAAAATTCTTTTGAACCGAGCCTGACCCATTCCCCTCACCCGACCCGTTCTCCCTCACCCATCTCTTTTCCCGCCTCTTCCTTCTCCTTCGTTTCCCACGACGCCGCTCCTCGACGCAACCGCTACCCACGACCTCGCCGCGCGTGCGTTCCCTCCCACGACCCGCTCCCCTCAATGGCTCTCTCCCTTCATCCTCGCCCCTCTCTCCTTACGTCTCTCTCTCTCTCTCTTTTCTCACTCACTGCCTCCACCTCACTGCACCCCTTGCCGCACCCTAAGCTCCACATCCGCCATCGCCCACTACCTTCGACCACCAACACAGTTGGCGACACCCTGAGCCATCCCATCGCACCACGAGCCCGAGACCCCTCCTCCACCTCCTTCCCCGACTCGCTTCCCTGCACGCCCGACGAGAACCCAACCCATCAACCTGGCTTACGTCTCGTCGACGCCGGAGCTCGCCTCGCCGTCGACCTCGTCGACACCTTCCTCCATCTTCTCCTTCTTTCCTCGATACTACAACCAACCCCACCACTGCAACTCCAACCCTCGATGGCCGCAGCACCTGTCGCTCACCCCGAGCACCGTGCCGGCCACCTCCGTCGTTGACCCCCTCCTCTACTCGCCGAGCTCCCCTACCCATCGCCTGCACACCGGACCCTACGCCAGCCACCACCACTGCACTCGTCATCGCCGAGCTTCCCACGTCGCCGGAACCGACCACCACTAGCATCCCTTAGCCGAGCCTTGCTGCCACCTCCGCCGGCCGGGCACCACTACTGGCCGCCTCCTTCCTGCAACCGAGACCCAGCAGCCCTCACCGCCGACCGCAGCCAAGCCGTCGCTGTCGAAGAACTCGACCCCGAGCCAAGTCGGGTCCCGTGCCGTGCCTGTGTCGTGCCATGCCCCCGCCCCGTGCCACACCGTGCCGCTTCGTAACCGCTACTGCCCCAACACCGTGCCACTGCGGATCCAGTTTCTGTGCCGCGCCCCGTGCTCAGTTCCCGTGTCGCGCCTGTATCGTGTCGTGCCCACCTCCGGACCAGGTCCCATGCCGCACCGTGTCTACGCTCGTGTCATCACCAGGCCCAGCACCGCGTCGCGCCCGTGTCATCACCAGGCCCAGCACAGCGTCGCGCCCGTGTCGTTACCAGGTCCAGTTTCGTGTCGCGCCGTGCCACGCTCCGAGCCAGAACCACGCCCCCTGCCGTATCACGCCACGTCTCCACCGCGTCCAGTACCGGGTCACCGCACACTACGCTCGCGCCGCGCGCCGTATCCAGCATCGCGCTGTTCCGTGTGTCGGGACAAACCCTGCAGCGGCGTCGCTTCCATATCAAGCGACCGAGGCAAGTACCCTACTTGCTACATGCTAGATTATTTCCATTATAAACTAAAATCGTATTAATTCTATGTTTACAATTCACGAAAACTTATATGACATAACCGTTCGATGCAAAACCCAAAAGAAAACCTACCACTAAATTGATGGAACTTGATTGTATATGCTGGCCCATGTGATAATGAGCATTGTGGTGCGATTTTACTCGAAAATACGATTGTTACTGGCTTAAACGATCACCCCCATTTACACCCATAAAAACTGGAAAATTCCCGCACCTGAAACTTGTTTAAATTACAATTAATTGTGTACATATTGAAATGATGCGTTCGAGGGCTCAAATCAAAGCCGACTCGACGAACTATAATCTTATGCAAGTTCTTAATTGTTTCTGTACTGATATTATGACGAGAATTGGTTCGGAGAGCGGCTCTGGACTGTAGTCCAGAGCAGCTCTGGTCGTTGTTTTCTGTCTCGTAATGCTTACCCCTACGCTGCCTGAATTTGTATGTTGCAGAACCCTACATTTTATTGAAGATCAATCTGTTAGATAAATAACACAAGTGATTTCACCCCTTTTCATCTTCGTTTACTATTTAAACTGCAATTTAAAGGAACGAGACATATAGCAGTCCCAAACAGAACCAGAACTGATACCCTAATGTTGAACAGTGCATAACTTCTGATGTAGAGACGCGATTGAGAATCCGTTTGGTGCGTTAGAAACCTTATTGAAAACCCTAAATTTCATTCAACTGTATCATCGCTAAATTCTGGTCTCAACTGGTATTAAAATGCGTTACGAAACGGACTTCCGATTCTGAAACCGGATTTCCAGCAGTGAACGCTTAAAATGAATTGGCCATATCTAGTGATCCTGACACCCGATTGACATGAAACCAAATTTTTGGATAGATAATCAAACATACTACTCATCCCCTGTTCATTGTTTCGCTAAATTGTGCACGTATGATTTATGAAGAATTATGCAAGTGGTAAGACACCGAGTGATGACATCTTAATCATGCCTGAATTATCGTATTCTCATCACATTACATATATGTTATTGCATTGGTAACCTAGTGATCATGTGCATTACCCAGTATTAGGTTTTAGCGTCTGATTGTAGCAAGTACGTTAGTGGTTGAGCATGAATGGATAAGTGAAAGTGACACGTACTTGTATACAATCAGTGGACCCTATTGTTTTATTGCATTGTCGACGTCTGTGGGACGTGTATAAGTGTGACTATAATTGGTATGGGACAATTATGGAAGAACTTGTATGGGTGTAACAGGTAAGGCACCAAATACTGTCCATTTATCTTGGGTATCAGTCGGGACATGCTTGATGGAGATCCTGCCTCCAGTTCTCGCGTAGACTTGTCATGGACCGATCGGTATTTGAGTTTATGGTTGGCATTTGACGTAGACCACGGGGTGTGGGGTAGTTTGAGTGTGAGTTCAACAGAATCTCGGGAGTCCCATGCCGGCACATATGGAGATATATGGAGATATATATAGGGATATCACTGATTATTACCGTGCGTTTTTCGGGCCCGTGGTCCCTTGCCCTTAGGTCCTACCCTTGGGTGGGGGATACTCACGAGTGGTTGACTCTCACACTTGGACTGACGATAAGCTTGGTGACCTGTACAGTGAGACTTAGAGACTGATAGAGATAGTGACATTGACTTGCATTGCTTACTGAATCAACACACCTGACATACTACTTTACTGCTTTCATGTTCACCTGCTCTTTTAGACACCCGCATCGGCTACTTCATGTTCATGTCTTTACTCTCTTGATTTACTGTTACATATTCAGTATTAATGTACGAGTTACCATTTGTATCCATATATATATATATATATATATATATATATATATTGCTATCGTGTCGCTCTGATGACCTGAGTATGCATGCTCAGAGTGAGAAGTGGACCTAGTTTAGACCAGGACCAGACGTACCTCGAGGACATCGCGGACATCTTGATCAGCTACCCAGAACCATACTCTCTTGATCCCCATCTGGTTAGTTCTTTTGTATTTGTTTTGATTTCTATACTGCATTTCTCATTACCTGTACATTGTTTACTGATTACCACGTAAAGCTAGAAGCCGAAGTGTGACTACGGCAGGATATTTCCTTGACCGTAGAAGCATGGTTGGCCTTATCAACCCCTCGTATTCCGTATTTTGGGAAGCGGGGCGTGACATGGTTTTGTTGGTATCAGAGCCAGGTTTTGCTATGTTTGGAATTGCAGTTTCCGATGTAGAGCTTGACAATTTAAGTCGCTCTTTCGGTCCGGATTGTGAACTGTTATCTTTGACTTGAATCTTTATTATTTGTCATGCCATATTTTGACTCTATCCGTTAGAGTTTTGGGTGACTCAGTAGAGTTACGTGGTTGCAATTATGAACTGCAGTATAGCAACAATACTATACTCTATTGGGTAACTTGGAGTTCTACATTTGTTTTTCCATTTGAATGAGTTTCACCTCACCCGATATTCTTGTTTCATTGTCAATTTTATATCTTGTTCTGATTTTTCCCTGTATCTTATGCTGTCCTAAAATGGTTGTTTCAGGACCATGACTTCCAATGACCCTTCCTCTATCTCCACTCCCCAGAATCAGACCGTAGAGATTCTGAACGCACTGCAAAGTCTGAAGGAAGCCCAGAAGCGAACAAACAACCTGTTAGCTGAAGGATTGAGAAGGCAGGTGACTCAGGCACCAGCGGAAGTCTCCAATCGTAAAGGGATCCCTGTTAGGCGAGGGAAAGAGGTGAAAATGAAGTGCCCACTTGTTCCCCCGCGACAGAAGCAGCAGAAGACCCAATGTTGTGGGTACTGCAAGAAGCCAGGACACCTTCAGAGGGATTGTCGCCGTGCCAAGGGAAATGCCTGATTTGCGGATCCAGCGAACACTTTATCAATGGTTGCCCAAAAAGGAAGGAGCTACAAGGAGGCGGTTCGTCCACGCTCTCCACTTCTGCTAAGTGATGGTTATTTCGTAGTTCGAGCTTCGAGGAATAGTACGGACCCAGCACAGGATTCAACTCGCGTGACGAGATTGCAGCGGTCTAGAAATCAAAGAAGAGTTATCGCGTTTTCTGCTTTCAATAAAAATGTTGTCACTCCTTTGTAAATATCTTCCTTTCGTTTAAGATCTTGTATCCGTTGAACTTTAGTTGAAATGCAATAAAATCTGAGTTGTGATGTATGTATCATTCTCTTGATTCTCACTTTATTTATACTATTCATTGCATCAGCATTTTTACATTTTAAAATTTTCCGTCCTTGCCTCTAGCATATCCTCCCTGTGCTACCATATCCTTGAATATCTTCTTAAAGTGTCCCACTGCCTAATCATGACCCCCTCTTTTCAGGTCATGGCCCACTTTGGAGAAGCGCCGCCTCTAGATGAGGACACGCGGTCGTGTGTTTCCTCGGACTACATGCTGGTAAGATCAGATGACGAGATTAACGGTCCACAGGTTATTTTCGGAAACAGCGATTCCGAGGGTGAGGGATTCGCAGCTCCAGAAGTCGACATAGTCAGCGACTCTGACGATGAAGAAGAGAACCTCGAAAAAGACCCAATAACGGAAGATTCCGAGGAGGACCCGATAGAAGAAAATCCTGGAGAGGAAAACCTTAGGGAGAATCCAGTGGAAGAAAATCCTATGGAAGAGGATCCAGCAGAAGAAGATCGCGTAGAATCAGACCTCGATGAAGAAGTTCCAGCCGAGGAAGAAGGGCCAGAAGAAGAAGACCTCATGGCAGAAGAACTTCCAGTGGCGATCCCTGCGAGACGATATGGGAATGGACGTCCCTATCTGAGAGCGCGAGCCTACCGTAACCTGCCGAGCCTCCACAATCGCGACTGACGAAATTTAGCTTTCGTCTCCCCTGGCCAAATAAAATCTATGTATAACTTAGGGCCATCTTTTGCCTTTCGAGAATGTCTTGTTTGGAATTTTCTGGAATGAAATAAAACTTCTGAGTTCGCTAATCTTTTGATTGTTGGTTCACATGATACTTTGACTATTTCCCCTATACGTTCCTTTCCCCCTGAGATTCATTACTGTCCTTCACTCCTGCACCTTGTGTTGTTTTGACCCTCGCTTAGATTAAAAAGTGCCGCACCCCGATCTTTTGAATGGGCCTTACTCCATTGAAATCTCTACCCTGGCTAACCCTATGCGCTTTGTGCTATTTTCTATTACCCTAACTATATTTAGAGACACCGTTATTCGAAAACTTAGTTTTCACTATTTTGTATTTATCAAAAAATTGCGTGTTATTGACTACTTCCATTTTACCCATGTTAAATGATTTACTATTTTTCACGTTTTTCATAGCGCAGCGATATATCGCGCATTTTTTTTTCCATGTTTCTTATTTTCACTATGTGGCTTTCCTAAGTTATTTTAAAACTATTTGACCAATACATCATCCTAAAATGTCTTAACCTATCAACAAATCCTTCACTATTTTATTATTGCCACTTTATTTTCCCGGATATTGTGCTTATCGTTTGCTATTAAATGGTTATGCATATTTAGGATTTCGATTGTATCTAGCATGCCTCGAATGTTATTGTTCGTTATTGCTATTTTTATTCTCTTGTATATATATAGTTTGCCCGTATAGTTGATTCTGCTTTATACTTACTTAGACCTATCCTTTTAGTTGTGTTATTCTTATACATATAAAGACCTTCGATTATTCTTATCTAGCTGTTTTTAGTAAACCACTATATGTTAGTGTTCGAGGTTGTAGCTTTTCGCATATTATTTTAGTTAGCCTATCGTTTATTTTAAATTTCGAGGACGAAATTTTTGTAAGGGTGGTATGCTGTAATACCCAGTTCTTTTGTATACCAATATCCGTATTTTTCTTTTACTTATAAAATTTATTTATTTTTATAATTATTTTTTTATTATTCTAAAAACCCTAACTCTAAAATCTAATATCTTTTCAAATTTTCCAAACAAACCATTTATAACCCTAAACCTTTCCCCCTTCTTCTTTTCTTTATTTCACCCAGCCCAAGCCCAAGCCCAAACCTTAATTTCCCTTTTCCATTTCCCATTTAATTCCTTTTCTTTTCCCGAGCCCGGCCCCATCATTTTCTTCACCCATTTTTTTAAAATTCTTTTGAGCCGAGCCCGGTCCATTCCCCTCACCCGACCCGTTCTCCCTCACCCATCTCTTTTCCCGCCTCTTCCTTCTCCTTCGTTTCCTATGACGCCGCTCCTCGACGCAATCGCTACCTACGATCTCGCCGCGCGCGCGTTCCCTCCCACGACCCGCTCCCCTCAACGGCTCTCTCCCTTCACCCCCGCCCCTCTCTCCTCACGTCTCTCTCTCTCTCTTTTCTCACTCACTGCCTCCCCCTCACTGCACCCCTTGCCGCACCCTAAGCTCCACATCCGCCATCGCCCACTACCTTCGACCACCAACACAGTTGGCGACACCCTGAGCCATCCCATCGCACCACGAGCCCGAGACCCCTCCTCCACCTCCTTCCCCGACTCGCTTCCCTGCACACCCGACGAGAAGCTAACCCATCAACCTGGCTTACGTCTCGTCGACGCCGGAGCTCGCCTCGCCGTCAACCTCGTCGACACCTTCCTCCATCTTCTCCTTCTTTCCTCGATCCTACAACCAACCCCACCACTGCAACTCCAACCCTCGACGGCCGCAGCACCCGTCGCTCATCCCGAGCACCGAGCCGGCCACCTCCATCGTCGACCCCCTCCTCCACTCGCCGAGCTCCCCTACCCATCGCCTGCACATCGGACCCGACGTCGGTCACCACCTCCGCACTCGTCATCGCCGAGCTTCCCACGTCGCCGGAACCGACCACCACTAGCATCCTCTAGCCGAGCCTTGCTGCCACCTCCGCTGGCCGGGCACCACTACTGGCCGCCTCCTTCCTGCAACCGAGACCTAGCAGCCCTCACCGCCGACCGCAGCCAAGCCGTCGCTGTCGAAGAACTCTACCCCGAGCCAAGTCGGGTCCCGTGTCATGCCTGTGTCGTGCCGTGCCCCGCCCCGTGCCACGCCGTGCCGCTTCGTAACCGCTACTGTCCCAACACCGTGCCACCACGGATCCAGTTTTTATGCCGCGCCCCGTGCTCAGTTCCCGTGTCGTGCCTGTATCATGTCGTGCCCACCTCCGGACCAGGTCCCGTGCCGCACCGTGTCTACGCTCGTGTCATCACCAGGCCCAGCACCGCGTCGCGCCCGTGTCATCACCAGGTCCAGTTTCGTGTCGCTCCGTGCCACGCTTTGAGTCAGGACCACGCCCCCTGCCGTATCACGCCGCGTCGCCACCGCGTCCAGTATCGGGTCACCGCGCACCGCGCTCGTGCCGCACGCCGTATCCAGCATTGCGCTGTCCCATGTGTCGGGACAAACCCTGCAACGGCGTCGCTTCCATATCAAGTGACCGAGGCAAGTACCCTACTTGCTACATGCTAGATTATTTCCGTTACAAACTAAAATCGTATTAATTCCATATTTACAATTCACGAAAACTTATATGACATAACCGTTCGATGCAAAACCCGAAAGAAAACCTTCCACTAAATTGATGGAACTTGATTGCATATGCTGGACCGTGTGATAATGAGCTTTGTGGTGCGATTTTACTGGAAAATACGATTGCTACTGGCTTAAACGATCATCCCCATTTACACCCGTAAAAACTGGGAAATTCCCGCACCTGAAATTTGTTTAAATTACAATTAATTGTGTACATATTGAAATGATGCGTTCAAGGGCTCAAATCGAAGACAACTCGACGACCTGTAACCTTATGCAAGTTCTTAATTGTTTCTGTTCTGATATTATGACGAGAATTGGTTCGGAGAGCGGCTCTGGACTGTAGTCCAGAGCAGCTCTGGTCATTGTTTTCTGTCTCGTAATGCTTACCCCTTCGCTGCCTGAATTTGTATGTTGTGGAACCCTACATTTTATTGAATATAAATCTGTTAGATAAATAACACAAGTGATTTCACCCTTTTTCATCGTCGTTTACTATTTAAACTGCAATTTAAAGGAACGGGACATATAGCAGTCCCAAACAGAACCAGAACTGATACCCTAGTGTTGAACAATGCATAACTTCTGACGTAGAGATGCGATTGAGAATCCGTATAATGTGTTAGAAACCTTATTGATAACCCTAAATTTCATTCAACTGTAGTGTTGCTAAATTCTAATCCCAACTGGGATTAAAATGCGTTACGAAACGGACTTCCGATTCTGAAACCGGATTTCCAGCAGTGAACGCTTAAAATGAATTGGCCATATCTAGTGATCCTGACACCCGATTGACGTGAAACCAAATTGTTGGATAGATAATCAAACATACTACTCATCCCCTGTTCATTGTTTCGCTAAATTGTGCATGTATGATTTATGAAGAATTATGCAAGTGGTAAGACACCGAGTGATGACATCTTAATCATGCCTGAATTATCGTATTCTCATCACATTACATATATGTTATTGCATTGGTAACCTAGTGATCATGTGCATTACCCAGTATTAGGTTTTAGCGTCAGATTGTGGCAAGTACGTTAGTGGTTGAGCATGAATGGATAAGTGAAAGTGACACATACTTGTACACAAACAGTGGACCCTATTGTTTTATTGCATTGTCGACGTCTGTGGGACGTGTATAAGTGTGATTATAATTGGTATGTGACAATTATGGAAGCACTTGTATGGGTGTCATAGGTAAGGCACCAAATACTGTCCATTTATTTTGGGTATCAGTCGGGACATGCTTGATGGAGATCCTGCCTCTAGTTCTCGTGTAGACTTGTCATGGACCGATCGGTATTTGAGTTTATGGTTGGCGTTTGATGTAGACCACGGGGTGTGGGGTAGTTTGAGTGTGAGTTCAACAGAATCTCGGGAGTCCCATGCCGGCACATATGGAGATATATGGAGATATATATAGGGATATCACTGATTATTACCGTGCGTTTTTCAGGCCCGTGGTCCCTTGCCCTTGGATCCTACCCTTAAGTGGGGGATACTCACGAGTGGTTGACTCTCACACTTGGACTGACGATAGGCTTAGTGACATGTACAGTGAGACTTAGAGACAGATAGGGATAGTGACATTGACATGCATTGCTTACCGAATCAACACACCTGACATACCACTTTACTGCTTTCATGTTCACCTGCTCTTTTAGACACCCGCATCGGCTACTTCATGTTCATGTCTTTACTCTCTTGATTTACTGTTACATATTCAGTATTAATGTACGAGTTAACATTTGTATCCATATATATATATATATTTCTATCGTGTCGCTCTGACGACCTGAGTATGCATTCTCAGAGTGAGAAGTGGACCTAACTTGGATCAGGACCAGACGTACCTCGAGGACATCGCGGACATCTTGATCAGCTACCCAGAACCATACTCTCTTGATCCCCATCTGGTTAGTTCTTTTGTATTTGTTTTGATTTCTATACTGCATTTCTCATTACCTGTGCATTGTTTACTGATTACCACGTAAAGCTAGAAGCCGAAGTGTGACTACGGTATGATATTTCCTTGACCGTAGGAGCATGGCCGGCCTTGTCAACCCCTCGTATTCCGTATTTTGGGAAGCGGGACGTGACATGGTTTTATTGGTATCAGAGCCAGGTTTTGCTATGTTTGGAATTGCAGTTTCCGATGTAGAGCTTGACAATTTAAGTCGCTCTTTCGGTCCGGATTGTGAACTGTTTTGACCCCATCTTTAACTTGAATCTTTATTATTCGTCATGCCATATTTTGACTCCATCCGTTAGAGTTTTGGGTGACTCAGTAGAGTTACGTGGTTGTAATTATGAACTGCAGCATAGCTACGATACTGTACTCTATTGGGTAACTTGGAGTTCTACATTTGTTTTTCCATTTGAATGAGTTTCACCTCACCCGATATTCTTGTTTCATTGTCAATTTTATATCTTGTTCTGATTTTTCCCTGTATCTTATGCCGTCCTAAAATGGTTGTTTCAGGACCATGTCTTCCACCGACCCTTGCTCTATCTCCACTCTCTAGAATCAGACCATAGAGATTCTGAACGCACTGTAAAGTCTGAAGAAAGCTCAGGAGCGAACAAATGACCTGTTAGCTGAAGGATTAAGAAGGCAGGTGACTCAGGCACTAGCGGAAGTCTCCAATCGTAAAGGGATCCCTGTTAGGCGAGGGAAAGAGGTGAAAATGAAGCGCCTACTTGTTCTCCCGCGACAGAAGCAGCAAAAGACCCAATGTTGTGGGTACTGCAAGAAGCCAGGACACCTTCAGAGGGATTGTCGCCGTGCCAAGGGAAATGCCTGATTTGCGGATCCAGCGAACACTTTATCAATGGTTGCCCAAAAAGGAAGGAGCTACAAGGAGGCGGTTCGTCCACGCTCTCCACTTCTGCTAAGTGATGGTTATTTCGTAGTTCGAGTTTCGAGAAATAGTACGGACCCAGCGCAGGATTCAACTCGCGTGACGAGATTGCAGCGGTCTTGAAATCCAAGAAGAGTTATCGCGTTTTCTGCTTTCAATAAAAATGTTGTCACTCCTTTGTAAATATTTTCCTTTCGTTTAAGATTCAGATTAGCGGCTTATTGGAATCAAATTTCGTTACCTGATTCATCTGGGAGGGTTTTTATAACGGTCGCCATGAGCTAGCTGGCGCGAGATCTTCGCCGGCCGTTACCCCCCTGGCGTTACGCCTGCGTGAAAGTCTGGATCTTCCCATTAATGATGAGATATGCTCGTTAATGGGGGGATACGGCGGCGTGGAACGCGGGATCGTGGGGCGACGGGTATCCCGCATCTGGCGAGATACGGGGAGCCGTGGCGGAGGCGCTTGTGATCTGCGTTCCAGGTTGCTCGTTGCGAAACCGGGGAGGCTTAGCTCGGCGGGAGGCTCGAGACGAGCGGGAGGCCGAGGAAGCTCGGTTCTGTGATAGTTTGGAGGCGAGCTAAGAGGGCTGAGGAAGCTCAGCGCGTAGAGGGGCTTGGGGACGAGCCCACGGTCATTTGTAAGGCGTGCATAAGAGCGTTCAGGAACTCATAGAAGGTGGGGACACACCCCTGGACGATAGCCCGAGAAGAGCCTCCAATGCATAGTGCTTGCCCTGTTTGCGTGAGCCCCGGGACATGTTATCTACCACGTGTCATGAACTGAGGAGTTCCCACTTGTGAGTATCATCATCAGTAGCTTTTGAATTCCATGTTTGATAGAGCATGTAAATTGGGTCTTGAGTTGGGAGCATACAAATCTCATTCCCATAAATGACAAAGAATTATTATATAATTAATTAAATTCACCCCCAATTTTCAAATAATAAAAGCAGAGATGGAACCATGGAACCAAACTCAGTTCAAGCTAGCCGAATATGGCCTGGCTTTAAAGTTTGGGTATCAATGGGATGAGGTGAATTGATGTAAAAAAAACAACGTAGCAAAGCTCCAAAGAAACACGAAACTCCTAAACCAGGCTTGATTAATTAAGAACATGCTGCGGCACGTGTTCCTCCAAGTCAAGGAACTCAAGCTCCAAATCAATAAAACAAACCGGCCCTTGTACGGCTTTCACCATCTCCCTGCACAACGCAATAAACGTGCGGCTTGCTCCACTAATTTTCAACAAATTAAAGAGGCCTTTAATTATGTTTTGGTCACAAAAACATATGGGCTGCTACACACACACTGTCTCCTAACAGCTTAAGTCATTTCAACAATAGAGGAATATGTTAATATATACATGTCTCCTGGCAGCTTAAGTCATTTCAACAATAGTGGAATGTTATATATATATATATATATATATGTGTGTGTGTGTGTGTGTGTTTTCACATGTGCATTGCATGTCTCACTACAGTAATATTTAAAAACTTTCCTCCCATGTTTAAGAGATATACAAGGCTTTAATTTATGGAAAAGAGACGGATAAAACTATCACGACAATATATATCATATGACCAATAAAATTTAGATGGTGTTTAATGACGAATATGGATGCAAAGTTCATGTTAGAGGTTTCTGTAAAATTAGAATCTAACCTAGTTTCTAGATAAAGTCAATATAGTTCATCACAGCAAGTAAAATTTTAGCCTTCATGAATTAAAAATCCTAAAATATTGTGTTCTCACACACAGACACATACACACCCTCCCCACAAAAAAAAAGGGAAAAGGAAAAAGAAAAAGAAAAGAAAAACAAAACTAATCATATCATAATTATATGCTTTCCTAATTACCTTTTATATATAGATGTTTATATATAGCCAAGTCATTATAATTAAGCCAACCAGCCTTATCTCAGTCGGTATCAATTTCCGCTTCGATATGAAAGGTCGTAAGGCCGGTTGATTACAAAATAAAAATTAACAAAATTACTTTTCTTACCGTGACTTGTCTATCCAAAAGTTTACCCAAAAGACGGTGCTGTGGGTCCTACCACATTGTCTTTTGGATAAACTTTTGGGTAGACAAATTGTGGTGGGAAAAAACTTCTAGCACAAAATAAGTTGCATTTATTTTCCTCAGCCGCATGGTTTGGTTTGCCATGCATGCCTGCGTCTCTGTATCCTTAGCTCAAACCACATGCCGACATAAAACCCTATAAATACAGCAGACAAACGCCATCATGTAGACAAGCTATATACACCTAAGTTGCCAACTACAATTAAGACATGGCGTTATCCAATGCTTGCTTTGCTTCCACCCTAGGGCTAATCAGTGCCTCCATTGATCCAGCTCTTGGGACCTTCATCAGGACACCCAAGTTGCTGAGAGCTAGGGTTGTGGTTCCTCGGGTTGCCGTCAAACCGACGGCATGCACGAGGCGAACGGCGAATTACGAGCCCAGCTCATGGGACTACCTCTCTTTCCAACAACAAGCACTTGGTATCGATGACATGGTAAGACAACCGAAATCCTGCCCATATATATGTTTGAGTTTACTCGTATGCTACCTGCTAGATAAACAACATGGACAAATTATTTGGTATACCGAGTACAAAGTAGCTAATCATGAAAAATAAAGTGATGCGGATTTCAGGCATCTCTCTTATAGCTTTGCACAATTGCACAGCCCATGATGACATCTCTTTCTTATGGCCAGTGTCAGTAGTAAGCCGGTATTCTGGTCGTTATCGATCGACATACACTACTACAAATAAGGGTTGTCCCTACGGATTTATCGGTAGGGGCAACCCACTGTCCCTACGGATATATACGTAGGGGCGAAAAAAGACCCCGTAGGTGCAAAGGCCGCAGGTGCAAGTTGAGGCCCTGAACTTGCCCCTACGGACAAATTCATGCCCCTACGGATATCTCGGTAGGTGTTATAGCCCTTACGGAGTACCCCGTAGGGATAATAAAATCATATATGTAATTTTTTTTTTTGAATATATTGTATATACCTACGGATATATCCGTAGGTCCTTTTTCTACCCCTACGGATACCTCCGTAGGGGATATAAACTAGCCCCTACGGATAAGCCCGTAGGGGCTACTCCCAACACCCTGCACTGAGACCGGGGTGAAAAATATCAGGAAACCTGATATTTTGCCCCTACGAATTTATCCGTAGGGGATAAACAGTGGCCCCTACGGACATATCCGTAGGGGCACCCCCAACACCCTGCACTGATATCAGGTGGGAAAATATCAGGTTTCCTGATAGTTTGCCCCTACGGATAACTCCGTAGGGGCAGCATATGTACCTACGGCTTAATCCGTAGGTACATATTGTCTGTATTTTTTTTTTAAAAATGGGCTGCTAGATTTTTTCCCGCCCTGTGCACAATACTATATACATCAATTAAATCATATATTGCAGTATTCATAATCACATCTCACGCATATATATAATATACAAAAGAAACCCAAAAACTGAATATGATATAAATACAAACCAATATCAATATCGTTTCAAAATGTAGTACAATGTGATATAAATACATGTTTCAAAAAATAAGAACCAAAAAGCTACCCTAGTTCGGTCCAGCTCCACCTCCGAATAACGTTAGAATAACGCGCGCCTGCTCCTCGGTCAATACACTCTGCAATGCTACATATAAGGGAGTCTGAGCGGCATGTGGAGCTGGCGATGTGGTCTGCGCAGCCGCCGTCGAGGTAGTCGCTTGCGGAGCCGCGGCTGCGGGAGTCTGAGTGGGCGGTGGAGCTACAGGAGCTGTCTGCGGAACCGCAGCCGATGTAGTAGCTTGCGGAGCCGCAGCCGAAGGAGATGCATGTGGAGGCTCGGCCGATCTACCCTGTCGCGTCTGGACATAACGTGTGTAAGAAGCGTGTAAGAACTGTGTATTATTCGAATTCGTTTCATTATTAAGTTATTTCGAAACCCTGTTTGGATATCTAGTTTGGAAAAGCGTTGTTTATTTTAATTACATATGTATGTATGATTAATCAAACTTAAGTCTAAAACCAAATAAGCTCAAGCTACGTACTAATTATGGATATGTTGATATGTATATTATATGAAATGATATTTTACTGCAAAGTAGTATACATACCAGCATCTCCTTCAACTCCTGAACGGTGGCCCTCAAGCTATCCAGTTCCTGATGGACATGCCGGTCACTGGAGACGGAGGAAGTAACCGCCGGGGTGGAGTCCAACCTCATATGGGCCCTGCTAGGGCCCAATCCCCGGCCTCTCTCCCAACCTCCGTGGTGCCCTCCGTATGCGGCGTCCAGAACTGGGGTCAGCAGCCTCGGATCGTTCTGTCCGGTAAAATCGATCCCCGAGGCCTGGGCCTGCTCAACCACCCGCTCCTACACCCACATTAAGCAGTAAAGTATAAGTATAAAATTTAAACTTGAACCTTCCAAAACTAAAATTTCAAATTTGGGTAGAAAAAATATTAACACTTACGCAGTACTCCTGGGTAGCGACGTCGGGACATCGAAGCTCGCCCGTGGCGGGATCTGTCGAGGTGCCGTGGACGGCAAGATATGCGGACAGCACGCTCGGTGTACCACCTGACGCCACGGTCCGAGATGTCTGCAATATTAGAAAGTAACTCTTAATATTAGAAATATTAGAGAATAACTCTTAATATTGCAGAATATTAGAGAATAACTCTTAATTTACCGATAACTCCATGGCTTGAGTAATGTTCCTCGAGCCACCTGTGTAAGTGGGGCGACCCCTCTTCGCCGACTTCCTGTTCTCCGTATTCTGAGCGGCCTGTTTCTGCACAACGCATTAACATTTAGTTTTCTAATTAAGAAACACAAAGAAATAAATTATATCATAAATAATGAATTAAATTTAAAATACATACTTGTTTGCGTTCGGAGTCGAAATAAGCGCACAATAGAGGCCATGTCTCTACGTCGACTCTCGCAAACGCCGGAGTAGATAGGAGGGCCGCTCTCTCTGCCTCGGGGGTCGCTATCCACAGGGAGTAGCAGTCGGCCTTCAGCTCATTCCTGTTGTATCGGACCTTGGCCTGCATGTTCTTCATCAGGCCATTGTACAGAGCATGAAGGTCGAGCACCCTCCCCGAGTGATCAGGGTCGGCTACAGGCTGAAAATCGTAATCCAACTGAAAATACAAAAAAAAACATTGTTATTAGATTGCAAGTGTTAATAATAAATATATTGGATAGATCAAATGAAAATATATATTAATACATACCCGAGCCTGATCAAAGAAGAGGGCGAATGAGCGCTGGTGCTGCTCGCCCCACTCAACGTGAAGTGGATAGTTCTTCACGATCCGGCTCTCGTCCCCCAAATACCGGCCGAACCTCTCGGCATGAGGACCGGTATAGCGATAGTCAAGGGTAAAAAATAGGGGGAATGCTGCCTCCCCCCTAGCTCTATCAGGCCTCAGCCTATGGGACTGATTCGGGCCTCGAGTCCCCCTCTGAGGATGGAGAGGCCCTGCGTCTGCACGAAATATCAAGACAATCAATAATAAGACAAAGTTGTATTAAGAAATCAAGGTTAAACAAAAATTCAAGTGTGATATATACCTCCGGTGATTAGCGCACGAGCCTGGGCCCGAGCAGCAGCACGAGCGGGACGATAGTTCCTCCGGTGAGGAACAACCGGGGTCCCGGACCCGGACGCATCCCCTCCAACTATAAAATAAACATCGACGCTAAATCTCCATGAAGTTCATATTTATTCTATATAGCATATGTAAAATAAATAAATATTTTAAATTTATTCATACTAACCTGCAGACGATGTGGAGGGTATGGAAGCGGCAGGAGTGGCCCCTGTGGAAGGTGTGGACGCACCACCTATAATTAGACAATTAAAAATAGATTTTATAAGTAATTGCAAAAAGAATGTGTAGATCAATAATATAACGTTCTAAATCAATATGCATGAACTATAGGACATATAAACATACCCGCAGGTGCGGTGGTGTCACCACCTACAGCTAGACAATAATAAAAATTGCTAAGTAAGAGCAAAAGGAATGTGTATATTTATGATATAGCATTCTAAATCAATATGCATACACTATATGATATATAAACATACCTGGAGGAGCGGGGGTGGCCTCTGTCCCAGATGTGGACGCAGGACCAACAACTAGACAATTAAAAATAGATTTTATAAGTAATTGCAAAAAGAATGTGTAGATCAATAATATAACGTTCTAAATCAATATGCATGCACTATAGGACATATAAACATACCCGCAGGTGCGGTGGTGTCACCACCTACAGCTAGACAATAATAAAAATTGCTAAGTAAGAGCAAAAGGAATGTGTATATTTATGATATAGCATTCTAAATCAATATACATACACTATATGATATATAAACATACCTGGAGGAGCGGGGGTGGCCTCTGTCCCAGATGTGGACGCAGGACCAACAACTAGACAATCAAACATTGACAATATAAGTAATTTTGACATAAACATGCATGAATATCTGTAATATTACATTGAAAATGGATATGCGTGCAGTATACCTGGAGGTGTGGCAAAATCCACACGGAAGGAGGCATCCGAAGGGGTCTCCGATCTGGGTGCAAGACCGGCCCTCTGAAGCTCCCTACGGAGCTCTCCGGGCGGCAGAACCGCTCTGCCTCTGCCGCGGCTGGAGCTCCTACCGCCCCTCGCTGCTCCCGACATCGTCATCAAATCTAGATAAACGGTTCGTGGACGCATTAGACAATCATTAAAAGTATTGACTATATATGATCTAGAGCGTAAAATGTGAAGTAATAATATAACATTACTGATAACCTTTTTCGTTTCGTGGGCGCATCATACATATCTACTTGGATTTCATCGTCGATGTCATTTCTAACCCACGTAACTTCATGATCGGTCGAAGACAACCCGTCCTTCGAAACAGACGGTCGGAGCACTTTAAGCCTTCTCTCTTCTTCGTCCTCATCGCTGTCCTCGTGTTCTGGGACATCGTAGACATCTCTAGGTTTCCATCGGCATACAACACTCCACCCCGGATGCTTCAAACACTGTGAGTAGTATACTTGGAACGCTTGGTTCGGAAAGATAAACGGATCGTCCTGACCGTAAAATCGAAGTGTGTTCACACTGGTCAATCCATATTCATCTTTCCAAGTCCCAAGACTGCTTCTCCACCTGTCTGTATCGGTTCGCGGATCGTACCAAGTACAGAGGAATATATAAAAGGGTTCTGATCGTCCGGGATAGTGGATGCCGAGTATACAATTTAAGTACCCATGGTAAATCACACCGTCCGATCCTACCGTCGCAATCCCACTATTCTGAGTGATTCTAGATGTTTCTATGTCCTTAACTTCGAATTTGTATCCAAGGACACCAAATCCTTTGCAATGTGCAACCTCCATACTAGGAAATTGAGCTAAACATCTTGAATCACTCTCAAATGATGCAGACAAGTTCGGATCGTGGATCTAACAAAACAAATTTTACGATAAATACATAACGATACAAGTTTAGATTAAAACTGATAGCAATAAAATGTAATTCGAATAACTTACATGCTCTGTGACCCAATCACAAAAATTATCCTGATGGTATTTTTCCAAACGCTCTTCGTTCCAATCAGGATGCCCCTCACGTACCTCGTTAAAATGAGTTCTGTTTTCGACAAATAATTGTGACATTAATATTATGTCATTTCATACACACACAAACACAGATATAACAATTAATCCAAAAGAACTTACTCTCTAATTTGTTCAAGACATACGCAATTAAGCAAGATAAACCGGTATATCTTGTTGATAAACATAGTGTCTACCCTCTTATACTCGGCTTTACCATATGGCCCGTCTTGAATTCTTCGTGGTCGGTTAAGCCTTGTCTCAATGTTCTCGTCCAGATAGCGGGAACAAAATGTGGTTGCTTCATCAAGAAGATAACCTTGTATGATAGAACCCTCTGGTCGATTTTTATTGCGTATATACTTCTTAAGAGTGTAAAGGTACCTAATGAGAATATGTTGAATAAATAAACACGGGCATACATGACAAAAATAAATTTATAAATTGCGCGAAACGAAAAATTACACGTACCTCTCGACGGGATACATCCATCGATATTGTACCGGTCCGGCTAACTTCGCCTCAGTTGCAAGATGAACCGTCAAGTGTATTATGATATCGAAGAATGACGGTGGGAAAATACGCTCAAACTTGCAAAGTATCAACGCAATAGAATTTTCTAGTTTATCCAGCGTCGCAACCTCCAGCGTTTTAGCACACAACTCCCTGAAAAAACAACATAGGTCGTTGATTACTAGACCAACCGAGTCGGGGAGAGAAGTCCTGAGGGCTAATGGAAGAAGGTGCTCCACGATAACATGATGGTCATGACTTTTCAGCCCATCGATCTTGCCCTTCACAATTTTTATTTTCTTGCTGAATGATCCTGAGAAACCTGTGGGGACTTTCAAATCATGCAACACCTGCAGGAATCTTTTCTTCTCCGGTTGTGACATATGATAAGCGGCATTGGGAAGTACAAACTTGCCCGGTTTACCCGCTACCGGTTTAGGGTGCAGTTCACTTCTTATTCCCCACTCTTGTAGATCCATCCGGGCATTCATGTTGTCTTTCGATTTCCCGTCTTTACACAGAAGCAAGTTAAGTATGTGCTCTGATACTCCCTTCTCTATATGCATGACGTCCAGACAATGACGCACTGAATTTGTAGACCAGTACGGAAGCTCGAAGAAAATGCTTAACTTGTTCCAATATTGTGGTTTGACCTGTCTCGTCGGATCCATCCCGAAGGTCACGTTATTGTAACCATCCCATTTAGCAGTCACGTCCTCTCCGGACAATGGGGATGGAGGCCCAAGAAGCTCCTGATGACCATCAAAGTGAACCGTGTCTAACCTATAGGGGTGGTCTGGAGGCAGAAAACATCGATGGCCGCAATAACAAACCTTCCTGCTAAAATTCAAAAATTTTGATGTTGTGTGTTCATGGCAATGAGGACATGCTTTGTGACCATGTACGGACCAACCTGAAAGCATTCCATACGCAGGAAAGTCATTAATTGTCCATATTAAAGCCGCACGCAGTATGAAGGTTGTATTTGTGTTTGAATCATATGTCTCTATACCATCAATGAACAAAGTTTTCAGCTCCTCAATCAGAGGTCGGAGATAGACGTCGATATTGTTCCCCGGTGAGTTTGGTCCGTCGATAAGAAGAGGCATCATAAAGTATGATTGGTCCATAGCCAACCAAGGCGACAGATTATAAATTATCATTACAACGGGCCATGTACTGTGACTTCCAGCCATATAGTTGAATGGGCAGAAGCCATCGGCAGCCAGTCCGAGCCGGACATTGCGAGGATCGCTACTGAATATTGCGTGCCTCCTATCGAAATCCTTCCATGCCGGTGAATCTCTTGGATGGCTCATTTTTCCATTTTCGCTTGGAGGAGCATGGTGATGCCAAATCATTGCCTCGGCTGTTTTCTTGCACCTGAATAGCCTCTGTAGCCTCTGTGTTATGGGAAAATATCGTGCTATCTTCACAGGTATATCATACTTCTTATCCGAATCTTTCGGCTTATATCTGGCCTCTCCGCATGTTGGACACTCTTTCAAATCTGAATTCTCTTTCCGGTACAACACGCAATTTTTAGGACATGCTTGAATCTTCTCGCACTTTAGACCCAAATCAGACATCATTTTCTGGGCTTCGTACCAGCTTTCGGGCACATTATTTCCCGGAGGCATAGAATCTTTCAAGAACGAAAGAAGCATTGTGAATGACTTGTTGCTCCATCCATTTAGGCACTTAATTTGGAAAAGTTGGACGAACCATGAGAGGGTGGAATACTTCGCATTCTCATAAATTGGTTTCCTAGCATCATTCATGAAATTTTCATATTTATCCGCACGCGGTCCTTGACCGGAAGGAATGTCATCTTCGGTACGAATAGATTCACCTAGGGCAGCCTCTACCATATCCTCCATTTCTTCTGATGGAAATAAATTTCCGTATCCTGCCGTATTACCGAATTCTTCTTCTTCTCCTGCCGCATTATCGTGTTCTCCTTCTTCTACCGCAGTACTGCATTCTTCTCCTTCCCCGTGATATTTCCAAGTTGAATAAAGTCTAGTAAACCCATGTTTTACAATATGAAGCTCTGCCAATTCTACCTTCTGCCAGTACTTATTGCCACATCTATCGCACGGACAGAGAATCTTCTCTATTATGATCTTATTATGTGCTCGTGCAAATTCAAGGAAAGCAGCAACTCCTGCGACAAACTTAGGTTGCATACGTTGTTTCCAATCCACATACATCCAGTCCTTAACTCTGACGTACTCATGGGCCATGTTAGACTGAATAACATATAAATTGTAGGTTATGCTGACTATATTGAGAAATATAAGAACGGGATAGTTGCTGACAAAGGAGAAAATCCATGTATATGCTTTGTGTGTGCGTTTGTCGTTGAAAAGAATAAATTATCGCACGTTATGTTGACCGATAGACGGGGACTAAGTGGCGCTTTTAGTTTCATATATGGGTATCGATGGGAATATGAAGGTTTCATATTATCATATATTGGTTTTAACCCGAACATCTCGAATCGCTCTCTGATTATGCGTTTGTATGTATGTGTTCCGGCTGTCGGGGGTAGGCTTTTATCCCATTAAGAATGTATAGAGCGAACGCCCATCACTTGTGCTTTCAACCGTTTCGAGTAAATTTCGGCAGCACCTCCCCGCTGTTCTACGAGTACACTGTAATAGAATAGATAATCATTTCAAAGCTGTGAAACAACGTTGAAATGAACATCTAATCTATCTTTGTACACGGAGAACCAGCGGAAAGATACCGACGAAATATCTCGAAACGGATGAAAACACAAGTGAATGAAGGCGTTTGCTTTATACATTCTTAACTTGTCCACACGGGACAAATCTATGGGTTACCATACGATTGAATTTTCTCGTCGCGTAGACTATACGACGGTTGTTACTATCGAGCTATACTGTCCGATATTTAACAACCTTCGTATAGTTCTAGGTCACGACGAGCATCGCACGTATGTTAACCGATAGACGGGAACTAAGTGGCGCTTTTAGTTTCATATATGGGTATCGATGGGAATATGAAGGTTTCATATTATCATCGAGTATCATATATTGGTTTTAACCCGAACATCTCGAATCGCTCTCTAATTATGCGTTTGTATGTATGTGTTCCGGTTGTCGGGGGTAGGCTTCTATCCCATTAAGAATGTATAGAGCGAACGCCCATCACTTGTGCTTTCAACCGTTTCGAGTAAATTTCGGCAGCACCTCCCCGCTGTTCTCCGAGTACACTGTAATAGAATAGATAATCATTTCAAAGCTGTGAAACAACGTTGAAATGAACATCTAATCTATCTTTGTACACGGAGAACCAGCGGAAAGGTACCGACGAAATATCTCGAAACGGATGAAAACACAAGTGAATGAAGGCGTTTGCTTTATACATTCTTAACTTGTCCACACGGGACAAATCTATGGGTTACCATACGATTGAATTTTCTCGTCGCGTAGACTATACGACGGTTGTTAGTATCGAGCTATACTGTCCGATATTTAACAACCTTCGTATAGTTCTAGGTCACAACGAGCATCGCACGTATGTTAACCGATAGACGGGGACTAAGTGGCGCTTTTAGTTTCATATATGGGTATCGATGGGAATATGAAGGTTTCATATTATCATCGATATCATATATTGGTTTTAACCCGAACATCTCGAATCGCTCTCTAATTATGCGTTTGTATGTATGTGTTCCGGCTGTCGGAGGTAGGCTTCTATCCCATTAAGAATGTATAGAGCGAACGCCCATCACTTGTGCTTTCAACCGTTTCGAGTAAATTTCGGCAGCACCTCCCCGCTGTTCTCCGAGTACACTGTAATAGAATAGATAATCATTTCAAAGCTGTGAAACAACGTTGAAATGAACATCTAATCTATCTTTGTACACGGAGAACCAGCGGAAAGGTACCGACGAAATATCTCGAAACGGATGAAAACACAAGTGAATGAAGGCGTTTGCTTTATACATTCTTAACTTGTCCGCACGGGACAAATCTATGGGTTACCATACGATTGAATTTTCTCGTCGCGTAGACTATACGACGGTTGTTAGTATCGAGCTATACTGTCCGATATTTAACAACCTTCGTATAGTTCTAGGTCACGACGAGCATCGCACGTATGTTAACCGATAGACGGGGACTAAGTGGCGCTTTTAGTTTCATATACGGGTATCGATGGGAATATGAAGGTTTCATATCATCATCGAGTATCATATATTGGTTTTAACCCGAATATCTCGAGTCGCTCTCTAATTATGCGTTTGTTGTGCATTCGTGTTGTATGTGTAACATGATTTTAAACCATTGAGATCAAGATTGATAGAACTGATCATCCTACATTGCAATAGCATTCATCAACCAAAAACTATTATTGCAATGGTATACATCTATAACAATCAACAATTAAAACTATAAATATAGGATACTGATATCATAAAGCGTTATGAGACACCTCATCTGCCACGTGTCGTGATCATGGAAATCGCTAATATTGAGTTATGAGACACCTCATCTGCCATGTGTCATGGTTACATATTAGTTAGGGACACGGCTATTTGTGTGCGGCTGCACGCTTGTGCAAAGATTTGTAATGTTAAAAAAATGTGATTTTTTTTTATACATTGGAAAGAATGAATAGGAATTGATCTTTACATTGTTAACCTCTTTTAGTTTTTCTTTAGGAGCGGTCTCTCATATCTTAGTTGAAATATTTTCTATGTTTGTTATGGTCTTACTCTCACATAAACTATCAATATCATGCCACAAGAGAGTGAAAGAAATAGCATGCATGGTGTGTTCAATGTATGATAAACAAGTACACTTCTAATAGTTTTTAAATTTGAGAAGTCCAGAGTGTATGGAAGGAATTGAATAACAGAAGCATAAGGGGCACAACATTTTTTTCTTAAATTCTGGATACATTCTAAAATCTTCAACAGCAATTGGAGTGTATTTCGCTGTGAGAGACTCTTCAAAGAAATGGAGGAAGAAGCACTAAAGAAAAAAGAGAGAAAAATAAGAATATAAAGTTGAAACTAAATTTGAGCTATCCGCTGAAATCATAAAGCATAGGAAAGTTGATTGAGTCTTGATCTATTGCTCTTTCTTTGCATTATCTCGTATGTCCATTTATAGATTTTAATGCCACATGAGATGTATAATCTGTCAGCTCCCTATGGTTGTATTAATGTCAGCTCTTACACAATATGGATATCTGCCTTACCATTAAGACAACTATGGAATATGTTAATTTAAAATGTAAGGCTAGCTATCTATGTATTCTGAGGGACTGCTTGCATAGAACTTAGCTTGATCCTCTCAATTATTACACATAAATATGCTGACATGCCTCTCATAACCCTAACCCCAGCCCCACAGTAACCCTAACCCCAGCCCCAACCCTAACCCCAGCCCACCGTAACCCTAACCCAGCCCCACAGTAACCCTAACCCCAGCCCCACCGTAACCCTAACCCCAGCCCCACCCCAGCAGCAGCCGAACCCCAACCCTAACGCTACCCCGACCCCGACCCCGACCGCCACCGCGCCCCTGCCCAAACCCAACTCTCGCGCGCGCAACCCAGACCCAGCCATGAATAATCCAAAAATGCTTTAATTTACCTCGAGATTTATACCTGAACGGGTGCGCTGGTGGGCTGGAGCGACGACGGTGGCGAATTGGCGAAGAAACCGGCGGTGGCGACGACGGTGGCGACGAAACCGGCGGTGGCGACGACGGTGGCGACTCTGCCCAAAGACGGTGGCGACGCGACGGTGGCGATTTGGGGTTTTTCGCGCGCGTTTGAGGGAGAGAGAGAAAATGAGCGTAGACTTTTCGATCTGGCTTTATTTTAAAACGATATTTACTTGCCCCTACGGATATACCCGTAGGTTCTTTGTTTGCGGCTCCGTAGGGGCAAACACCAAATTAAGAATTAATATTTTTATTCTTGGACGTCAGTGCCCGTAGGGGCAACCTTTTAGCCCTACGGATTAATCCGTAGGGCCAAGTTAAATATGCCCCACGGGATATTTCCATCCGTAGGGGCAACCCCCTATTTTACTAGTGATATATACTAATTATTCCGATCAAGATCAAGTGGTGGTATATCAAACTATCAGTCAACAGTAAATACATATTAATTGGTTAACCGGTTTCCATATTATACTAGTATATTTAACAATATTTTATTATAAATAAAAAATATACAGGGTAAAATAACATTATATATTAATTTTAAGGTGAAAAGGAGCATGCACCCTGTAGGCCAAGGCATGTTTAGGCCACTGCGGGCTTCAAGGTTTTAATTGCAAAAGAACCCTAGGCCCGCGGTGCTCTGGCTCAGGCCACTGCAGGTCTCTTGACCTCTAATTTTAAATGTTATATATCATTACTGTTATATAAGGCAAAAGGAAGTGACCTCTAATTTTGAAATCAATTTGGTGATATAGTATTTCTATTTGCAAGAAAAATCAACTAAAAAATTCTGAAAAATGAAATAAAATTTCATAACCGCAACAATCAAGTTTGGTGGATGAAACATATTTTCTTTTCATTTTTCCTCTTAATAAAAGTTTTCCCACCAAAGCCAGTTTTCCCACCAACCGCCTGTTTTTGAAGAAATCCTTTCTGCTGTCTTAATTAATTAATTTGGTTTCTTTGCCTAATTTATTAAATAAGTGTGGCACATGAGCAAAACACTATATATAAGGTAAGATGAGCATAATTTACTTTCAAAGAAAAACTAGCTTAGTTATTTATGGATAATTACTCCCTTTACTTTTTATACATGGATAAAATAAGGATATATATTTTTTGTTATTTACAAGATTCTCTACTTTTATCTCTTGTTGTAAATGATAAAACAAATCCTTACTTTATGCATGAAAGAAGAGCAAATAGAGTAATTATCCACATGATATAACTAAATTGATTGTGCTTTGAGAGCACCTCATTTCTTTTCCAAAATCTCTAATTCAATACCATCTACCTTCTCCTTACTCTTCCAAATAGTGATCATAGATTTAAGTGGGTATAGATTTGGAAAAATGAAGAGAAAGAAAAGAAAATATTATGGTAGTCAATTAAATTTCTTAGAAGGATATTTTGCATTAAAAAAATTTTGATGGAAAAATTAATACCGTTGGGATTATTGGGGGCAAACTGCACATTTTTCCAGTATAGAAAGGTTTACCACTTTTAGGGCAAAAGTGAGAAGGGTTTCTACATCTTAGCCTTGTAGTTATTAACAAAAGTAATTTTGAAGAATTCAGACAATTTATTTCTTTCATCACTAGTAGGCGCGCATTAACCGTAGTAATTTATATTAAGGAGGACAATTCATATACGTTTATAATTAACAAGTCACAAAATACATCATAACTCACATTAGTAGTGTATATCGACGAGAACAATTCTTGATCATGTTTAATTAATTAACAAATCACAAAATATATCTTATAAAGTAACTAGTTAAGATTGGCATGAACAATTCTTGATGTTCAATTAACAATTCCAAAATATATCACCTTTTTATGATAAAAAAAATCCAACATATATCGAGAAGGAACGAACGTGTCCAAAAATTGTAAAGATATATAACATGCAGTGGAGTTGGTTTTCAATATGATATATCTGGATTTTTAATATGAATTTTGTAATATAATTAAGCTTATTGTTTTATAAATAGCAATGCAGTCAAACTTGTTAAGTCATATCGAATTGTATATCCTAGTCAAAACCAAAACAAGCCTTTTAGGGCCCGTCAAGATATGAAGTCGGGATAATCTGGTTCACTTCTAAGCAAAGCTAAGCGGAGGTACAGATTATGTAAACCCTAATTTATAAGGTTCTACCTCCAGGCAAAAAAAAAACAAATTAGCTAGCTATGGATGTTTGGTTTCGGAGTTAATTGACCTCCAAATTAAGTTGATGTTTTTATTCTTATTTTTTGGATTATAGAAAACTCTTGCTATCTCAATTTCGAAGAGTTTAGATAGTGGATGTTTTTCTAAACTCCAAAATGAAAACTATACCGATACATAAAAATGTGTTTTGGGAGTTAAATTTAGGTAACTTTACTACGGAAACTCGATTGTCCTGGGCTTAACTCCAGACCCAATCAGGCCCATAATAGTCTTGAGACTTTAAAAATTGGATTCATCTGAAGCTTAAGAACGTGGGCCATTAAAATTTGCAGGATCAAAAGCGGAATAAGATGAAAATTGAGGGGCTAAAGGAAGAAGCAAGGCATCTCTTGTATAATGAAAGTGAGCTAGGGGCCAAATTGGAACTAATTGATGCATTGCAACACCTTGGTTTGGCTCGTCATTTTCATGAGGAGATAAAAAACATTCTTGGGTCTATACCCATAAAGGATACATGCAGAAGCAGTGTAGCAGAAGACCTCCATGCCTCTGCTCTCCTCTTTAGACTCCTCAGAGAGAATGGCTTCCAAATCTCTCAAGGTATATTTTGATATGGAAAACACACATATTTATAAACAAGAAGTTCAATTCTTCAATTATTATTGAGTTGTAGTGTGAAATGTCCCTTCCATCTGCATCTGCACGCATGCATGCTTGATGAGTCGCCATGCATTGTTCTTCCAGGGTACAAGAGCTCCGCCTGAGTCGCCCTAGTTATTCTAACAAGTTGTTACTTGTATGGTCTCAGATATTTTCAATGCCTTCAAAGACGACAAGGGCCATTTCAAGGAAAGCATCTGCAATGACCCCAAAGGAATGCTGAGTTTGTATGAAGCTTCACATCTTGCTTTTGAAGGTGAAGAAACATTGGAAGGTGCAAGAATTTTCACAACTAAACATCTGAAAGAGCTCAAAGACCCACAAATCGACGGCGCTTTGGAGCTGCCATTGCATTGGAGGTGTCCGAGGCTGGATGTCAAACGGTACGTAGAGGGATATGAGAAAGAAGGGAATGTAGATCCCGTTCTCCTTCGACTCGCAAAGCTCGATTTTAACATGGTGCAAAGCACGCATCAAGAGGAACTCAAGAGACTGGCAAAGTAAGACACATGAAATTTTCGTATACGCGTTTTTGCATAATTGATATTAATTCAAGAATCTTTTCCTAAAAGCATTCGCTCTTCTCAGGTGGTTGGAAAACCTCGGTGTTGCTGAAATATTAACGTTCGCCAGAGATCGACTAGTGGAATGTTTCTATTTTGGATCAGGAATTGTATCTGAGCCAGAGCTTGGATATTGCAGAGAGGAAACAACTAAAGCAATTGATATAGTTACAAAACTCGATGATCTCTATGACATTTATGGATCACTCGACCAACTTGTGCTCTTCACTAATGCTATAAACAAGCAAGCATAACAACTTTGACTTCTCTTTTATGGCTTACGCAAATCCTATGAGGGAATAAGCTTAACAAATTTAATTTCTTTAGTGCTTAATTAGGTGGGATATCAATGCAACAGAAGGGTTTCCAGAATACTTAAAGACTTGTTACTCTATTGTTTTTGATTCAACTAATGAAATCGCTGATAATATCGAAAGCGGAGATGGAGTAAATGTTCTCTCATGTCTGAAAAGAGCGGTAAGATACTTAAACTTTATAAATTGCGTAATTGCAATATATATTGTATAGCTTCTTTTTATTGTTGTTGAATTTGCATCATTGCACTACCATATAAGATTAATTGATTAGAAAGCGAATTTGTATTATCCCACGACTATATAAAATTGGAGGGTAAGGAGTATACATTAACATGGTAGGAAATTTTATAGGGAGGCATCTCTTCAAGTCAAAAAGTATCAAAAATTATATGAAATTTAACATAATACACATGTTTCAATAATTGAGTAGATCCCTCATCCCTATGCCTAAGACAGTAGTAGCTGATCCTGAACCTCCTGTAAGGAAGGACACAATTTATACTAGAAGTTTTATGAACATGAGTTTTCAAACATAAATAAATTTCCAAGAAAAATGATTTATCATTTCACACCAAAGTGTTAAAAATTTAATTTACTAACATGTTGATGTCATATATTAGAAAAAAGATGCCCGTTTTTCTATTTTGATATAATTAGATAATTTGAAATTGCAATTCTTAAATATGAAGTCCTAACAAAACATTGATGCCAAAAAATTATTTGAACCAGTTTAAGATAAATAAGAGGCTATAAGCAAACATAAATATGAAACTTTTTAGAGAGGCTACAATCATAAAAGGCCCAAAAACAAAGGAGTTTCCAAGAATCGACACCCCTAGCTCTAAGTTCTCTCTTGAAAGACCAAACCAATTTGACCAAGCTTGCAATTGTTAAAATTTCAACTCCAATATATTTGTTAACAAAAATTACCTATATATATGTATATCAAACTTCAAAATCCAGGTAAGACAGCCGCCTATATTCTTCGCCTCTTAACTATCCAATAAATTATTAATACCTTTTTATAATTTCAGTGGGCAGATCTATGCAACAGCTTCTTAGTAGAGGCAAAGTGGCACCATGCAGGTTACTTTCCTACGCTTGAAGAATATTTGGATAATGCTTGGATTTCTTCATCAGGGCATGTCCTTTTAACCTATGTTGTAAGCTTATCACCACAAAAAGAAGAAGCAATGCAATGCTTAGAGAGTTCTCAGAGTTTTTCCAAATATTCATCGATGATATTTCGGCTTTGCAATGATTTAGCAACTTCTGCCGTGAGCACTTCCAATTATATATTTTCCTTTTTTTATTTGGAATCCTTGTCCAAGTTTAGGAACATTAATCATGCATGATTAATTATGCCGTTTCCATTTCTAATATATATATATATATATATATATATATATATACATACATGTTTGCAGGCAGAAATTGAAAGAGGTGATGCTCCGTCATCTATACTTTGCTATATGCATGAAAATGGTGTCACTGAAGAAACTGCACGCGAAGAAATAAAAAACTTAATTCGAGAAACGTGGAAAAAGTTGAACAAAGAAGTTGCTGATTGTGGTCCATTTTCAAGATCTTTGGTCAATGCGGCCATAAATCTCGCAAGAATATCACATTGCACGTACCAAACCGGAGATGGTATCGGAGCTCCGGATGAAGAGAAGAAAACTCAAATCAAATCAACATTTCTTGAGCCGGTAACAACAACTTGAAGGATGCATGCTGATAATAGTAATTCTAAGATTTCCTGTGTAATTTTGGAAACAGGAAAAATGATTTTTTCTACTGTTAGAATTATCATTTACCATGCTTTGTTGCTTACATATTTTTATGAACGTGTGCTCAGTTGAATCTTCAATAAAGTCAATGTAGAATTTCTCCATAGCAGTTATCTTAATTGTTGGCTTTATGTGAAAGAAATGATTGGAACCGGCAAGGGATTCTTATTTCAAAAATTTGACCTAAGGTTATAGATCTTCTTAATTAGTGGTAGGGTCCGTTCGGTTGGGCTGTTGCGAAAAAAGATTTTAGCAAATTGCTATTAAAGAAACCTCTTTAGGCAAAAGTGTTGTTGTAAAATGTGATTTTTGATTTGAAAAGCTGTTTGGTCCAAAAAACAGTTAGAAGTTGCAGAAGTGTTGTTGACTGTTTATATGACCATAAAGGTCTCATTTTTCTTAATATTTGAAATAAATCAGTGGAAAAAACATCAATTTTTAATTTATAATTTATTTTCAAAAGATTCACAGAGATAAAAATATCTGCACAAAAATATTTCATATCCATCCTTTTAATATATGGATTATTCGTCGAAGCACTACTAAAATAGGGGGTTGCCCCTACGGATATTGAAATCCGTAGGGGCAGATTTATGCTGGCCCTACGGATTAATCCGTAGGGCTAGAAGGTTGCCCCTACGGGCCAAGACGTTCAAGAATAAAAATATTAATTCTTAATTTGGTGTTTGCCCCTACGGAGCCGCAAACCAAGGACCTACGGACAAATCCGTAGGGGCAACTAAATAGCGATTTAATAAAGGGCACAGATCGATCGCCTATGCCCCTTATCTCTTTCTCTCTCTCCATCTCTCGATCGCGCGCGAACCAAAATCCCCAAATCATTCCCGCCGTTCTCGTCGTCGCCACCGCCGTTCTCATCGACACCACCGCCGTTCAGGTTAGTAAATCTTCAACTAAATTAAACAAATTTTTGATTATTTAGGGCTAGGGTTCATGGCCGGGGTTGCGGTTGGAGTTGGGGTTGCGGTTGGGGTTGGGGTTGGGGTTAGGGTTAGGGTTGGGGTTCGGCTGGGGCTGGGGCTGGGGTTAGGGTTTGGCTTAGGGTTGGGGTTTAGCTGGGGCTGGGGTTAGGGTTAGGTTAGGGCTGGGCTGGGCTGGAGCTGGGGCTGGGCTGGGGCTGGGGTTAGGGTTAGGTTAGGGTTGGGGCGGGGCTGGGCTGGGGCTGGATCTAGGGTTAGGGTTTGGCTTAGGGTTGGGGTTGGGGTTTAGCTGGGGCTGGGGCTGGGGCTGGGGTTAGGGTTAGGTTGGGGCTGGGCTGGGCTGGGGCTGGGGCTAGGGTTAGGTTGGGGTTGGGGTGGGGCTGGGTCTGGGGTTAGGGTTAGGTTGGGGTTGAGGTTTGCTAAATTTGGCAAAGCAGAGAGGAATTTCCAGCAATTTTAGCCTAGTTTGATTACTAAAATTATTGTTGATCGAGAAAATCTTGGGTCCTTCTAATCAAACATTGTTTGTTACTATATGTCAACGAGTACTGATAAAAGAAAAACCGATTTCAAGTGGAAATTAGGTATGAACAATGTTCTAATATAATTTGTATTTCTTGCCATCATCAAACATATAAAAGTACTAATATGAAATGGAAAATAAATAAATAAATAATCAAAGCATTGGCATGTATGTAAAATTTCTTGTTACTTTTTCTTGGTTGCCCAACTTTGAAAATTCTATCTATTAAATTAGACATACTCTAAAAAAAATGATATTGCAAGAATTTGACTTGGTGGAGACTTGCATCATTAATAGAAATATGAAAGTGTAAGGACGTTCTTTACCTTCGATAGGGTTCGGTTGGGGTGGGGTTGGGGCTAGTTAGGGCTTGGGTTTCATCACCTGATATAGCGAAATACAAAGCGTACTTCAGTACACCCGACCTCATTGAGTTTCTTATTGAAGTTCCCGGTCAAACGGCATATGCATATTTTTATTCGCCATGAAATCCCAATTATCAAGCTACCGAGAACGAAAAGCCACCTTTGTTAGTCGAAAGTCATGGTAATAGACTTGTCATTATAGATCATAGTCAATTGTTTTTCCTATCATTTTCTTGATCCAGATGCTAATCAACTTGTTAATTTGTTACTGTTTTTATAACGTATTTGTCTATATTTGTTGACAGTGGCATTTCTTTTGGATGAACATGTTTTTTTGATGCATGTTTCAGTCATGTGAATTCATATGTTGTGTATAACGCTTTATGATATCAGTATCCTACATTTGTAGTTTTAATTGTTGATTGTTATAGATGAATGCCATTGCAATAATAGTTTTTGGTTGATGAATGCTATTGCAATGTAAGATGATCAGTTCTATCAATCTTGATCTCAATGGTTTAAAATCATGTTACAAATATAACAAGAATACACACAAACGCATCATTAGAGAGTGATTCGAGATATTCAAGTTAAAACCAATATATGATACTCGATGATAATATGAAACCTTCATATTCTCATCGATACTCATATATGAAACTAAAAGCGCCACTTAGTCCCCGTCTATCGGTTAACATACGTGCGATGCTCGTCGTGACATAGAACTATACGAAGGTTGTTAAATATTGGACGGTATAACTCGATACTAACAACCGTCGTATAATCTACGCGACGAGAAAATTCAATCGTATGGTAACCCATAGATTTGTCCCGTGTGGACAAGTTAAGAATGTATAAAGCAAACGCCTTCATTCACCTGTGTTTTCATCCGATTCGAGATATTTCGCCGGTACCTTTCCGCTGGTTCTCCGTGTACAAAGATAGATTAGATGTTCATTTCAACGTTGTTTCACAGCTTTGAAATGATTATCTATTCTATTATAGTGTACTCGGAGAATAGCGGGGAGGTGCTGCCGAAATTTACTCGAAACGGTTGAAAGCATAAGTGATGGGTGTTCGCTCTATACATTTTTAATGGGATAGAAGCCTACCCCCGACAGCCGGAACACACACATACAACAAGAATACACAACAAACGCATAATTAGAGAGTGATTCGAGATGTTCAAGTTAAAACCAATATATGATACTATGAAACCTTCATATTCTCATCGATACTCATATATGAAACTAAAAGCGCCACTTAGTCCCCGTGTATCGGTTAACATACGTGCGATGCTCGTCGTGATATAGAACTATACGAAAGTTGTTAAATATCGGACAGTATAGCTCGATATTAACAACCGTCGTATAGTCTACGCGACGAGGAAATTCAATCGTATGGTAACCCATAGATTTGTCCCGTGTGGACAAGTTAAGAATGTATAAAGCAAACGCCTTCATTCACTTGTGTTTTCATCCGTTTCGAGATATTTCGTCGGTACCTTTCCGCTGGTTCTCCGTGTACAAAGATAGATTAGATGTTCATTTCAACGTTATTTCACAGCTTTAAAATGATTATCTATTCTATTACAGTGTACTCGGAGAACAGCGGGAAGGTGCTGCCGAAATTTACTCGAAACGGTTGAAAGCATAGGTGATGGGTGTTTGCTCTATACATTCTTAATGGGATAGAAGCCTACCCCCGACAGCCGGAACACACACATACATCAAGAATACACAACAAACGCATAATTAGAGAGTGATTCGAGATGTTCAAGTTAAAACCAATATATGATAATATGAAACATTCATATTCTCATCGATACTCATATATGAAACTAAAAAGCGCCACTTAATCCCCGTCTATCGGTTAACATACGTGCGATAATTTATTCTTTTCAACGACAAACGCACACACAAAGTATATACACGGCTTTTCTCCTTTGTCAGTAACTATCACGTTCTTATATTTCTCAATATAGTCAGAAAGCCTACAATTTATATGTTATACAGTCTAACATGGCCCATGAGTACGTCAGAGTTAAGGACTGGATGTATGTGGATTGGAAACAACGTATGCAACCTAAGTTTGTCGCAGGAGTTGCTGCTTTCCTTGAATTTGCACGCGCGCATAATAAGATCATAATATAGAAGATTCTCTGTCCGTGCGATAAATGTGGCAATAAGTACTGGCAGAAGGTAGAATTGGTAGAGCTTCATATTGTAAAATATGGGTTTACTAGACTTTATACAACTTGGAAATATCACGGGGAAGGAGAAGAATGCAGTACTGCGGCAGAAGAAGAAGGAGAACAACAATAATGCGGCAGGAGAAAAAGAAGAATTCGGTAATGCGGCAGAAGGAGAAGACGGTAATTTATTTCCATCAGAAGAAATGGAGGATATGGTAGAGGCTGCTCTAGGTGAATCTATTTGTACCGAAGATGACATTCCTTCCGGTCAAGGACCGCGTGCGGATAAATATGAAAATTTCATGAATGATGCTAGGAAACCAATTTATGAGAATGCGAAGTATTCCACCCTCTCATGGTTCGTCCAAATTTTCCAGATTAAGTGCATAAATGGATGGAGCAATAAGTCATTCACAATACTTCTTTCGTTCTTGAAAGATTCTATGCCTCCGGGAACTAATGTGCCCGACAGCTGGTACGAAGCCCAGAAGATGATGTCTGATTTGGGTCTAAAGTGCGAGAAGATTCAAGCATGTCCTAAAAATTGCGTGTTGTACCGGAAAGAGAATTCAGATTTGAAAGAGTGTCCAACATGCGGAGAGGCCAGGTATAAGGCGAAAGATTCTGATAAGAAGCCTGATATACCTGTGAAGATAGCACGATACTTTCCCATAACACAAAGGCTACAGAGGCTATTCAGGTGCAAGAAAACAGCCGAGGCAATGATTTGGCATCACCATGCTCCTCCAAGTGAAGATGGAAAAATAAGCCATCCAAGAGATTCACCGGCATGGAAGGATTTCGATAGGAGGCACACAATATTCAGTAGCGATCCTCGCAATGTCCGGCTCGGACTGGCTACTGATGGCTTCTACCCATTCAACTATATGGCTGGAAGTCACAGCACATGGCTCGTTGTAATGATAATTTATAATATGTCGCTTTGGTTGGCTATGGACCAATTATACTTTATGATGCCTCTTCTTATCAACGGACCAAACTCACCGGGGAACAATATCGACGTCTATCTCCGACCTCTGATCGAGGAGTTGAAATCTTTGTTCATTGATGGTGTAGAGACATATGATGCAAACACAAATACAACCTTCATACTGCGTGCGGTTTTAATGTAGACAATTAATGACTTTCCTGCGTATGGAATGCTATCAGGTTGGTCCGTACATGGTCACAAAGCATGTCCTCATTGCCATGAACACACAACATCGAAATTCTTGAATTGTAGCAGGAAGGTTTGTTATTGCGGCCATCGACGTTTCCTGCCTCCAGACCACCCCTATAGGTTAGACACGGTTCACTTTGATGGTCATCAGGAGCTTCTTGGACCTCCATCCCCATTGTCCGGAGAGGACGTGACTGCTAAATGGGATGGTTACAATAACGTGACCTTCGGGATGGATCCGACGAAACAGGTCAAATCACCATATTGGAACAAGTTAAGCATTTTCTTCGAGCTTCCGTACTGGTCTACAAATTCAGTGCGTCATTGTCTGGACGTCATGCATATAGAGAAGGGAGTATCAGAGCACATACTTAAGTTGCTTCTTTATAAAGACGGGAAATCGAAAGACAACATGAATGCTCGGATGGATCTACAAGAGTGGGGAATAAGAAGTGAATTGCACCCTAGACCGGTAGCGGGTAAACCGGGCAAGTTTGTACTTCCCAATGCCGCTTATCATATGTCACAACCGGAGAAGAAAAGATTCCTGCAGGTGTTGCATGATTTGAAAGTCCCCACAGGTTTCTCAGGATCATTCAGCAAGAAAATAAAAATTGTGAAGGGCAAGATCGATGGGCTGAAAAGTCATGATCACCATGTTATCGTGGAGCACCTTCTTCCATTAGCCCTCAGGACTTCTCTCCCCGACTCGGTTGGTCTAGTAATCAACGACCTATGTTGTTTTTTTAGGGAGTTGTGTGCTAAAACACTGGAGGTTGTGACGCTGGATAAACTAGAAAATTCTATTGCGTTGATAGTTTGCAAGTTTGAGCGTATTATCCCACCGTCATTCTTCGATATCATAATACACTTGACGATTCATCTTACAACTGAGGCGAAGTTAGCCGGACCGGTACAATATCGATGGATGTATCCCGTCGAGAGGTATGTGTAATTTTTCGTTTCACGCAATTTATAAATTTATTATTGTCCTGTATACCTGTATTTATTTATTCAACATATTTTCATTAGATACCTCTACACTCTTAAAAAGTATATACGCAATAAAAATCGACCAGAGGGTTCTATCATGCAATGTTATTTTCTTGATGAAGCAACCACATTTTGTTCCCGCTATTTGGACGAGAACATTGAGACAAGGCTTAACCGACCACGAAGAATTCAAGACGGGCCATATGGTAAAGCCGAGTATAAGAGGGTAGACACTATATTTATCAACAAGATATACCGGTTTATTTTGCTTAATTGCGCATGTTTTGAACAAATTAGAGAGTAAGTTTTTTTGGATTAATTGTTATATCTGTGTTTGTGTGTGTATGAAATGATATAATATTTATGTCACCATTATTTGTCGAAAACAGAATTCATTTTAACGAGGTACGTGAGGGGCATCCTGATTGGAATGAAGAACAATTGGAAAAATATCATCAGGATAATTTTTGTGATTGGGTCACGGATCATGTAAGTTATTCGAATAACATTTTATTGCTATCAGTTTTAATCTAAACTTGTATCGTTATGTATTTGTCGTAAAATTTATTTTGTTAGATCCACGATCCGAACTTGTCTGCATTATTTGAGAGTGATTCAAGATATTTAGCTCAATTTCCTAGTACGGAGGTTGCATATTACAAAGGATTTGGTGTCCTTGGATACAAATTCGAAGTTAAGGATATAGAAATATCTAGAACCACTCAGAATAGTGGGATTGCGACGGTAGGATCAGACGGTGTGATTTATTATGGGTACTTAAATTGTATACTCGGCATCCACTATCCCAGACGATCAGAACCCTTTTATATATTCCAGTGTACTTGGTACTATACGCGAACCGATACGGATAGGTGGAGAAGCAATCTTGGGACTTGGAAAGATGAATATGGATTGACCAGTGTGAACACACTTCGATTTTACGGTCAGGAAGATCCGTTTATCTTTCCGAACCAAGCGTCGTTCCACTGTGCCGAGATGTGAGGTGCAGGTGGTGATTCCAAGTATACTACTCACAGTGTTTGAAGCATCCGGGGTGGAGTGTTGTATGCCGATGGAAACCCGGAGATGTCTACGATGTCCCAGAATACGAGGACAGCGATGAGGACGAAGAAGAGAGAAGGCTTAAAGTGCTCCGACCGTCTGTTTCGAAGGACGGGTTGTCTTCGACCGATCATGAAGTTACGTGGGTTAGAAATGACATCGACGATAAAATCCAAGTAGATATGTATAATGCGCCCACGAAACGAAAAAGGTTATCTATAATGTTATATTATTACTTCACATTTTACGCTCTATACATATATAGTCAATAATTTTAATGATTGTCTAATGCGTCCACGAACCGTTTATCTAGATTTGATGACGATGTCGGGAGCAGCGAGGGGCGGCAGGAGCTCCAGCCGCGGCAGAGGCAGAGGTAGAGGCAGAGCGGTTCTGCCGCCCGGAGAGCTTCGTAGGGAGCTTCAGAGGGCCGATCTTGCACCCAGATCGGAGACCCCTTCGGATGCCTCCTTCCGTGTGGATTTTGCCACACCTCCAGGTATACTGCACGCATATCCATTTTGAATGTAATATTACAGATATTCATGCCTGTTTATGTCAAAATTACTTAAATTGTCAATGTTTGATTGTCTAGTTGTTGGTGATGCGTCCACATCTGGGACAGAGGCCACTCCCGCTCCTCCAGGTATGTTTATATATCATATAGTGCATGTATATTGATTTAGAATGCTATATCATAAATATACACACATTCCTTTTGCTCTTACTTAGCAATTTTTATTATTGTCTAGCTGTAGGTGGTGACACCACCGCACCTGCGGGTATATTTATATATCCTATAGTGTATGCATATTGATTTAGAACGTTATATTATTGATCTACACATTCTTTTTGCAATTACTTATATAATCTATTTTTAATTGTCTAATTATAGGTGGTGCGTCCACATCTGGGACAGAGGCCACTCCCGCTCCTCCAGGTAGTTTATATATAATATAGTGTATGTATATTGATTTAGAATGCTATATCCTAAATATACACACATTCCTTTTGCTCTTACTTAGCAATTTTTATTATTGTCTAGCTGTAGGTGGTGACACCACCGCACCTGCGGGTATGTTTATATATCCTATAGTGCATGCATATTGATTTAGAACGTTATATTATTGATCTACACATTCTTTTTGCAATTACTTATATAATCTATTTTTAATTGTTTAATTATAGGTGGTGCGTCCACATCTTCCGCAGGGGCCATCCCTGCCGCTTCCATACCATCCGCATCGTCTGCAGGTTAGTATGAATAAATATAAAATATTTATTCATTTTACATATGCTCTATAGAATAAATATGAACTTCATGGAAATTTAGCGTCAATATTTATTTTATAGTTGGAGGGGATGCGACCCCATCCGGGACCCCGGTTGTTCCTCACCGGAGGAACTATCGTCCCGCTAGTGCTGCTGCCCGGGCCCAGGCTCGTGCGATAATCACCGGAGGTATATATCACACTTCAATTTTCGTTTAAACTTGATTTCTTAATACAACTTTGTCTTAATATTGATTGTCTTGATATTTCGTGCAGACGCAGGGCCTCCCTATCTCCAGAGGGGGACTCGAGGCCCGAATCAGTCCCATAGGCTGAGGCCTGACAGAGCTAGGGGGGAGGCAGCATTCCCCCTCTTTTTTACCCTTGAGTATCGCTATACCGGTCCTCATGCCGAGAGGTTCGGCCGGTATATGGGGGACGAGAGCCGGCTCGTGAAGAACTATCCACTTCACGTTGAATGGGGCGAGCAGCACCGGCGCTCATTCGCCCTCTTCTTTGATCAGACTCGGGTACGTATTAATATATATTTTCATTTGATTTATCCAATATATTTATTATTAACACTTGCAATCTAATAACAATGTTTTTTTTGTATTTTCAGTCGGATTACGATTTTCAGCCTGTACCCGACCCTGATCACCCTGGGAGGGTGCTCGACCTTCATGCTCTGTACAATGGCCTGATGAAGAACATGCAGACCAAGGTCCGATACAACAGGGATGAGCTGAAGGCCGACTGCTACTCCCTGTGGACGGCGACCCCCGAGGCAGAGAGAGCGGCCCTCCTATCTACTCCAGCGTTTGCGAGAGTCGACGTAGAGACATGGCCTCTATTGTGCGAATATTTCGACTCCCAACGCAAACAGGTATGTATTTTAAATGTAATTCATTGTTTAGGATATAATTTATTTTTTTGTGTTGCTTAATTAGAAAACTAAATGTTAATGCGTTGTGCAGAAACAGGCCGCTCAGAATACAGAGAACAGGAAGTCGGCGAAGAGGGGTCGCCCCACTTACACAGGTGGCTCGAGAAATATTACTCGAGCCATGGAGTTATCGGTAAATTACAATAGACCGACCTTTGTGATATTCTGCAATATTAAGAGTTATTTTCTAATATTTCTAATATTAAGAGTTATTTTCTAATATTGCAGACAGCTCAGACCGTGGCGCAAGGTGGTACACCGAGCGTGCTGTCCGCATATCTTGCCGTCCACGGCACCTCGACAGATCCCGCCACGGGCGAGCTTTGATATCCCGACGTCGCTACCCAGGAGTATTGCGTAAGTGTTAATATTTATTCTACCCATATTTGAGATTTTAGTTTTGGAAGGTTCAAGTTTAAATTTTATACTTATACTTTACTGCTTAATGTGGGTGTAGGAGCGGGTGGTTGAGCAGGCCGAGGCCTCGGGGATCGATTTTACCGGACAGAGCGATCCGAGGCTGCTGACCCCAGTTCTGGACGCCGCACACGGAGGGCACCACGGAGGTTGGGAGAGAGGCCGGGGACTGGACCCTAGCAGGGCCCATATGAGGATGGACTCCACCCCGGCGGTTACTTCCTCCGTCTCCAGCGAGCGACGTGTCCAGCAGGAACTGGAGAGCTTGAGGGCCACCGTTCAGGAGTTGAAGGAGATGCTGGTATGTATACTACTTTATAGTAAAATATCATGTCATATTATAGATATCAACATATCCATAATTAGTACGTAGCTTGAGCTTATTTGGTTTTAGATTTAGGTTTGATTAATCATACAGACATATGTAATTAAAATAAACAACGGTTTTCCAAACTAGATATCCAAATGGGATTTCGAAATAACTTGCTAATGATACGAATTCGAATAATACACAGTTCTTACACGTTTCTTACGCACGTTAGGTCCAGACGCGACAGGGTACACCGACCGAGCCTCCACATGCATCTCCTTCGGCTGCGGCTCCGCAAGCCACTACATTGGCTGCGGTTCCACAGACAGCTCCTATAGCTCCACCGCCCGCTCAGACTCCCGCAGCCGCGGCTCCGCAAGCTACTACCTCGACGGCGGCTGCGCAGACCACATCGCCAGCTCCACAGGACGCTCAGACTCCCGCTCGCGCCGAGTTACATGGTTTATTGACCGAGGAGCAGGCGCGTCTTATTCTATCGTTTATCAGAGGTGGAGCTGGACCGAGTTAGGGTAGCTTTTTGATTCTTTTTTTTGAAACATGTATTTATTTATATCATACATATTATACTACATTTTGAAACGATATTGATATTGGTTTATATTTATATCATATTCAGTATTTGGGTTTCTTTTGTATATTATATGCATGAGATGTGATTATGAATACTGCGATTAATTTTATATTTTATTGATATATATATATATATATATTATTGTGCACGGGACGAGAAAAAATCAGGTTGCCCTTTTTTTTAAAAAATCAGATAATGTGTACCTACGGATTAATCCGTAGGTACACATGTTGCCCCTACGGTTTAAACCGTAGGGACAAAATATCAGCATTAACTGATATTTCCCCCCTGATCTCAGTATCAGGGGGTTGGGCTTGCCCCTACGGATATAACCGTAGGGGCAAACAAAATCCCCTACGGATATGTACCTACGCATGTATCCGTAGGGGAAAGTAATATCCCCTACGGATATATCCGTAGATACAGATAATATATTTAAAAAAACCGCAAATAAAATAATTTTTTCCCCCCTACGGCCAACTCCGTAGGTGAAAATGGACCTATACAGAACTCCGTAGGGGCAAGTTTTTGCCCGTAGGGGCAAATTCAGGGCTTCAACTTGCACCTACGGCGTTTGCACCTACAGGTTATATTTTCGCCCCTACGGATATATCCGTAGGGGCAGTGGTTTGCCCCTACGGGTAAATCCGTAGGGGCAACCCCATATTGCAGTAGTGAAGTCGAGAGGTTTCGATCGTCTGATGCATGAAACTCAAAACTTAGATCCCGTCGATCAATCCGTAAGAGCAATCCACTGCCGCTACGGCTATATTCGTAGGGGCACAAAATTACACTGTAGGTGCAAACGCCGCAGATGCAAGTCTTAGCCTTAAACATGCGTTTACGGAGTAATAATTGCCCCTACGGCTTAATGCATAGGTCCATATGTCCCTACGGATTAAGCCGTAGGGACAAAATATTTATTTAATTTATCGGTTTATAAAATAAAATAGTTCCCCTCCAGATAACTCCATAGGGACAAATACATGCCCCTACGGATTAATGTGTAGGTCCATATTTATGCCTCTATGAATAAATGTGCAGGGATAAATGTGTAGGGACAAAATATCAGGTATCCTGATATTTTGTCCCTACGGATAAATGTGTAGGGATAAAGTTTATACCCCTACGGATTAATCCGTAGGGACAAGGCTAACACCTGTGACTGAGTCCATAAGGGCAAAATATCAGGTATTCTGATATTTTGTCCCTGCGGATAAATCAGTAGGGGCAATGTTGGACCCTTCAGATTAAACGGTAGGTGCAATATTTGTCCCTACGGATTAATCTGTAGGGACATATTATCAGGTTTTTTAAGAAAAGGGTTGTCTGTTTTTTCCTCGCCCTGTGCACAATAATACATATATCATATATGAAAGTAATCAACAAGCAGAATATATACCGCAGTATTCATAATCAACATCTCAGGCATAATATATAAAAGAAATCAACAAGCAGAATAGAATACGATATCAATCTAAATCAATATGAATACACAAACACCACCAATATCGTCCAAAATATATACAATATGTATCATATAAGTAAATACATGTTTAAAATATAAAAATCAAAAAGCTACCCTAGCTCGGTCCAGCTCCACCTCTGATAATCGCCGTAATCTGGCGCATCTGCTTCTCGGATAAACCCTGAGTCAACAGCTCGAGCAATACGGACTGTGCGGAAGTCTAAGCGGGCTGTGGAGCTGTAGGAGTGGTCTGCGCAACCGCAGCCGAGGTAGTGGCTTGCGGAGCCGCAGCTGCGGGAGTCTGAGCGGGCTGTGGAGCTGTAGAGTGGTCTGCGCAACTGCAGCCGAGGTAGTAGCTTGCGGAGCCGCAGCCGAAAGAGATGCATGTGGAGCCGCAGCCGTAGGATATGTATGTGGAGTCTCAGCCGAAGTACCATGTTACGTCTGTTCAGTTTTGTGTGTAATAAACGAGTAAGAACTGTGTATTAATCGAATTCGTATCATTATCAGGTTATTGCGAAACCCCTCTATGAATACTTAGGGACTTGGTCCTCGTTTGGATATCTAGTTTGGAAAACCGTAGTTTATTTTAATTAGACAGTTCTATGAATGCATGATTAATCAAAACTAAGTCTACAACCAGATAAGCTTAGGCTACGTACTAATATTGGATATGTTGCTATCTATAAAATGATATAATATTTTACTATTAAGTAGTATACATACCATCATCTCCTTCAACTCCTGGGCGGTGGCCTTCAAGATGACAAGTTCTTGCTCTAGACGTCGCTCACGGGAGATAGAGGAAGTAACCGCCAGAGTGGAGTTCCAACCTCATATGGGTCATGCTAAGATCCAGTCCCCGGCCTCTTTCCCAACCTCCGTGGTGCCCTTCGTGTGCGGCATCTAGGACTGGGGTCAGCAGTATCGGATCGTTCTGTCCAGTAAAATCGATCCCCGATGCCTCCTCCTGCTCAACTACCCGCTCCTACACCCACATTAACCAGTAAAATATAAGTATATCATTTAAATTTGAACTTTTCAAAACAAAAATTTCAAATAGGGATTGAATAAATATTAACACTTACGCAATACTCCTGAGTAGCGGTGTCGGGGTATCGAAGCTTGCCCGTGGCGGGATATGTCGAGGCGTCGTGGACGGCAAGATACGCGGACAACACGCTTAGTGTACCACCCTGCGCCAGGGTCTGAGCTCTCTGCAATTCGCAAAAAATTTACATATATTATAAAATAACTCTTAATATTACATTATATCACAGTAGATCTATTGTAATTTAATGATGCCTACATGGCACGAGTAATATTCCTCGAGCCACCTGTATAAGTGGGGCGACCACTCTTCGCCGACTTCCTATTCTCTTTATTTTGATCTGCCTATTTCTGCACAACACATTCAGATTTAGTTTTCTAATTAAGCAACACAAAAAAATAAATTATACACTAAACAATGAATTACATTTAAAATACATACCTGTTTGCGCTGAGAGTCGAAATATTAGCACAATAGAGGTCATGTATCTACGTCGACTCTCGCAAAGGCCGGAGTATGTAGGAGGACCGCTCTCTCTGCCACGGAGGTCGCCATCCACAGGGAATAGCAGTCGATCTTCAGCTCGTTCCTATCGTATCAAACCTTTGATTGCATGTTCTTCATCAGACCATGGTACAGAGCGTGAAAATCGAGCACCCTCTCAGGGTGATCAGGGTCGGATACAGGCTGAAAATCGTAATCTAACTGCAAATACAAAAAAACAATGTTATTAAATTGCAAGTGTTAATAATAAATATATTGGATAAATCAAATGAAAATATATATTAATACCCGAGCCTGATCACAGAAGAGGGCGAATGAGCGCCGGTGCTGGTCGCCCCACTCAACGTGAAGTGGATACTTCTTCACGAGGCGGCTCTCATCCCCCATATACCGGTCGAACCTTTCGGGCAAAATCACCGGTATAGCGATAATCAAGGGTAAAGAAGCGGTGGAATGCTGCCTCCCCCTAGCTCTGTTGGGCCTCAGCTTGTAGGACCGATTCGGGTCTCGAGTCCCCCTCTCGGGATGGGGATGCCCTGCGTCTACAAGAAATATCAAGACAATCAATATTAAAACAAAGTGGTATTAAGAAATCAAGATTTAACGAAAATTGAAATGTGATATATACCTCCGGCGACAGAAGGACGAGCCTGGGCCCGGGCAGTAGCACGAGCGTGACGATAGTTCCTCCGGTGAGGAACAGCCGGTGACCCGGACGTGGACGCATCTCCAACTAGAAAATAAACATCGATAAAATTACATGAAGTTCATGTTTATTCTTAAAGGATATGTAAAATGAATAAATATTTTTTATTTATTCATACAAACCTGCAGACTAAGCGGAGGGTATGGAAGTGACGGGAGTGGCCCCTGCATCAGACGTGGACGCACCACCTATAATTAGACAATCAAACATTGACTATATAAGTAATTGCAAAAAGAATGTGTATATCAATAATATAACATTCTAAATCAACATGTATACACTATAGGATATATAAACATACCCGCAAATGCAGTGGTGGGCTCTGTCGGAGATGTGGAGGCACCACCTACAGCCCGAGATGTAAATACGTAAGAGCAAAAAGAATATATGTATATTTATGATATAGTATTCTAAATCAATATATATGCACTATATGATATATAAACATGCCTGGAGGTGCGGGAGTGGCCTCTGTTCCTGATGTAGACGCATCACCAACAACTAGACAATCAAACATTGACAATGTAAGTAATTTTGACATGAATATGGATGTATATCTATAATATTACATTCAAAATGAATATGCATGCAATATACCTGGAGGTGTGGCAAAGTCCACACGGAAGGAGGCATCCGAAGGGGTCTCCGATCAGGGTGAAAGACCGGCCCTCTGAAACTCCCTACGCAGCTCTCCGGACGGCAGAACGGCTCTGCCTCTGCCGGTGCCGCGGGTGGAGCTCCTGCCATCCCTCGTTGCTCCCGTCATCGTCATCAAATCTAGATAAAACGGTTCGTGGACGCATTAGACAATCATTACAAACATTGACTATATATGTATAGATCGTAAAATGTGAAGTAATAATATAACATTACCGATAACCTTTTTCGTTTCGTGAACGCATTAGACATAACTACTTGGATTTCATCATCGATATCATTTCTAACCCACGTAACTTCATGATCAGGCGAAGACAACTCATCTTTCGAAACAGACGGTCGAAACACTCTAAGTCTTCTCTCTTCTTCATCCTCATCGCCGTCTTCGAATTCTGGGATATCGTAAACATCCCTGGGTTTCCAACAGCATACGACACTCCATCCCGGATGCTTCAAACACTATGAGTAGTATACTTAGAACGCTTGGTTCGGAAAGATAAATAGATCGTTCTGACCGTAAAATCGAAGTGTGTAACAACTCCAATTTTAGTGTACAAAAAATTTATTTAAAAGTTAATGTATACTTGAAGTAATTACATTTCTGTGAGTACCATAAATACTTGTTTTGCTAATTATTACAAGAAAGGAGCTTGTAGCTCATTGGCAATACGTTGCACTGCTAAACCAAACTTCCAGAGTTCAAATCTTATACCCCGCATTATTTTAATATTGTTTTATTTTGAATTTTTAGAATACCAAGAGTTTACACGTGCATATCTCACAAAAAACCCCACTACACCCAAAAATCTAACTATGCCAGAAGGATACTGAAGCAACAAGGCACGCTCCGACCACCGGACTCGGCCGAGTCCGCCGGCGCCTCGGCCGACTCGGGCCGGCGCCGCAGGCCGGACTCGGCCGGACCGCAGAGTCCCCAAAATGAAAGATGTGGCTTTTCCTCTCCCATGTACACCTGCACACTTTATTTCTGTAGATCGGTTCTAGAGAACCTTTAAATCACATTAAACCCTATTTTAATACATTTTATTACATTTAAATACATTATTTTCAATTAAACCTTTCACCTACCCTAACCCCAGCCTAACCCCATAAATACAACCTCTACACACTACCCCCTCACTCCAAAATTCTGAGCAAACTCTCAAGAAATTCCCTAGAACCTTAGTGTGCATTTGAAGTGAGCAAAGAGGCGAAGCTCCGGCGAATTTTCTGGCGACAACCCTAGGAGTTCCCGGCGACGAAACGGCGCACCGGAAACCACGTCCACTCCCTCTCCCTCTCCTCTTTAAGCTAAACTCGTAAGTCCCACCTTCCCTCTTCTCTACTCTTTCTGAAAATACGAAATTCTAAAACCCGACAGAATCGGAACAAATCCGATTTCTGATTCGGCTCTTCCTAAAATCTCATTTTTGTTTTAATACAATCTTGTTAAACCATTACATATTGACTATTAAACACTAACTAATCATATTGAACAAGTTCCATATCAAAAGAAATTGCTATTTCCATTTTACCGCACTTTTTCATTAAAATACCATATAGTTTCATTTTCGACATTTAAACATCACAAACTTGCTATATTTTTAAGTAGATCACGAGGTAATGACCTACCTCCTCACAACACTCATATGCAATATAGCACAATACCTTTCGGGAACATAGAATACGGGAAAACGAAACATTTCAAATAAATACCATTACTATTAAAACCGTTTTCTAAAAGATTGGTATTTTACACAAATTTTTGCAAAGCGCCGCTACAACCCATTTTGGTGAACCAGACTAGGATGGTGCGGATTATCGCACATCTCTGGGCTTAGTAGTACGAGATGCAGACCTCCGCAAGGAACATTCGGTCTCGAGAGATTTAAAATACGTCATCTTAAGAACATGAGATTTTTAGAAATATAAAATATATATTAAAATTATTTTTATATAATTATGTATATATGTAACATTAAAATATCTATTTTGAAATAATATAAATATTCCAACTCTTTTCAAAAATCACAAGAATCACTTTACATTAATATACCATGAATTCCATACAAGTCAATATTACAAATAAATACTCTTTATTATGAATTTAGGATGTTTTCACTAGAAATATCACAATTATAAAATCTACATTCATGATAACTCTAAAGACGATAACTAAATACTTGGGAAGTATTTTGAAAATTATACAAAAGTATTTTTATATAAAACTCCCTCAAATTCTATAAATTACCCTAAGGACTCTTGTAAACATAGGTTTAAGCGGGACCAATCTCTTGAGCCTCAGGGGGCCGGAGAAATGGGCGCTTGCCTATCTAAGGTAGACAACTTAACAACGGTGTTATCAATACGGTAATCGTATTTGAAAAAGACACAAATCCTGCCGCCCATGTGCAACGGTTACCGATAACATTAAAACCATCAGGACTTCAATTTACTTTTCTAATTGTCTGACTCAGACTGAGTCTCATTAATAAACTGACTTGAATATGATTCAAGTACAATCTACAATCTGCAATCTACAATATTACAATTCAACATGAATCCATTCAATCTATATTGACCGAACCGAACCATGGATATACTTCTACATCCATGATTCTACAGTTACATCCATGATTCTACAGTTACATCCATTTACTAATATCATGGTTTCGGTAAGTCATCCAATTATACAATTTATACAGTTTACAATACAAGACAATACAAAACAACTATACAAACAAGACATCTCGGAATTTAAGGGGTAGATTGGTACGGAAGGTGTTAGAAGTGGCACGAGACAGTAAGATTAAGGCATCTAACCTATATTCCGTTGCTGTTGTACCGTGGCCCAACGGTTCCTTGTACATTCCGTTTGCCCTAGTCTCTATCATATAGAGACTTCTCTCGTATACACTGGCATCCTTCTGTACCAAGCTACAAACAACAGCGTTAACACAACATTATAATAATATAATACAACTTTAAATGTATTGTTTAGACATGACGACACACTCTTCTTTTTTCTTTGAATGTCGGCAGATGATATGGACACGTCAGAGATCGAGCCCAGCACCGAAGATTTAGACCATTTCGTTGAAGACCTAGAGCTTTAGTTTATTGTACACTTTTATTTCAGTACCTTTCCTTTTCTGTTATGTCATTGTTTAGGTATTGCTTTATTTCAGTTGTATTTACATTTTCATGAATTGTACAGAAAGAATGTGAATAAATAAAGTTGTTTTATTATATCTTGTCTCTTGTACATTTACTTTTATATTGCTTAGATACGTTTAGCGTATTTATTTCACAGTAAATATGTAGCGGCCTCGTTGCGTCCTCTGCCCGTATACTGGGAAGCGGGACGTGACAGGTTTTTTTGGTGGCCCATGCAGGTCAGAGCTGTATGAAACTCTATTATGCAGTTATGTTTTGCGTGAACAATCCAATTTTAGCATTATTATATACACCATGAGCCTATGGCATAGATTGGTAATTAATTAAAAGCCGAGAAATTATAGAGAATGATGATACGAATATATGGCTCTGCAGGTACATCGTTGTTCAATTTGAAAGAATATATATTTACTCATGAGTCGTGATAGGTTAAATTTTCTAAACCCATATATATTTACTCATGAGTCGTGATAGGTTAAATTTTCTAAACCCAAAAGTAACTAGCAAAGAACATTCATGCTTTTTGGTGTAGGTGCTTGTTGTGAAACGAATATATATATATATATATATATATATATATATATATATATATATATATATATATATATCATGTGATTTTCTGAATGCGCAGCATTAACATGACAAAATAGGTAGAGGAAAAGAAAGAGTATCGGCTGGAAATCGTAATCATGGATATGGTTCTCTCTTTTGCCAAAAGTCGTAGAGATGTTGCTCAATGGATGGGTGATATATATATATATATATATATATATATATATATATATATATATATATATATCACCCATCAATTGAGCAGCATATCGATGACTTTCGGCAACAAAATGTGTGTGTGGACTCCACATATTTAGACCAAACACAAGATTCATTTATCCCCAACATCAATTTTTCTTTCCCTCATCTCATGATGCTAACATTCACTTGACATAATATCTGTTATCTCTGTTTCTGCTATTATCACGCAAACTCCTATGGATCGATGCAACTAATACCATCAATTAATGTTCTCTCGTTTCTTATAAAAAAATTAGAAATTTTTTCCCAACTATTTTTCATATGATGCCATCCATGTTATCAATCTTTAAAACATTTGAGTATTAAATCCAAGTACATATCCCACTCCTCTTCTGGGCACCAATATTCATACAACCTTTTTTTTAAGATCTTAAGGTATACATGAGATCTTATTCTCAAAATACTAAATATTTAAATTATATATATATATATATATATATATATATATATATATATGAGAATAATGGAGAAAAGAGGCCATTGGAGGAGATTTCCTCTTATGGCGTGGAAAAAATACAACCTCCGCCATTTTTTCCGACGATCGGCCCCCATCATCTTCATCGTTATCATCTAAGATTTGGGTAAACCAAATTTCATGTGATTCTACAACTTTTTCACCGTTGATTTAGAAATGTAAAAAGTTCTATTGTCGGTAAACCGTTAATTTTGAACCCACTAAATCAACGGTGAAAAAGTTGTGGAATCACATGAAATTTGGTGTACGCACATCTCAGATGATAACGATGATGATGATGGGTGCCGATCGTTGAAAACAATGGCGGAGGTTGTATTTTTTCGACGCCATAGGAGAAAATCCCCTCCTATGGCCTCTTTCCTCCATTAATCTATATATATATATATATATATATATATATATATAGCGAGAGCGCGAGAGTGCCCTACCTTTTTATTAAAAAGGGGCCCTTGCCCCAAAGCACACATACCCCGAGTGTATTTTACCGATCCAAACCGGTCATATTAATCTACATATCATTGAACCCTTTTGTATAAAAAATCTCGGAATTTAAAAACTTCTAACGGGTTCATCAAGTAGATAGAAAAATCAACGGTTCATCGGTACAAGAAAATTGCGATCGTTTGATGAACGTGTTAAAGGTATTTAAATCCCGATTTTTTTTATACATAAGGGTTTCATCATACGTAGATCAAGATAGTCGGTTTGGATCGGTGAAATACAAGGAATGTGTGTGCTCTGAGACGAAGTTTCATTTTTAAAGAAATTGTCCGCTGGCTCATAGTACTTTATATATATATACATATATATATACACACACAGAGAGAGAGACAGAGAGCTCCATTCCAAATCCCTCTCATGGGCGGGAAATCCAATAACTTCAAATTAATAAATGCTAAAGGACAAAATATGATAAGTGCCTTTTGTGAGTGCTAAAGGACAGAATGACATGTCAGTTATCAATTAATAAAATGCTAGAGGACAAAGCTTAGAAGCTCCTTTTGTGGGGGAATTCTTTGCTGCTTTCAAAGAATTTTCTCTCTATCTCTCACACACTCACTCACTCCCTCTCCCCTCTCTCTCTCTCTCTCACACTCACTCACTCTTTCTCTCTCCTTCTTTGGAAGCACCAAAAAATTTCCCCCTTTTGTGACTAATTTAAGCAAAGCATGGCACAAGAGTTTTGGTTTGCAATATGAGCATAGAAAATAAAATATGAGAAGTGCCTTTTGTAACTAATCTGAGTAAATCATGGCACAAGAATTTTGGCCTGCAATATGAGTATAGAAAATAAACCCAGAAATCCAATAACTTCAAATTAGACACTACTTTTCATAATTGAAGCATCATATGTGAACAAATAAGTGCTTTCGATACTTTGATGGTTTCACCTGTCTATAGGAGCCACTACCCACAAACTTAGGATCATTGCTCAAAGGGGGCAAAGACCAACTAAGATCCCATGAAGTCTGCTCACTAGGGCCACCATGAGCTCCAATCAGTGACACAAGCGCATCAGAAGCTGCAGAGACATCAACCTGATACAAATCGAAGTTATTTGGATTTCAGAATTTAACAAAACCTCGCCACTGAATAACATATCATATTGATGTTCAAAGTTTAATGAATAGAAACATGCTTGCAGCAGGAAGTCAACTATAAGACCTCAACCTAAAGCCTGGATGGGATACGATTAAGACTCGACCAAACTCTACAGCTTTTAATGTAAGTGAAGCACTGAAGCATGCAAGATTTTATATATATGGTTAGTAATCGCTTGTAAGAATAATCATCTTTAAGTATTTATTAGTGTACCAATGAATTTATTGAACTCCAGTTGATCAACACAAAGATAGAGAGATGAAAAATGATTTACGATACGATAATTAAAAAATGAAGCCATAAGAGTATGAACTCCATTTGATCAACACAACGACAGATATGGAAAATTGATTTAAAATATGATACGCAACAATGAAGCCAAAGAGTAAATGAAGAATGCTATGATAATTACTACAACTGTAATAACCTCAAAAAATACTACAAACATGATACACACAAAAACACCATAAAAACGAAAAACTTATGGATAGCCCAGAAAAGGACATTAAAATTTTAATCTAGCGGAATCTAGTACAACATTAGGGCATTTTGACAGCTTAAGCATGAAAATAATGAATCAGTCCAAGCCACTGACATACATCCATAAAATTTAGTTTGAGCTATTGTAAATTGCCTTTTAATTTTTCATTCACAGCGCCATTTTTGTTTTTTTATCAAGATTTTAAGGTATGAATAATTTTTCGATACAAAGAAAAGTTTCTCATCAACTAACCCATTGGGAAAATAGCAGCGTGAAAGAAACACATAATTTTGGCTCTTCAGGTTTCACATGCAATAAGCACCAAATGGATATGAACTTAAAACAGTCAATGCACTGCACATAGAGAATACGGAAACCTACAATTGCCAGCAAATTAGATGGAACCCAAAAATAACTTGTACCAGGATTATCGACGCTGCTAACTTCTTTTCTTCCCTGCAAGAATTTTAAATATATGACTTCAAGAAGTAATTATTTTTGTGTTCAAAATAAACCCGTATGCACTATTATAGTATCATTCACTAAACTATATACCTCTACAAGAACATCAATGCAGGCACCAGGAATTAATTTTGGGGAAATATCCTGCAAAACATTCGGCATAGACTTCATTATCTGGATTATGAATGAATGAATTTTAAATATTCTATGCAAAAAATAGCCTTCATGGCATCGACGATAATAAAAACTCTAAAGTTGTGGTTAAGGTTGATAGAAATATTTTAATACTCCCCTTGCAAGTTGAACACCCTTTCATATGGGTTGATATGAATTGATACCTCAAGGTGTTCCTTTTGCTTTTTTCAAATCCACTTTTTTTATGTGAGCAAGTTCTAAATCCAAGTTACTCTGATACCATATAATGTTACTTCACTGCACCAAAACTTCGAAGTTGTTGGTGAGGGTTGTGAGAAATATTGTAATACTCTAACAAATAGTGAATAGCAATAAAAGGTAAAACAAAAATAATGAAGAACGTAGGGGGGGGGGGGGGAATGACACCAACCTTAGTAGGATTATCTCTATGCTGAGCTGTCAAAAAAGGCTCGATGACCGAGGCTACAGTGATAACAAGAGCGCCTGTATGATGATATATGCTTGAAATATGTTCAAGAAATTTTGGGGGATCGCTCAAGGAGCCTGGGGGGAGGAGAAGCCCAGAAGCAGAGAGGCTGGTCGTTCCAGATCTGAACCATAAGTAACACCAATTACAAGAGACGATAAAAGATTGATGAAGATTTAAGAAGACCAAATGGTTAGCTTTCATAAAATCAATATACAAGTTGGAACCTTAGATCCATGGTTAGTGTTTTTTTGTTTTTAAAATGAATTTTGCTCCAAAAGATCATCCTAAATTCAGTTTCCTTTCATATAAAGAACCATGGATGTGGGTAGGATGGCCTCAACTGTGAAATCAATAACACAGACGCGCACATACACAGAATTTGTCATCATATACATTATACAGGTTATATAACATATGTACTACAATTCAAATTTATTTTTCTCCAATTTCCATGGAGAGGGATATATACGTCAAATATGAGTTAAATAAGTCCAGATGGAAAGTTTTAGTGTACAAAGGAGATGGGCCATCTTTTTTTCTTTAAATGCATGCATAGAATTTGTCCCTCACAAGCAAGTTTTCTACAAAATCAATTTCACCATTATGCATAAACACATGCCATGGGTATCATATAAGGCCCTGTTTGGAAATTGAGTTAAGTTTTCTAAACTAGAGTTTCAAAAAGTTAGAAAAGCTGAACTCCAAAATGCTAATTTTACCCTATTTGGCAATCATTTTGGAGTTGAGATACATGCAGTCATCTCGGCTCTAAAGTTAAGATAACTGCAGTTATCTCCTTTGAAGCACGGATACTTGTATATGCCTCACGAATCGTTCCTGATCACGTATTGGAGTCCGAAACCCACAGAAACTCTCAGATTCTTTCAGGTTCGATCGGACTTGTAAATGTCTCATCAACCTCTCTCGAATCGATGCATCTTCTCTTTCTCTTGAAAATTAAAGCACTCAAAAGTTTGAATATGCATTGAATCTCAAACATAATACCTTTATTTATTTATATTGGTATGTATACCTCGGTATATATTCATATTTAGTTAATTTAAAATCGATATAAAAACGTATCATGTATCCTAAGATTTTGGAAAATTGTGAACCCACGAATCGGTATTATCATGTATCCTTATCCGAACCCGTGCTACATAGGTTATCTCAGCTCCAAGCTCCAATCTGATATAAGTTATCTAAGCTCCATTCTTGGAGTTTGGGGCTTGCAAACTACAGTTTGCATATTTCCTACCTTTACTTAAAAATAAACTACAGCTTGCATACTTCCCACCTTTACTTAAAAATAAACTACAGTTATCCTAATTCCATATCCAAAAGGTTTAGCTTACCATAGGGTACAAAGATTCCACATGTAACCAATTTATACAACAATAAGACTTCATCCCATACTTTTGTTGTTGCTATATGAATCTTTTCTCCAATCAATCACCAAGACATGTATCTTTATCAATTAGCCTCAATACATGTTCATTTAGACCTAGCCGTACCCTCGTTCCTCCATTAACTACAATTTTGCCACTCCATAGAATTCTATGACCAATTGATCAAGGAGAGTATACAGATACCAATAAAGACTTAGAATTCACAATCAAAATCAATTTTTTCATCAAAATTCCTACGATTCAAGTGAGAATAGACAGCAAATGCGTACTGGTGAAGGTGGAAGGAATGGTTCCGCATCTTGAGCCCCTTCGGATCCTGAAACAAGATGAGATTAATAAGACTAAAACACCCAAAAAAATTCTCGAAGAGGAAAGAATCGAGCGGAACTCACAGGGCCTTGGATTCGAACAATGACTGAGAAATTGCGAGCGAATTGGGAAATCTCTGGGATCTCCATCTCCTTCTTCTTCTTCTTCTTCTTCTCTCTTTTCAGTTTTGGGGATGAAGTCAGAGCAGAGCAGGACTTGAAATTTGCAATCGAAAAGCGAAGTCCTGGATAAAGTTGTTCCTATGTGGACGAATTACACTAAAATACCCTGAAGTTTCTGCATTTTCCCAAATAAATGAAAATCTTGTAATTTTTTGTATTTAATTTTGATCCACAGACTCTTTTAAAATTTATAACAGCTTTTATTGTGTTGCATGTATGCCTACTTCGGTTTTTTCAAAGTCACGAGTTTGTTTTCTGGTCTGAGTTGTGAAGCTTTGCAAATATCTGATAAGATGGAGGTTCTCGAAAACGTATGCATCTGAAAAAAAAACATGATGCTTACAACAATTATTAATTGCATTAAGGAGTTTTCTCTGGTTCGGAAAACTCAAGTTTGGGTTCCAAATAGGTTGCAGTTTTAATATTTGGGGTTTGGTCTTGAAACTTATGGAAAATCATGGTTTCAAAAATATGAGCATGGCTGCTGAGTGAGGATTTTTTAAGAATCGATCAAAACAATGAACAATTACAACCAACCAAATAAAGCAAAGAAAGATTCATCTTTTTTTAGTCATTAAATACCCGTCCAATCCTTCAACTTTTGACATAAAAAGAAAGGTGCAATATATACCTTTTGTGAACTGCATGAAAAAATACAAACCTACGGCTTTATAACGCAATGAAAATTTATGTTTTAATATGTATAAATACAAATCCATAAGGCCCTTAGAATATAATATTAAATTTTTTTTGAATCCAAAAACGCTCAATTGATACAAAGCAGACGTTTTTTTTTAGAATCTTCCGTATTTTTGAGGTTTTTTAATCATTCAAGTTGAAAATTATGAGGCAGTTATTTGAAAATACCATGCATTCTAGAAAATACTAAGATTTTACTGATCCATTTTATTCCAAATAAAATTACTTAGCTATACTTTTCTTGCATACTTCGACGTTCTGAGTTCTAAGTACGTCCAACGTATAAAAGAAGAACGTTCCACGGCTCTGCAAGAAAAAAAATAAGAAGTTTTGGCAACTAAGATGCTCAAATAGAAATAAAAAAGGAAACATGTGTCTGGCCGATAAAAACCTATGGTCATGTTAGGTGTATACATCAATTTTGCTATTTATTTATATTATTAAGGATAAATTGTCAAAAATCCCCCGTCCCGCACGGGAGTTGTCTAAGAACCCTTGATATTTTCAAAATTGTTGGGAAAAGCCTGCTATTTAAAATCAATATGAAAAAACCTCAAGGCCGCAGTTCATTTAAGCCTTTATTCTCCCCAACTGTTTAGATATTACAGACAACTATTTGGATATTACAAGTAACCTTTTAGATATCAGAGTCAACTGGTATAATGGGGTTTTTAATTGGGCCCAAGGTTTTTTAACAACTGTAGAAGGCTCAGAGGAATTTAAACAAATTTGAAGCATGTTGGGGGCTTTGTTCCAATTTACCCTTTTTTCTACTTGAGTTGAAACTGAGGAAGTTTCATATGAATTTTATGGAAACATTTTGGGGTTGGGAATTGTTCTCAACTTCTCTTGCTAAATGATTCTTAGGCCTTTTCAAGTTGGGACGGCTCTCGTCTAGGCTTAGTGCCAAGGCCAAAGCCCATATTTTGGCCTGCTTTTACTTCAGCCCGGTAGCCACGGCTTAAATGTCTCTTTCCCTCTCCTTTTTTCCCGCTTCAAAAAATTAAAGCTCTCTTGCTCTCTCCATATTCAACAAGGCTCGTTCCGTGCGACTCCACAGAATATATGACAATACGGGATCTCTTCTTTCAAATTCAACACAAGAAGGTTTTCTATCTAAATTCCGGATTCGGAGTCCCTGTTTTGGGAAGGAAAACAGCATATATCCTATTGCATCAAACGGTTTAGATTCATCCAAAATCGAACTCGACGGTCGAGATTTGTGTATAGTAGGAGGTCTTATGTATTGGTGTATCCTACGTGCAAAGCACGTAGGAGCTATGGCCCAGAGCATCCTGGCTATTAGATTTCTAATAGCAGAGGCTCTTTTTCCCTAAATTCTAGCACATGTCCGCTGTTATAGCACGAAGACCATGGGAGATACGAAACACTTTCACATTTAATTCAAACAAAACAGTAAATAGAGAAGAAAAAATCCTTAACTCTAAAATGTTCCACATCAAAATCCTGCAAAATCATTAGCCATATAGCTTTTGTAAATAAAATACAAATATTTGGAAGAAAATCAAAAAATAAACATAACAAACCTCTCAAATCTTATAATTATTAAATTGATATAAAAAATTAGATTAACAAAACATAGAAATATTTAAATTATAGAATTAACAAATCTTTTTACTTTTGCCAAAATACTAGCATGTTTATTATTTGAGGATCATTACAAGAAGCATATTCTGGGGCCGCAGAGGGTGAAGAAGGGGAATTGTAAAGATTTACATTTTTGCCCTTGCTTTTACATATTCTAGGCATCTTAAATTTTGGAATTTGTGTGTAAATTTGAAGTTTTGATGACGATGTGAGGGTAAATTTGGGATAGCATTAAAATGGCATATCCTGAGGTTCTGCCATCAACATAAAAATCCATTAGATTTTCACTAAAATACCAATAATTATTTATATTTTTCAGATAAATATCATACATTTTTTATATGTTACAAATAAACACTATGCATATTCAGCATTTTTCAGACACGTATTATGGACTAGCACCATTTTTCGAATAAATACTATAGACATTGTTCTTTACAAATAAATATCATAGATTTCTAACGTTTTTCATATAAAACCCATGGAGTTTGTTGTTTACAAATAAATACCGTGGACCTTCACCGTTTTTTAGATAAATACCATGGAGTTTATTTTTAACCGTTTTCAGATAAATACCATGAATTTTTTTACAACTAAATAGCATCAGCTTTCATCCCCTTTTCGCTTTTGTAACAATAGAACTTTACAATAATCACGATTCTCCAATTAAATCGATACCGCACTAGATTTTCATTAAAATAACGCAAATTTTCAAAGTTTTCCGATAAATTTCATGGACTTTGTCTTTTACAAATAAATGCCATGCATATTGAACGTTTTCGGATAAATACCATGGATTTTGTTTGTCACAAATAAAAATCATGCATGTTCAAAGTTTTTCGGAGAAATACCTTGGAATATGTTAGTTAAAAATAAATACCTTCTATATTCAACATTTTTCAAGTAAATACAACGGACTTTGTTTTCCACAAAAAAATATCATGTCCTTATACCGTTTTTCGGATAAATGTCATTTTGAAAGATTATTCGAAAAACCGTGCTCGCTGCTGGTGGTAAAACTAAAACCAGGGTTATAAGCATGATCCATGTGATCTAGGAAACCATCTGCACTTTAATCAAAAAAAGTTTGGCATGTTATGCAGATTATAAGCATGATCCATTGTATGTGATCACAAAACAAGTAAAATTCCAAACGTCATTGAGTGAAGGTGACTATCATTAAAGAAGCAAATCTCCAAACATCCCTGCTATTATAATGCCAACGAAAGGGGTTAATTACTTCGTTTGAAATTGAGACTCCGATATTATGCCATGTTGGATTAGCTTGTACATCAAAATGTTATTTAACCAACAAATTAAAAGTTGAAAAAAGAAGAAGAAAAATAACCTTATAACTAAATTCTCAATGATAGAATCTACCTCCACCGTCTGCATCTGTTATAAAAAGAAATTTTATCCGCTAATCATATCATTTTAAAATTAAAAAACTTTTACTATTTAATTATATATGAAACTATTTCTCATTCTAACTTTTACAATTGTGCCATTTATATGTTTATTTCAAACTTCCACAAAATTCAGCATTTATTGAAAAATGTGGGACTCAAAAGGCATATATAGAAGGGGAAAAAATCTTATAGTGGGTCAAAACATCAGCAATTAATCTTCAACCATTTCAATGATTAATATGATTCGTCTTAATCTAAGCTACTGACACACACAAATTGTGTGATTTTGACTGCTTTTTATTTTATGCTTGCTTAAATAATGCTGTAACCGGTTTACCTTTTTCATTGTCAAATCAACAGCCAAGAAATATCAAAAACACATAGAAATTGATGTGCATGTGTTTTATATCATGATGATAAAGACGCGCACTGCCGGTTATTTCAAAAAGTTATCAAGAGTTGGCTTTTTGACTGATATATACAGAATGGAAATTTCTGCAATGTGCATGATGCCCACATTCTCCTAATTTATATGATGCATGTATAAATTAGGGATCCTTCCACGCAACATGTGGGAATCCATTTACACTTAAAATAATTGACAAATCATGTAGACTTTATCAAAATCCATTGTATGTATGTTTTGATTAAACAAATTGATTAAATAAATAGGCGTGATGAATAAAAATGAATAATTAAAGTTCACTCTTATCTCACTTTTTAAAATTAATCTCGACCCGAGTCTCTCAACACTAGTTCCACAAAATATGACAATACTTTGAATGCCATAAACATCTGCCTGCCAAATATGAATTCTTCAAACCTTATCTTATATTTTCTTTTATTGAAATTCAAAATTAATTGTTCAATTTAGTCAAATTGATTATATATGAGAGCTGAAAAATGATCCTTTACGACATACAATCATTTTTTAAGATTACTTTAAGAACGAAGAATAAATGACACACACACACATTTATTGTAAATTTATTTTCACTAGCATATGGTATAAGTAATGGAGAAATAGGGTTGTGGACGTGTGGCGTGTCCTGCCATAACTTAAAGATAGAGTCCACCTGATGGAGGCCGGAATCTCCTTCAGGTGTTGTCCTCCGAAGATTTAGTGTCCAACGGGGCTGAGGTGTAGAGATTAGTTATGGAAGATTGAGCCTGTGGATCATAATGGGTTTGGTGGTTGATGAGGATTATGTGTAAAAAAAAGCCTCTGACTTTGTGCCTGCAATGTGCAGACCCTATTTTCCCTCAATAGATATACGATTTGGGATTTTCATCTAAGGCCATGTTTGGTTGCAAAATGCAAAATTGAGTAGTGTGACAAGTTCAGTTTTTTTTTGTTCCCATGAGTTATGAATCCATTATTTGTTTGATGGAGTTTGAAAATATTGAGTTGGGAGGTGATGGAGGTTGGGATCTCGTTCAGATGTTGTTCTCCGTCGATCTGTCATGAGCGTTGACGAACGACTGGGGTTGATATTGAGGGTTGCCTTTCAGAGCACGTGGATCTCATTGGGCTTGTTTTGAGGAGAAGCCGAGCTATGTGCAAAAGAAGTCCCGGGGTGGTTGTACCACCGTGGACCGTCCGACGATCAAGTTAGCCGGGGTATTTGAGCAGAGTAGCGGCTTATTGGTTTCAAATTGCGTTACCTGAGTCATCTGGGAGAGGGTTTTTTATAGCGGTCGCCATGAGCTAGCTGGCGCGAGATCTTCCGGGCGTTACACCCCGAGCGTTACGCCTGCGTGAAAGTCGGGATCTCCCTATTAATGACGAGATACGCTCGTTAATGGGGGGATACGGTGGCGTGGAACACGGGATCGTGGGGCGGCGGTTATCTCGCGTCTGGCGAGATACGCGGAGCCGTGGCGGAGGCGCTTGTGATCTGTATTCCAGGTTGCTCGTTGTGGTACTTGGGAGGCTTAGCTCGTCGGGAGGCTCAGGACGAGCGGGGGGCCGTGGAAGCTCGATTTTGTGATAGCTCGGAGGCGAGCCAGGAGGGCTGAGGAAGGTCAGCATGTAGAGGGGCTCGGGGACGAGCCCACGGTCATTTGTAAGGCGTGCATAAGAGCGTTCAGGGACCCACAGAAGGTCGGGACACACCCCGAGACGATAGCCCGGGAGGAGCCTCCAATGCATAGTGCTTGCCCTGTTTGCGTGGGCCCTGGGACACATCATCTGCCGCATGTTATGATCTGGGGAGTTCCTACTTGTGAGCATCATCATTAGCCCACCACTCTCGTGCCGACCTATTTATGGGTCGGGTCGAGAGTGGTATGATCGGTCTCCCGAACTCAGTTTGTAGTCAAGAACCTACGAGCGTGGATCTCCGAGGCGGTTAGGCGTATCTTCAATGACGTCAGCGGATCAGAAGGGAGATTGTGCATTAAAGAGGGGGTGCTGATTCGCTAGTACGTCCGTTGAGGCACAGGCTACGTGTCCGATGCAGATCGGCGGACGTGACGGGCTGGCGTTGTCTCCTGCGTCCAAAGGGACGTCTCCAATGGTCGTTTGACACGTAGAGCGTCGACGGCTGACGGGCGCGAAGCTTCGTTTTGGCGGGAAACGATATGAGCCGTTGGATGCATCGCCCAAGCACTATAAATAGGGGTGGGATCCGTCCAGGGTCCACACCTTCACTATCATTTTCGTATTGCTGCGGGAGATAGCTCGACGCTCTGTCCTTTAGATCGGATCCCTTGTGCTCTTTCCTCGGAGGACTCCTTATTTGAATCAGGTTAGATATCTTCCTCTGAGAAGTCTTTAGAAGTTGTTAGGGTAGAGTCGGGCGATGAGGTTCCAGTTGTTGGAGCCAAGTCTAGGATGTCTTCTTCTGCTTCTTCCTCTGCCCCATCCGAGTCGGGTTCCCCTCATAGAGTTAAGGCCACCCGCGATGCTCGTCGTCAGGCGACGGTAAAGGTCCCCAAAGTGCGTATTGGGACCGCTCGCGATACGCCCTCCCTCCTAAGAAATGTGGACGAGCTCACTGAGATTCTGGCTCGTTTCCACATTCCCCCTAGCTATTCATTTTGTTTAGCTAAGGAGGGCGAAAGGGCGAATCAGGTGCAGGGAAATGAGATTGCCTTGTATTTGGATGCATTCTGGGGTGGGATGTGTTTACCCTTTTCCCCCGAAGTATGCGAGGTGTTACGTTACTTCCAACTTGCCCCAGGCCAGCTAGTGCCGAACTCATGGAGATTTCTTCTCGGGTTCCTGATCCGGTTGAGACTTGAAGAAATCCCTTTCAGCCTGACTGTCATGCCCCGCTTCCCAAAATACGGAATACGAGGGGTTGACAAGGCCAGTCATGCTCCTACAGTCGAGGAAACACCCTGCCGTGCCCATACTTCAGCTTCTAGCTTTACGTGACAATCAGTAATCAATGCACAGATAATGAGAAATGCAGTCACTAAATCAAAACAAATACAAAACACTAACCAGATAGAGATCAAGGAAGTATAGTTCTGAGTCGCTGGTCTAGATATCCGGAATGTCCTCGAGGTACGTCTGGTCCTGATCCAAGCTAAATTCACTTCTCACTCTGAGCATGCATACTCAGGTCATCAGAGCGACACAATAGCAATAAATAGAAATACATATGTAACATGTGTAATAATGATGAATATGGAACATCAAGCATGAAGTGATTATATGAGCATGAAACTAGTACATGTAAACGGTAAAGCGGGTAAATAGTAAGGCAGGTGTATCGAGTCAGTAATCAATGCATGTCACTAAACCTATCAGTCTCTAAGTCTTACTGTCCAGGTCGCTAAACCTATCGTCAGTCCAAGTGTAAGAGTCAACCATTCGTGAGTATCCCCCACCCAAGAGTAGGGCCCCAGGGGCAAGGGAACACGGGCCCGAGTCGCCGATAATCAGTAATATCACCCATATAACTCCAAGAATCGCTGTGTATGCCGGCAATGGGACTCCCGAGAGTTGAACTCACACTCAAACTACCCCACACCCCGTAGTCTACATCAACCACCAACCATAAACTCAAATACTAGTCGGTCCATGACAAGTCTACGCGAGAACTGAAGAAATGATCTCCATCAAGCATGTCTCGACTGGTACCCAAGATAAATGGACAGTATTTGGTGCCTTACCTATGACACTAATATAAGTGCTTCCATAATCGTCCCATACCAATTATAGTCACACTTATACATGTCTCATAGACGTCGACAATGCAATAAATTAACCGGGTCCGTGGATTGTATACAAGTACGTGTCACTTTCACTTATTCATTCACGCTTTAACACTAACGTACATGCCACAATCAAACACTAATATCTAACACTGGGTAATGTACACGATCACTAGGTTACCAATGCAATGACATCTACATGATATGATGGGAATACAATGATTACGATATGAATAGAATATCATCAGTCAGCGTCCTGCCACTTGCATAATTTACTATAAATCATGTATGCATAATTAAGCAAAACAATGTAAAAGGAGTAAGCATTATGTTTAATTATCTAGCCATCAAAATTGGTTTCGCGTCAATCGGGTTTCAGGTTTGCTAGATACGGCCATTTCAATTTAAGTGTTCACTGCTGGAAATCCGTTTTCAGAACTGAAAGTCTATTTTGTAACATATTTTAATCCCAGTTGGGATCGTAATTAGGCAACACTTTAGTTGAACAATATTTAGGGTTATCAGTTATGTTTCCAACGCTATTTGCGGATCAGTAATATCCTATATCCCCAGGGAGTTATGGTCAGGTTTAGGTTGATGTGTAAAATCTGTCACTGCAGAATTCAGCTGGACATGTTGATATTATAAAATGTGTTAAAAATATCATACAGAACAGGAATTCAGTGAAACTAGTGGAGTAAGAAAGATAACCCAATTTCATACGTAAAGATATAGGGTTCCGCACATTTTCGCATTTGAGTAAGGATATACAGTGATTTAAAAACAAGGGTTAACTGGGATTACTGCTCTTGACTGCAGTCCAGAATCATAATTCTCCTCAGTTATCTCTATCATAATTTGTTAAAATTCAGTGATCAACTATAGAGTACTGTAGGTTAATCAGTTAGCTTCGATACAAGCCATGGAACGCTAAAATCCGATTTGTAAAAGATTTAATATGAATTTAACAATCTAGTATGTTCAGGAAAATTCTGATTTCGCAATGATTATCGGGGGTAACATTTTATAGGTGAAACGATATTGATTTTCAACCAAATTTCCGCAGTACCTCTGTAAATAGTAATCAGGTTTAATGATCACAAGTTCCGCCATTCAAATACAGGTTCTCACATAAAGTTTAGTATCAAATACTTATAATAATATTGAATCGTAATTGAAATGATTATATATAGCATGAAGCAAGTATGTAATACTTGCCTGACGACGACGACGGTGATATGACAGCAGCGGACGATGCAGTAGTGAACCACGGCTACGGTAGCGGCAACGGCGCGTTCACGACTCGAGCACGACAAGAGTTGGCCTCGGTGGAGCTTGATTTTTGGACTTGATGGCTCGGTGGGTACGAGGGACGTGCGCTGGCGTTGCGACGGATACAGGTGTTCGATGAAATGACCGGGGCTCGGTTTGAAACTTGGGCTAGCTTTGGTACTGCGGTGAAGGTGATGGTTCCGCTGGAAGTGATCGACGGTGCACCAGGGAGAGCTAGGAGAGACTACGGAGGTCCAGGGGGCGCCGGAGATGAGAGCTCAGGCGATGTGAGCACGGGCGCAAGCAGTGGGCATGAAGCGGGCATGATCGTTCAGGGAAATGGGCATGGTGGCCAGGCACTGCGGCAGCGGCATGGGGTCGGTGTGGTTGGCAGTGCAATGGAGGAGCTAGAGGTTGGAGGTCGATGGAGGAAAGGTGGTGGGGAGGGTGTTGGTGTTGTAGGGGAGTGGGAGGAGATCTCGACGATGGTAGCACGGCGGTTTGATCGTCGATGATGGATAACAGCGGCGAGGTCAAGGTGAAGCGAGGTGCGGTGGTGGTGATGGCAGTGAGGCAGTGAGGGAGCTTGGGTTTGAGTGAAATATAAGGTGCTCGTCGGTGGTGGCTCGTGCAGGAGGTGAACTCGACGGCGAGGAGGCAATGATCGGGGACGGTGAGGTGAAGAATGGCTATGGGTTTTCGATCGGGAAGTTTTGAGAGATGGGGGATGTCGGGGGTGGAGCGGGGTCTGAGCTCCGGCGAGGTGTAGCGAGGGTCGGGTTTGGTTGCAGGAGTCGGGTGATGGTTTGCAGGTCGGGAAGGAGGCGAAGGAAGAAGGAGAAGAAGAGGCGGTCGAGGAGGGCGACTAGGGCTCGGCTTGGTGATGGTGGAGGTGCGCTCGAGGGTCGACGACGAGGTAATTGTGCGGCGTCGGTTTGGGTTCTTTGGTCGTCGAGGTTTGCAACGAGGTGAGTTGTAGGTGAGGTGGAGGAGACCGGAGTGATGCCGGCGGCGGGGTGAGCGCGGCCGTGGGCATGGGTTCGAGAGGGGAGCGGGAAAAATATGGGGAAGGAGAGAGAGTGCGAGATGAGAGAGAGAGAGAGGGTGCGTACGAGAGGAGAGAGAGAGACGTGGGGTAGAGGGAGAGAGGGAGAGACGTGCGTACGAGAGGAGAGAGAGAGACGTGGGGGTGGGGGTTAAATCATTAAAGGAAAATTTTAAAAGAAAGAGAGAGAGGGAGAGGGATGTGGGTATTAAGAAAATTTAAGAGGGAAATAATGGAGGAATTAAATGGAAAATTATGGGGGATATCGGTTGGGATCTTTTAAAGGTGGAATTAATTTGAATTTAAAAGAAGGAGAAGGAGAAGTAACAGTAACAACAAAGAAAGAGAAATAGGCGGGGCCGATTTGCATGAGTTTGATGGGTTTTGGGGTTAAGAAAAATAATAGAGGGGGAGAGTTTTGGGTTTGGATTTGTGGGAATTCAAAAGAAATGAGAAGGGGTAATTGTTTGGGCTTGGGCTCAAGAAAGTTTAGAAAGAAAAAGGGAGTGAGAAATAAGGTGGACTTGGGCTTTCAGTTAGGTTTGTTTTGTGAAAACTATTTGGGTAAAATCATAGCTTTGGGTTTTAAAATAAATAAAATAAATAAAAATATAAATAAACAAATTTTGTAAACCATGCTTTATTTAAATATGGATATCGGCGTACAAAAGAACTGGGCATTACACTGACTCTTCTCACTTCCTTCCTTTGTTACAAAAATCATCCCGGCACCCGTAAGGACGAGCCGAGTTGGGTGTACATTTCCTTCAAAAAACGCAAGGGATGGCGGCCTGGTCGGGGGTAGTAGTTGTTCCTTCTTCCATTCATGAATGGAAGGAGAAGTGTGTTTTCGTCGGGCCACCTGAGGGCGAGGATTGGACTATGCCTGTACAGTGGCATATGGCCGACTGCCCGCTGGTGAAGCGGTCGTCCTCTCCCGAGACGAGGGCGGTGTCCATATGGGAGCCGATCCAGTAGGCCGATGTTTTGCTTTCTTAGCAGGCCCTTAGCTGGGTCGGGCTCAGCCACGCTCGATTCGTGGGTAAGTTAGGAGCTTGGACGATCTGTCTAGACTTGAATATTTTTTCTTTTGCTCTTTTCAGCGTCACTAACTCTCTTTGTGTTTTTCCTTTTTACGGAGCAAATGTACCGATCCAAATTCTTGGCTGCCATAGCCGTAAAGAAGGGGAGGGAGATCGAGGGCGCTAGTTCGTCCCGCCCCGGTTAGAGCTCGGCCCTGAAGCCGGCCGCACCGGCCAAGCCTTCCGCCGTGCCCCGAGCCTCGGAAACCAACCGCGGGAAGAGCCATAAGCTTGCTCGAGAACCGGAGCCCTGGGCGAAGGAGGTGGATGATGAACCATGGATTGACCGAGAAGGGAAGCTGCTCGTTGGCCTCATGAGGAGGGCTTTCGATCCTTGGCATGGATGGGTAGGAGCTACCCGCCAGGGAATAACTGAGCAGGGAAGCTGCTCGGTGGCCTCGTAAGGAGGGCTTTCGATCCTTGGTATGGATGGGTAAGGGCTACCCGCTAGGGATTGACCGAGCAGGAAAGCTGCTCGGTGGTCTCGTAAGGAGAGCTTTCTTAGACTTCTTCTTGCCTTTACGGGGCGTCGTTCAATCTCTCTCGACTTGTAAGAAGAAAATCTGGAAGAGTGACCATTGCAGACGACGCGTGGCTGGAACCCACGGAGGAGGTGAGGCACTCCAAGATCCACGTCGTTCCGACTTCCGTTGACCGTGTAAGGGCCCGTGAGATACGGGAAGGTCGCCACGCGGCAGCCCTGCATTGGGGGATATGAAAATATCCCAAGATTCGCGCCGATGCTCGTGAAAATTTCGGCACCTGGGGATTCTGTTGAGGCTATGAATAGTGGAGGTACGCTAGTTTCTTTCAGCGTTGATTTTCTGAAAATGGCCGGGCTCGTCTACTCCATCGGAGAGATCATCTCCCACGACGACGTCTATCTCTTTGATCAGGAGTGCACGGAGGAGACATACCGAACGGTGGTCGAACGCATAGAGGACCACTTCGGCCGCCTACTTCCTACAGACGACGCCAACTGATGGAGGTTGGGATCTCCTTCAGATATTGTCCTCCGTCGATCTGTCGCGAGCGTTGACGAACGGCTGAGGTTGATGTTGAGGGTTTCTTCGCAGAGCGTGTAGATCTCAATAAGCTTGTTTTGAGGAGAAGCCGAGCTATCTGGAAAAGAAGTCCCGGGGTGGTTGTACCAGCGTGGATCCTCCGACGATCAAGTTAGCCGGGGTATTTGAGCAGAGTAGCGGCTTATTGGAATCAAATTTCGTTTCCTGAGTCATCTGGGAGAGGGGTTTTTATAGCGGTCGCCATGAGCTAGCTGGCGCGAGATCTTCGTCGGCCGTTACACCCCTGGCGTTACGCCTGCGTGAAAGTCTGGATCTTCCCATTAATGATGAGATATGCTCGTTAATGGGGGGATACGGCAGCGTGGAACGCGGGATCATGGGACGGCGGGTATCTCGCTGTCACGCCCCACTTCCCAAAATACGGAATACGAGGGGTTGACAAGGCCAGCCATGCTCCTACGGTCAAGGGAAACATCCTGCCGTAGTCACATTTCGGCTTCTAGCTTTACGTGGTAATCAGTAAATAACGCACAGGTAATGAGAATGCAGTAACTGGAACAAAACAAATACGAATAACTGACCTGATGGATGTAAAAGAGTATAACTCTGGATAGCTGATCAAGATGTCCGTGATGTACGTCTGCTCCTGGCCCAGGCTAGATCCACTCCTCACTCTGAGCATGCATACTCAGGTCGTCAGAGCGACACAATAGCAATATAAATATATAGATACAAGTGACAACTCGAACAGTGATAATAGATATATAACATTAAATCACGATGGTAAAAATATGAACATGGAGTAACCAATGAAGTGTCCAATAGATCAGGTGAGCGGTAAAACAGTAGAATAGTATGCCAGGTATGTCAGCACAGTAAGTAATGTGTATCAATGGCATTATCCCTATCAGTCTCTAAGTCTCACTGCACAGGTCACTAAGCCTATCGTCAATCCAAGTGTGAGAGTCGAATCATGAAGGCAAGTGAACACAGTGAACGATCGACCACTCTTGAGTTTCCTCCACCCAAGGGTAGGACCTAAGGGCAAGGGACCACGGGCCCAAAATATAACTCACGGTAATAATCATGTACCCTGTAAATCTCCATATATATAAGCCGGCATGGGACTCCCGAGATTCTGTTGAACTCACACTCAAACTACCGCACATCCCGTGGTCTACATCAAACGTCCACCATAACCTCAAATACCGGTCGTCCATAACAAGTCTGCGCGAGAACTGGAGACAGGATCTCCATCAAGCACGTCCCGACTAATACCCAAGATAAATGCAGTGTCTGGTGCCTTATCTGTGACAGCCATGCAAGAGCTTCCATAAGTGTCCCATACCACTTATAGTCACACTTACACGCGTCCCACAGACGTCGACAATGCAATAGAATAATAGGGTTCACTGATTGTGTACAAGTACGTGTCACTTTCACTTATCCACTCATGCACGAACACTAACGTACTTGCCACCATCACCACTAATACCTAACACTGGGTAATGCACATGATCACTAGGTTATCAATGCAGTGACATGTTAGTTATATGTATGCCCTATAGGCCATTACTGTACATAGGATGTATATGTAGTGGATCCTTGGACATATATAGGGAGGACTTTCTTGCTCGACATGATAGTATGCTATCTGGTTGCTCTTTATCTTAACATGTACACTGATTGTCTCTCTGTTACATGTTGGTAAAGCCCTTAGGATGTGTACTTGACTACCTAGACTATGATGCGGATCATACTAGTGGGGACATGGTAGTCTATAAGTACATCCTTCAAGGTCCCTAGTCATAGGTGTATCGAGACGGGGCATCGATATACCAGAGTAGACTAGCGTATACCTTCTCGACCCATACAGATGGGCGATGGATGATCCCATATCCATTGGTGTTTGACATCAGAGATCATATACGGGTGCTCAGTAGAGACTGGGTACACTGGACGGACTCGCCGAGAACTCCCAGATGGTATTATACCTTACGTCAGATGGCAGTTCTCTGGTGACACTGGTACAGGTTAGTCTGTAGACCCGAGATCGTCATAGAGTCTTGTGTGATTCCCACTGTGCTTTGATTTCCACCTTACCACGTCCAAGAGGGCGTGCAAAACGGTGGCTTTTGGGTACAGTCCCGAATCACATGGAGGCAATGAGCGATAGGAGGGGATTCGTCTCTCCCGGTATAGGGAGTTGATGTTGCGCTGTGTTCGATTGGCTATAATTGGAAATCCCTGGCCAGGGTTGCTGAGATTTACGGGTAAGTGTTACCAGTAGTTTCTCGAACTGTTATAGACCTCATATCGACACGACTTATCGAGCTACTGGGGTCTGACGTTTACCACCCCTAGGCGAGATATGCGACATATCAGACGATGAGACCGGACTGTACGGTAAGTATTACTGGTTAGATTCACAGGAGTGTGAGCGGGCTTACTCGTTGATCTTCTGATCGCTCAATACCCGGGTGGTCGTTACGTTTAGCAGGCCGCTTGCGGCTTATGGGTGTTTGATATGATCATCACCTGCTGCCGGCGTATTGACGAGTCTTTAGAGTCCTACATAGAGGTTTCCTGGCTCAAGCGAAACGAAATAGGAGCGCAAATGAGATATGTGCGGGACCGAGAATAATACCAGTATGTGATACTGTATTCTATTCTCGCGATTTGTATTACCGGTAGGTTGTGATACTGTATTCTATTCTCGCGATTTGTATCATCGGCAGGTTATATGTGATATAGCCGGGTTACCGAATCAAGTGTTGATTCGATACATTGATACACTATATATTAGTCGGTTATATGCAGTATGACCGGATCATTAAATCAAGTGTTGATTTAATGATTTAATGTATAATTATATATTTGATATATTACTTTACATTAACTAGTATTGGTTCACTTAAGATTATTTTTCTCACTTGAATGTGCACATTGTATATATGATATATGTTTGTGCACTAGTTTGTATCATGTTTGATGATACATGCAAACTTGGGTGTATGTTTGACTTAAACCTTGTTTAGTAAACGGTTAGGGTTTCTTTTGATTTAGATATCACTTCATTTTCTTTTTAAAAAAATGGGAGACTTTTCAAGGATGCTAGAAAAGCTTCATGAAGCTTCAAGCATAACAACAAAGAAAGCCACCATTTCTTTTTTGCCAAAAATAAATGAATAAATAAATAAGTCAAAAGAAACCCTAACCATTTACTAAACATAGTTTAAGTCAAACATACGCCCAAGTTTGCATGTATCATCAAACATGATACAAACTAGTGCACAAACATATATCATATATACAATGTGCACATTCAAGTGAGAAAAATAATCTTAAGTGAACCAATACTAGTTAATGTAAAGTAATATATCAAATATATAATTATACATTAAATCATTAAATCAACACTTGATTTAATGATCCGGTCATACTGCATATAACCGACTAATATAAAGTGTATCAATGTATCGAATCAACACTTGATTCGGTAACCTGGCTATATCACATATAACCTGCCGATGATACAAATCGCGAGAATAGAATACAGTATCACATACTGGTATTATTCTCGGTCCTGCACATATCTCATATGCGCTCCTATTTCGTTTCGCTTGAGCCAGGAAACCTCCGTGTAGGACTCTAAAGACTCGTCAATACGCCGGCAGCAGGTGATGATCATATCAAACACCCACAATCCGCAAGCGGTCTGCAAAACGTAACGTCCATCCGGGTATTGAGCGATCAGAAGATCAACGAGTAAGCCCGCTCACACTTCTGTGAATCCAACCAGTAACACTTACCGTACAGTCCGGTCTCGTCGTCTGATATGTCGCATATCTCGCCTAGGGGTGGTAAACGTCAGACCCCAGTAGCTCGATAAGTCGTGTCGATATGAGATCTATAACAGTTCGAGAAACTACTGGTAACACTTACCAGTAAATCTCAGCAACCCTGGCCAGGGATTTCTAGTTATAGCCAATCGAACACAGCGCAACATCAACTCCCTATACCGGGAGAGACGAATCCCCTCCTATCGCTCATTGCCTCCATGTGATTCGGGACTGTATCCAAAAGCCACCGTTTTGGCATGTGTAGACAGGGGACCTTACATATATCAACATGTATCAATCCCAAGAGTTCACTAACTCTTTCTCTGTTTCCAGTAAACGGAGCTATGGTCATCTTATCTTTGTGACATGACTGGTAAGTTTCACAAGATGTAAATTCAAACTGATTTAAATATGCATCTAAATGTAACTTCAGCCAGTCGGGTCGCATTGATATGACCTAGTCTACAATACCTCAAGAAGGATTCGTTCACATCTGAACTCTTCCTCTTGTGTGTGTTCCGTATACTAAGAACTGTAGTTTGATTTAGAACATCAATGCTTTTAGATAACGTGCCTGAACCGATCAACTTTTGATATAGGAAATGTTCAAAACATTATCCAACAATACAAAATTTTATCATTTCTTTACTAATAAAGAGACTGATATGATTTTGTATATCGGGTTCGGTATCTAATAACATTCGTTCAGAATCAATGTATTTGTAATACAGGGTGACAGTGACCAACAGACTTGGTTGCAACACTTGCCCCATTTTCTGCCTCATGAAACTTATCACCCGTTCTCAGTTCTCTACCTTTCTGTAGCCCTATGTAACAGATTACATATCTGGGATCCTGATCCGGTATCAAATACCCAGGACGTAAAGGATACTGAGAAACAGTTCTTTGTAATGAACACACCCGAAGAAGATGCATCATCATGCACTTTCTTCGTTTGGGCGGCACGGGAAATCTGGTATTCCCCAATTTCCTGCTCTGTCTTATAACATTTATAAGTTGGAGCGGGACCAACGTTCCCCAGCTCAGTATTGTTTCCTGATTTAAAATCAGGAAAGCTTCTGTGGAAAGCTTCTATGGAAAGCTTCAAAAGGGGGTCACGTGCTCACACGTGACTAGTGGTCACGTGTTGGCACGTGACACCTAAAAACGTCGTTAAGGCAAGTTCAATTCCCTGACTGCGAAGAAGGAAGAGAAAAGCTTCAAGGAGAGTCGCGTGCTCCCACGTGACCAGGGTCACGTGTTGGCACGTGACGTTTAAATACAAGCGTCAAAGGCACGTCGGGTAACTGACCAAGTCAAGAAAAAGGCTTCAGAAGAAGTCACGTGCTCCCACGTGACCAGGGTCACGTGTCGGCACGTGACGTTCAAGGCAGCAAGCGCGTCTCCAGAACAACCAAGGAAAGAGAGCTCAAACAAAGGGTCACGTGCTCACACGTGACCAGGGGTCACGTGGTAGCACGTGATGTTTAAGCAGCAATCAGAAGACACAGCGCAGAAAGCTCGTTCCAAAGGGGGTCACGTGCTCACACGTGACCATGAATCACGTGGTCACACGTGACTGGCTTTCAAAGCCCATTTTTGACGACAGAATTAAATTCTGAAGGAAATTCGAATCTTTCCAAAGGAAAGTAATTATTTGGGACTAATCAAATTAAAGATTCAGAGATGATTAAAGATCATCTATCTATGGAAAATCTCGGCTTTGGGAAAGATTTCCCCCTTAAATCTAACCAAAATATCAAAGGAGAATCTCTGAATTCAAGATCCAATGGTGAATAAAATTCATCTAATAATCCAAAGGCCCAAAATGAATTATGGATGCAAATCAAATCTCCCAATGAAGATTCGTCAAAAAACTGATTGATGCGGCTGCCTCTCCTATAAATAGGAGCCAAGAGACAAAAAAAAGAGATATACATGCGCAGAGAAGAAAAGAGAAAAGGAGAAGAGCTTTGATACTTCGAAAAGACTCAGATCTTCTGCAAAAAACCCTAGGTAAGAAAGGGAAGGCATTTTGAAAGAAGCAGAATTTAATTCTCAACAGAGTTTAACTCTGATAATATAAAAGCAGAAGAACTTATTTCTTCTCTCTTTGATAGAGGATCTGCAAAGTGCACATCTCCCCTTAAGGTTGAGAATTTAATTCTCAATGGGTTGAGATCCTGCCATGCAGATCCAAAACATAGAGAAGGAGTGCAAACTTGAGAATTTAATTCTCACAGAACTATAGGAATTTAATTCCTCCAAAATAAAAGTGGGGCTAGACCCTATATCATGGGAATTTAATTCCTTCAAAAAAAAAAAAAAAGAGAAACAGGGTTTAACCCTAATTAAAGAACTTAGTTCTGTTGAAACAACGATCATCATTTCCTCAAAAATTTTATTAGGGTTCAACCCTATTCAGCCCTTCACATAAACGGGGAATTTAACTCCCGCAGAAAATTCAGAGTTAAACTCTATTCCAGAATACAAGTCTTCAAAAGAAAGAAGGATTTAATTCCTCTGAAATTAAAAAGTCTCCGGAATTTAATTCCTGAAAAAAGGAGTAACAAATCCTCTGAAAAAACCACATTAAGGCAGGGTCACGTGTCACCACGTGACCCCCCCTCAAAAGCCCTACAGAAAACCCCTTTGAGGCAGCACCCCACGTGACCCACGTGACTTTCAGCAGAAGCCTTAACGCATAGGCATTTGAATGCCCATCACGTGCTGACACGTGATGCTATCAAAAGATGCAGTAATTTCAGCAGAACAAATGGAGGAAGGGCGCTCTCACGTGCTGCCACGTGACCCCTCTTGTCTTAGTGTTTAACACTAAATTGAAACTCTCGCACTCAGTGTTAAAATATTGTTGGGCCTTAGTGTTCAACACTAATTAAAAAGCTTTATCTGCAGTGTTCAACACTGATTACCTTAGTGTTTAAATACTAATCTGAGATCTTCATTTGCAGTGTTCAACACTGATCTGTTTTAGTGTTTAACACTAATTTGAGAAGCCTTATTGCTGGTGTTTAACACCAATTATTTCTTAGTGTTAAACACTAACTTGTTAACCGCATTCCCAGTGTTCAACACTGATTGCTCTATAGTGTTTAACACTAGGCTTTGGCCCAATTGGCTAAATGGATAGAGGCAAAGCCTCTCCTTCAATGGATCAGCAAAAAGTCAATGTTTCAGACCCGACTGGACTTAGCCCAAGCTGGCCATAAGTCCTCAATTTGTGATTAACTGGGCTAATGGGCTCATAACATAATTAATCAGTCTCGACCCCAAATTGGGTCAGGGACTATTAAATCCATTCCGGTTCTAGGGTACATCTCTTCACTCCTTTGAAACTTGGCATTGTAATCCCTCAATGTCTTCAAAGAGGTGACGGGTCCCGACGGCCACTCATGATATGGACTGTGGGGTCCTTAAACCCATGCCTAATGCAAAATTCCTGGTTACGTGGAACACGGATAATGTCACTCTTTGACCCCGTGGGAAACGTCCAGAGCGGATCCTGGTCCTCGCAGAGCACGGCAGTGAACCCGTGTGAAGCATCCAGAGCGGAGCCTGGTCCTCGCCAAGCACGGCAGTGAACCCGTGTGAAGCATCCAGAGCAAATACCGGACCGCAATGTCCTTAAACTACCCATGGACCGAAATGTCCCTAAACTACCCACGGACCGCAACGTCCTTAAACTACCCATGGACCGCAACGTCCCTAAACTAGAACAATAGGGCCCTCCATATGCTCTTTTGTCGGATCTAAACGGTCCCGTTTAAGTTGATCTTAGCCTCCAAAAATGGCTAACGCGTCCTTAAACCTTCAAACAGATTGGACTACGAATCCCCTAAATTAACTCCGGCTCGAGGGTACATCTCTGAACTCCTCTGACATCCGTCGTTGTAATCTTTCAACGTCGTCAGAGAGGTGATGAGTCCCGATGGCCATACATACGATGGACCACTACGTCCCTAAACTGGAACATTAGAGTCCAAACACTCTTCTGTCGGATCTAAACGATCCCGTTAAGTTGATCTTAGTCACAAAGTTAGACTAACGTACCCTTAACAAACGTTTGAGTTGATCTTAGCCTCAAGTATGGCTGACGTATCCTCAAACCAAACCCCCAAACCCAAATCTAAGATAATGCGGATTTGGACTAGTCCACGCCCTACGGGCGACGACATAACTCAGTCTCCGTAAACAATCCACGGGCAACAAAACAAACACCCACGACACGAAGTGACCATCTGGAGAAGGAGAAAGTTGTTACCGCAACGCGGTAGCGTAATTAACTGCAGGGGCTTGCGCCTGCAGGGAAGAGCGTCCCCACAATCAAAAACCCCTCAAATGAGGGGGAATCTGACGAAGTCTGCTACATCGGACGCATCCGTCTAAACCTTCGATACATGGTGCCATAAATCAACTTGGCATCTTCGGAGGGGTAGACGGATAGCACCAATTAGCATCTGCCCCGAACCCCAGGCATTCGGACGTCCCGACGTCCCGGCCGCCGTTCGGAGGGGAACAGATTCTGGCACGCCCGGTGGGACCTTTTCCTCTTTCCACTCCACACTTCGTGTGTCGTGATTCGCGAACCAATCGCGGTTCGCTAATAGTTGCCCTTGGGTCTCAAGGTACTGAGAATTGGCATCTTGCTTATTGCAGAAAGCAAAGGATCGATGGCTTTCATCCCTGCGAAATCCTCCAACTGCTCAGACGGCAACTGCAGCCGACGCTCTGCCTCGCCAGGAGGTATAGCCTATGGACCCCAAGCTGCTTCGCTGTTCACAATGCCGATGGAACAGGTCACCCGCGCCACCACAGGATTGTTTTTTGGGACCATGATCCCGCCGACAAACTTTACCGTTCCAGTGCTGGCGAAGGAAACTCTCAAGAAGTCGGTCTTTGATCGTCTTACCCCTACCGCGGCTCCTCTCAACGAGTCGCCCAACGTCAACGCCTCGGTCTTCTCTAGACTGGGCCAGAAATCATGCGAGCTCATTACGGGGCCTACAATCTCAAAGAAGACTGCTTCTAAGAAAGTGAACGCTCCCATACCCGAAATCGCCAAGGCAACCTCTCCAGCCAAAAAGTCGGTCTTTACAAGATTGACGGCTCCGGCCTTTGCTCCCGCTTCCCAGAGGACATCGGTCTTCGATAGGTTAACGCCAACAACAACCCCCCATCCACACAGGGGGCATGAAGAAACCATTCTTACCGCTGACCCTGCACCGTCCGCTCGACACTCTCGACGTCGCCATTGGCGCCGAGTGAGGAAGGCTGGGGGCAACTCTCCCTCCAGATTGACCCCACCAGCCCCGGTGGCCGAAGTTAATGCCGCTGTTCCGACTGGGAACAGTTTTGAAATGCTAAATAAGGTGCGAAGGAATTCCCCTACGGCAGTACTGAAGAAATCTCCTCCCTTACTAAAAAAGGTGGTGGAAACAAAATCCGAACAGCCTCGATCTCCTCAACGGCTGTCTTCCAAAATTTATAAGGTTTGGCGACAAGCCCGAGATTCGATCATCGATCCAAACTTCTCCCGCCAGCACAAGAAACTGAAAATCCAACCTGAAGCTGGTCACCAGGCTAAACCCCAAAAGGCTGTTGATCAACTGACTCATAAAAGGAGGAGGCCAGAGAGGACCCCACAGCATGCAACGACGGCTAAAAACACTAGGCCTAGACGCCCTAAGTCTGGGGGCATGATGGTCCACACTGTATACATGGCCTCTGGAAAGGAGGAGAGCCGCACTTCTACAGGCCATCGACCACTAACCCGATCCGCAACAAAATCCCAGGAGCAGCAACAAAAGCTCCAAGAAATGATGAATGCTATGGCCGCGCTCACCGGGCCAAAGGAAAGCCCAGAAGCGTCCTCAGACGCACGCCGGGAGGAAGAAACCGACGCTGAATTCCTTCGCCGAACACTGGAGAAAAGGGACAAAGAGGCGGCTGAACAAGCGGCCAACATACAACGGATGGGCCTTCTCTTTCAAGATGTGATAGGAATGATGATCCAGCAAGACTTACCAGCTGAAGATCCTCCGATTATTCTGGAGGACGACCGAGGAGAGACGTCAAATCCACCTCCAGCCCTCTCGACGGCCAAGGAAGAGACGATCTCTAAGGCTGACTTGGCTGACTACATAGCCCAGCAAATCCGAGTTCATCGCGCAACTGAGGCAGCTGGTCAGACCGTGAAAACCGGGCGGCCGTATCCGAGCTGGTATGATCAAATCAAATACCCGCAAGGCTATACGATACCGAAATTCCATGTGTATAAGGGGACCGGCAATCCCCATCAACATGTCGCCCAGTTTCGGGCCCTATGCGGTAATACCGGCGGTGACGATAAATTGTTGCTTCGCCAGTTCGTGGGCAGCTTGTCAGAAACAGCGTTCGAATGGTATTCAGAACTCCCGAACGATTCCATCAAAACGTTCGCTGAAATGGAGTTGTTGTTCACTCAGCGATTTGCAAGTGCCAGCGAACGCACTCCAATAACTGCACTTATTAACGCCAGGGTAAAACCGGGTGAAACCTGGGTCCAGTACGCTATACGCTGGCGGAACTTGTGGTCGAGATGTGAGCAGCGCATCGAGGAAGCACCTGCGGTGGGCATGTTCGTGGGAACTCTAGACCCTCACGCAACTATCTCCCAGTTTATGATGTTCTTTAAGCCAACCACATTCCAGGCTCTGATCGACAAGTTAGCTCAGATGGACCAGATGGGTCATAGACCACCTACACCGAAGTCGGAACCTCGGAATGACAAGGGTAAAGGAAGGGCAACCTTTGTCGCGAATGCCCAACAGCAACCTAACGCCCCGAAATCGACGGATCAACTGGAGGAAAGACGCCGGTACTATAATGAGAAAATGAAGCGTCCCTACTCGTTCCCACAAGACAAGACGAAGCGGTTATTCGAGTTGGCAATACGCAACAGACTTATAAACCTACCAAATCCAAGGCGACCACCACACCCCACCGAGGTGAATAACTCCAACTACTGCCCTTATCATCAGACGGTAAGTCATCCGATTGAAGATTGCTTTGTCTTCAAAGGATGGATCGAAGATCAATACCTCCAGGGGAAATTTGTACTGTCCGAAAAGTGGAAGGTGAACCCACCACAACCACATACTCCTAAGAAGGCCGATACACCGGGGGCAACCTGCTCCTTTATCGAAGAAGCTCCATGGGAGGTCGTGCTATCAACGAAGACCAAAAGAATGCTGAGAGACCTCCATGCATGCCCTGCGATCGAATGGAAGGACCCTCTTGAACCTCAAATTATCGAAGGGATGTTGAAGCCCCGCCCAATTATAAAGACTAACGATAAGAGCCGAAATACTCACGTCCAACCGTCAAAATCTTCGAAGAAAAAGAAGAAGAAATCCAAGAAGTCCGTGAAGCTTGGAAACGAGCACACGAACTTACAGAAGCAAATAGACGCGCTGGAAGAATACAATCAAAAGGCGCGAACTCCTGTCACACTGCAAGAGTTCCTCAACCATATCTTTCAAGAGGAAGATGAGGGGGAGAGCTCGTCGGATGAATCCGAAGGATATGTGGCGAGTTGTAACGTGATCTCCCACTCGTTTACCGATGATGGGAAAACTCCCGGCACTAAGAAGATGGAGGCAGAGCCTGTACCAGAGTGTCCATGGCCAACGGACGAAATGATCGACGCTTTTCTAGACAAGATTCGTCTAAAATGTAAAGCGGACCAGGAGCGTAAAATGACCACGCCGGAAAGAGCCAAATACGGACGACTGGACGGAAGAGTGGAGTTACCCCTGCCAGAACAAAAGGCATCCGAAGTGGACAAGAAAATATTCAAGACAAGGAAAAGGTTCGCCAAAGCCATGTCAATGGGAATGATGCTACCACCTTCGGAAGCAAATACGCACGACGGGGCGGAGAGGCACCCTGACTATTGCGCATATCACCGGAAGATCTCACACCCCACGGGGGAGTGCGATGCCTTCAAAATATGGTGGCGAGGATATGTTATCCGTCAGCAACAGTTTAAGCGCATGAAACGCAAGAGCCGTCAGGAGCGAAGAGGTACTGTCGGAGGACATAACAAGACTACTGGCAACTGTTACATGGTTGACGCCAGAGGGTCACAAGTTCTCACCTTCGGGAGCGACTCTGATGAAGAAATGGCTCTGGGCCCTCTCTTTACAGAATCCGTTCTAGGAAAAAAGGAGGAATCAGAGGCCTGCGAGAACATCCAGCTGCGCAACCGCACGCTCCCGGAGAAGAATCTCGGTCCCGTCGGCCGAAAAGATAAGGGAAAGGAAAAGGTCATTGAAGATATCACTTTAGATGACCGGGTCATAAAAGAGCTAACTAACAAAGACCCTCCCAAAAAGGGTAAGGTGGACTATAACATCCTCGCGCACTTAAGGAAACTACCCTCTCAGCTTAGCATTCTTGATGCCCTTCTATTATCAAAAGAAGCGCGAGACTCACTCATTAAAGCGTTGCAAGAACCTGAACAATTCCAGGCCGTTCTCGCCACTGAAAGGATGAAGGATGAACTGGAGGAAGTGCATACAGCCGATGTCACTTTCGGTGATGAAGACCTTCTCCTCGGGACGTGCGACCACAACCGTCCCCTATATGTCTCTGGATACTGCCATGACATCAAGATAGGTAAGATCTTAGTGGATAATGGATCCTCCGTCAACCTCCTTAATGTTCGGGTGTTGAAGGAAATCTGCATGAGTGTGCAACACCTCGCTCGTGACAAAATTACTATCTCCGGTTTCGACTCTCAATCGTCACGGACTCTCGGATCTGTAATACTGACGTTACGCTTCGGACTTCTCGTCACAGACATCAAATTCCATGTCATTGACGCCAAGACCTGCTACAACGCCTTGCTCGGCCGTCCCTGGCTACACGAGTACAACATCATCCCTTCTACACAACATCAGTGTATGAAATACTTCAAGGATGGTTTCGAGTACACTGTAACAGGCGAGTTAAACCCGTTTTCTGTGAATGAAGTCCGCAAATACGAAGATGCGAAATACTTTTTGCCAGATTTCGAGGATACAGAAAGGTGTCGCGACCCGAAGAACAAAACCGCCGCCACCATTCCCGTTTTTGGGAGCGATACCGAAGAAGAGGAGGAAATAGTGTATACGGGGCCATCCCAACGCAACAACCTGGGGGCACCCACCCCCGTACCGGTCTTCGGGAGTGATTCGGAGGACGAGGTTAACGTCGTGTTCTCCAATCGGCTGTCAATACAGGCACCCCTTTGCGATGACCATAGTCTGCAAATCACCATGGTACCGCAAGAACACTATAAGGATCTCGACGCGCTTCAAACCCACAGCGTGCAGGACCTGCAAACATTTTACGTCCCTCCCAAGCGAAGGGGTGAAAAGGTGATCCTATTCTATCAATCCTCAGAGTCGAAGGTGGAGAAAGAGATCTGGCACGGCGTGGATGTTACACTTGACAGGCTCCAACCCATTCGTCTGCCTAGATACTATACAAATGGATTGAAGAAGTTATTGAAGCGCCAAGGAGTACCCTTAAAACAGGCTGTTCGGCAGGCTCGGTTCTACAACAAGATTTGGGATGTCCCCGGGACTCAACGCAAATTGCCCAACGGGAAGATGGAAACATTCGGGCTTGGATACGCAAGAGCTGGAAAACGGGAACGGACTCACAGCAGCTACACTATATATACCTTTGATGAAGAGGAGGACGCCCTGTCAGGAGATGCCAACCACCCATCAAAACTAGACCCCGCGATTGAAGCACCGAGTCTGTCGTTTGAAGAACGAACGAACAAGCCTATCAGGAAAATAGGTCAGAGAGCTCGGGAAGATCACAACCACGAAGTGGCCATCTATGAGAAAGCCAGGACGCAACGTCTATTCCAACAAACTGCACAGGCTGCAAAAGATAAAGATGTTCACCATCGTCAACCCGTCATACGAAAGGCTCGATGCAGGGACGGGAATAAATTAAGAAGCGAAAAAAGAAGCCGACAACAACGACGCAGGATTAGAGGGTTACGGGAATTGCGCGGCTCGGACTCGTCCCTCATGGAAAAGATGAGTCGAGCATACTCCTTCCCTCGAGACAAGACGGAACGGTTACTCAAGCTCGCCCTAAAACATCAGATGATCACGCTTCCAGAGTCTAGGCATCCTGAGCAGGCTAGCAAGGTCTCTCATCCGGGTTATTGCTCTTATCACCGAGCCATAGGACATCCGACCGAAGATTGCTTCACCTTCAAGAACTGGGTCGAGGACCAGTACCGACGGGGCAGATTCGCTTTATCCGACGGTTGGAAAGTAACGCCGCCGCAAAGGCACGAGCCTAAAGCCACAAGAGCAGAACCGGATCCGCCTCAGTCTTGGGAGCGAGTTCGCACCTGTTATATGATTACGATATTAAAAGAAGAGCCCGAGAACGAAGATGACCTTCCCCGGTGCTTCGAGAACAGCGATGACGAGTTGATCTCGGAATTTCCGCCCGCTCCGAAAGAACTGGAAGACGGTATACATACTACCGCAGATAACCTCAAGAAGATCGAGCTGGGATCGGCAGACGACCCGCGGCCGACATTTGTCAGCGAGCTGTTATCCGAGGAAAAGGTGGCCGCGTTAAAGAACGTGCTCCTACGGCATAAAGACTGCTTCGCGTGGAACTACTCCGAGATGCCAGGATTGGATCCGGAGATTGCAGTGCATAGATTAGCAATATCCCCGGATATCAAGCCAGTCAAGCAGACGCCAAGGAGGATGCGACTTGAGCTGGAGATGAGCATCAACGCCGAAGTCAAGAAGTTGATCGATTCCGGATTTATCCAAGAAGTCCAATACCCCGATTGGATCGCCAATATCGTCCCGGTAATGAAGAAGAATGGAACGGTGCGCATATGCGTGGATTTCAGGGATCTCAATAAAGCATGCCCAAAGGACGATTTCCCGGTGCCGGTAACCGAGCTAATGATAGATAACACGTCTACTCACGAGATCTTCTCCTTTATGGATGGTTCTTCAGGATACAATCAGATAAAAATGCATCCCGAAGACCAGAAGCACACCGCTTTCCGGACCCCTTTGGGTGTATTCTGCTACAGGGTTATGCCCTTTGGCCTAAAGAACGCTGGCGCCACCTACCAAAGGGCCATGACAAAAATCTTCGACGATCTCATACACGACATCGTCGAATGCTATATCGATGACCTCGTAGTGAAGAGCATGTCATACGAAGAGCATTTAAAGCATCTCGAAACCGTATTTCAACGCCTTCGGCAATACAATTTGAAAATGAATCCCCTCAAATGCGCGTTTGGAGTCTCCTCGGGTAAATTCCTGGGATTCATCGTTCGACACCGAGGTATTGAAATAGATCCGTCAAAGATTAAAGCGATTATGGAAATGCCCCCGCCAAGAACCCTCAAACAGTTGCGGTCTCTCCAAGGGAAGCTCGCATACATCCGGCGATTTATCGCAAATCTTTCAGGCAAATGCCGCCCCTACAGTCACCTGATGAAGAAGGGAACCCCATTCGTCTGGGATCAAAAATGCCAAGGCGCACTAGACGAGATCAAGCAGTACCTGCAGAACCCGCCGGTATTAGCTGCGCCGGTCAAGGGAAAACCCCTCATTCTTTATACAACCGCCCTCGAAGGTTCCTTGGGCGCATTATGGGCACAAGAGAATGACCAGGGGAAAGAAAGAGCACTTTACTACTTAAGTCGAGTGCTACTGGGGGCAGAAAGCAATTACTCGCCCATTGAAAAACATTGCTTGGCATTAATCTTTGCAGTAACGAAGCTCAGGCACTATGCGTTGGCGCATGAAGTCCGTCTCATTTCAAAGGTGGATCCCCTTAAATACCTGATGTCAAAGGCTATATTGACGGGACGACTCGCTAAATGGGCCCTACTCTTGATGGAGTTTTCGATAACATATCAACCCCTCAAGGCAGTAAAGGGCCAGGCCATTGCCGACTTCCTCGCTGAGCACCCGATACCGGCCGACTCTCCTCTAAACTGTGATTTGCCGGACGAGCATGCATTTGATGCAATTGGCGGTGGAAGCACACGATGGGAACTCTATTTCGATGGAGCGTCCTCCACAAAGAAACAGAAACAGGGTAACCCGATCATCAAATCGGGGATAGGCCTTATCTTTGTAACTCCACAAGGAGGGATAATGCGCTTCGCCTTCTCCTTAACAGAGTCAAGGACAAACAATGAAGCCGAATACGAAGCTCTGATAGCAGGTCTCGAAATCGCCATCAACATGGGAATTGAAGACCTCCACATATACGGGGATTCTCAGCTGGTCGTTAGCCAAATAAATGGTGACTACCAAACATGCAAACCAGAATTGGTGAAATACGGCGTAAAGGTGCGACAACTGTTGGCCCAGATCCCCTCCTATGTTCTAGAGAACATACCGCGCGCGGAAAACAGCAAAGCAGACGCGTTGGCCAAACTCGCTAAAGAACTGGCTGACGAGAACCTCGATGACGTCAGAATCGTGGTACAAAGCCGTCGAGTGCTCGCCCCGGCAGAAATACCTCCGGAATTATATAAAGAAAAGGGAGCGATTCAGCAAGCGACCCTACAAATAAAAGACCGTGAGAAGGCTGAGGACTGGAGGGAAGTCTTCATAGACTACTTTAAGTCCCACCGAATGCCCGAAGAGGCGTCCTCAAGGCATCAGCTTATGAAACGAGCTCTATCCTTCGCTTTCGTCAACGATACCCTGTACAAGAGATCGTTTGATTTTCTATGGCTGAGATGCTTGGGACCTGACGAAGCGGAACGAGTCGTTCGAGAAGTTCACGACGGACTTTGCGGTTCTCACCAAGCAGGCCCAAAGATGAAGTTAAAAATTAAACGGATGGGTTACTACTGGCCCACGATGATCCAGGACTGCCTCGAGTATGCAAAGCAATGCCACTCATGCCAGATCCATGGAGACTTCATCCACCAACATCCGAATCCACTACACCCAACGGTGGCCAGCTGGCCATTCGAAATGTGGGGGACTGACATAGTCGGCCCCATAGAGCCGGCATCAGCCCGGGGACATCGTTTTATCCTGGCGACAACTGATTACTTCTCCAAATGGGCAGAAGCGGTACCACTGAGGGAAGTGAAGACGGAGAACATTCTCCATTTCTTCAAAACACACGTCATCTATCGGTTCGGAACCCCGCGACGGATTATCTCCGATAATGGGCCGGCCTACCGAAGCCATAAGATTAGCCGCTTCGCACAGCAGCACAATATAGACTGGAGATATTCTTCAGTTTACAACCCACGAGCTAACGGTCTGGCCGAGGCTTTCAATAAGACCTTGACGAAGATCATGAAAAAGACCGTCTCCAGGAATAAGAGAGACTGGCACGAAAGGCTGCAAGAAGCCCTCTGGGCTTATCGAACTACATTCAAGACGGCCACGAACACAACGCCGTACGCGTTGGTATTTGGGACGGAAGCAGTTCTCCCCCTCGAGATAGAGTTACCCTCTCTACGAGTAGCAGTCCACCACGAGCTGACGAACGAAGAAAATGCTCACCTTCGGCTTGAGGAGCTTGACGCCCTCGATGAAACCCGGCTCATAGCGCAACAATATCTAGAAGCCTACAAAGCAAAGATGACGCGCTCGTACGAAAGATTGACCAGGCCGAGGACATTCCGCCAAGGCGAACTCGTGCTAGTGGTCAAAAGACCGATGATCCCCAATCGTGCCAAGCGGGGAAAATTTGAGCCAAACTATGAAGGCCCGTACATCATAGACAAGGTCTACCAGGGTGGAGCCTACCTACTCATGGACATGCACGGTGAAAGGCCTTTCAGGCCAGTAAACGGCCGCTTCTTGAAGAAATACCATGCTTAATAAGCTGCAGCCTAGGTCAATGATGGATGACGACGACTATGTCCGCTCGCCATCTTCCTAAAGCTCAGACTTTACAAGCAGCAGCCGGCCTTCCTATATCGACGGACCGAAACGTCCTTAAACTATCGTCGGACCGAAACGTCCTTAAACTATCGTCGGACCGAAACGTCCTTAAACTAACAGCGGACCGAAACGTCCCTAAACTAATGCCGGACCGAAACGTCCTTAAACTAACAACGGACCGAAACGTCCTTAAACTATCGTCGGACCGAAACGTCCTTAAACTATCGTCGGACCGAAACGTCCTTAAACTAACAGCGGACCGAAACGTCCCTAAACTAATGCCGGACCGAAACGTCCTTAAACTAACAACGGACCGAAACGTCCTTAAACTAACAGCGGACCGAAACGTCCTTAAACTATCGACGGACCGAAACGTCCCTAAACTACCACCGCAACGTCCTTAGGTTGACGAGATGGATAAATAAAAAAAAAATGATAAAAAAAAAAAAAAAAAAACAAAAACGGTATGTCCATAAGCAAAATGGGCACGGATGAAAACCCGAAAAGGGCTCCGTGAGTAAAAACAGCAGGGCTGCCGGCAAGTGTTCGTGAAAACCCGAAAGGGCGCGACCTTGTAAAAAAAAAGAGAGAAGAGTAAAAATGATATAAATAAAAAAAAACGGTATGTCCATAAGCAAAATGGGCACGGATGAAAACCCGAAAGGGCTCCGTGAGTAAAAACAGCAGGACTACCGGCGAGTGTTTGTGAAAACCCGAAAGGGCGCAACCTCGTTAAAGGACACTTACAGAGTCCTCTCGACCCTGTAAGGAGAAACCACCTGCGTGAGATCCTTACGACTCACAAAGGAGCAGCACACTTAGGGATCCTCACGATTCCTGAGGAGAAAATACACTTACGAGATCCTCACGACTCGTAAGGAGAATTCTCTTATGGGACCCTCACGGCTCATGAGATTTGAAAGTCTTAAGTTACAGAAACCTGAACCTGTTCTTAAGCAAATCCCCCACAACCTCCGATATTGCCCTACAAGAGGCTCAATACTGACCCTTGTATACAATCCACGGGCGCGAATAAACACTTCCCCAACAAAGTCCAACCCTTATAGGTCCTCTCGACCCATAATGAGAAAGTCCTCTTGTAGGGTCCTTACGACAGACAGAGGAGCACACACTTAGGAATCCTCACGATCCCTAAGGAGAAAACACACCTACGAGATCCTCACGACTCGCGGGGAGAAATACCTTTGTGAGACCTCTACGGCTCATGAAGTCAAAAGCCTTGGTTAACAGGACCCTTAACCCTGTTTGCTGAGCCACCTTTGTTCATTATCGACAAAGGCAAATGATGATTCGCTCCTGGCAACATTCCAGTTGTAGCGGTACTGATGCCGAAATCGGTGTCCAAAATCCGAGCTTGCGGCGAAAAAGCTAGCAAGCCACACATGCCTACGAAATAGCCGAAATGATGGGGCAACTTGCAATAAAAAGCAGCAAGTAAAAATGTATGCATGAAAAATAGCCGAAATGATAGGGCAACTCGCAATAAAAAAAAAGCAGCGAGTAAAAATAAAACAAATAGCCGAAATGATTGGGCACCGCGAAAAATAGCCGAAATGATTGGGCAATCGCGACCTTCGCGATATAAAAAGCTGAAATGATAGAGCATCGCGGAAAGAATAAAAGAAATGATGGAAAAATGAAACCTTTTTGCCCTACAGGTGATACTACAACAATCCCTGTACACAATCCGGGGGCGCAAACAAAGAAAGAGTCGTACTCCTTCCCCCAGGTTTCACCAAAAAAGAAGAAGCCAGGTCTCGACGGGCCACAAGCGACCTAGAGATCATCCAAACACTCGTCTCGTAACAACGGACATGACTTCAAACAAAGCAGAGCAGCGGCAGCTCCCAATTCCATGGCTCGGTGGTATACATATCGCCAACGGTCAAACCTCCATTCCGTGAAATGCGGATACAATCGATAAACTTCCTGGTTACATGGAACGCGGATAATGTCACTCTTTGACCCCGCGGAAAACGTCCAGAGCGGATCCTGGTCCTCGCAGAGCATGGCAGTGAACCCGTGCGAAGCATCCAGAGCGGAGCCTAGTCCTCGCCTAACGCGGCAGTGAACCCGTGTGAAGCATCTAGTGCAAACTTCCTGGTCACGTGGAACGCGGATAACGTCACTCTTTGACCCCGTGGAAAACGTCCAGAGCGGATCCTGGTCCTCGCAGAGCATGGCAGTGAACCCGTGCGAAGCATCCAGAGCGGAGCCTAGTCCTCGCCTAACGCGGCAGTGAACCCGTGTGAAGCATCTAGTGCAAACTTCCTGGTCACGTGGAACGCGGATAACGTCACTCTTTGACCCCGTGGAAAACGTCCAGAGCGGATCCTGGTCCTCGCAGAGCATGGCAGTGAACCCGTGCGAAGCATCCAGAGCGGAGCCTAGTCCTCGCCTAACGCGGCAGTGAACCCGTGTGAAGCATCTAGTGCAAACTTCCTGGTTACGTGGAACGCGGATAACGTCACTCTTTGACCCCGTGGAAAACGTCCAGAGCGGATCCTGGTCCTCGCAGAGCATGGCAGTGAACCCGTGCGAAGCATCCAGAGCGGAGCCTAGTCCTCGCCTAACGCGGCAGTGAACCCGTGTGAAGCATCTAGTGCAAACTTCCTGGTTACGTGGAACGCGGATAACGTCACTCTTTGACCCCGTGGAAAACGTCCAGAGCGGATCCTGGTCCTCGCAGAGCATGGCAGTGAACCCGTGCGAAGCATCCAGAGCGGAGCCTAGTCCTCGCCTAACGCGGCAGTGAACCCGTGTGAAGCATCTAGTGCAAACTTCCTGGTTACGTGGAACGCGGATAACGTCACTCTTTGACCCCGTGGAAAACGTCCAGAGCGGATCCTGGTCCTCGCAGAGCATGGTAGTGAACCCGTGCGAAGCATCCAGAGCGGAGCCTAGTCCTCGCCTAACGCGGCAGTGAACCCGTGTGAAGCATCTAGTGCAAAATTCCTGGTTACGTGGAACGCGGATAACGTCATTCTTTGACCCCGTGGAAAACGTCCAGAGCGGAGCCTGGTCCTCGCCAAGCACGGCAGTGAACCCGTGTGAAGCATCCAGAGCAAACACCGGACTGTGGAGTCCTTAAAATCCACGGACTATGACGTCCTTAACCTCGACCGTGATGTCTTAAAACTAACGATCAATCCCCCCGATTCCCTACGGATTTCGCCTTGGTTTAAGGGTACATCTCTTCACTCCTTTGATACCTGGCGTTGTAATTCCTCAACGTCTTCAAAGAGGTGGCGGGTCCCTGCAACCAAACACCGGACTGTGGAGTCCCTAAATCCACGGACTATGAGGTCCTTAACCTTGACCGTGATGTCTTAAAACTAACATCGGACTGTGGAGTCCTTAAATCCACGGACTATGAGGTCCTTAACCTTGACCGCGACGTCTTTAAACTACGATACCTCGAAAGATCCCTGACTCCGTGAAACGCGGATAAGGATGATCACATCCAACACTTGCAGGCCCTCACGACCTGTAAGGAAGAAAAACTCTCTTGTGGGATCCTTACGACTCTCAAGGGAAAACCCTTTTAAGAATCCTCACGATTCTTAAGAAGAACTCACACCTATGGGATCCTCTCGACCTGTAGGGAGAAAAACTCTTTATGAGACCCTTGTGGCTCGTAAAAAGCAAAAGCCTTAGGAAACAGATCCTAACCCTGAATCCTAAGCCACGGCCGTCCTGCAAGAAGATTAAGATAGAATATCCGCAGAATGCATTCAATGAAAAGGAGACACATCATTGGCAAGAAAAATGTATCTTTTATTCATAAACCAAAACGGGTACAAAGTACAATTTATGGAAGGAACAAAAAGAAAATACTCTCATCCATGAGTATGTACAAAAAGGAAGAAAAAGATACAAATGTTTCAGGCCGGCGGGCGATTCAGCAACTTGGTCAGCTCATCCTGCTTTTGCTGAGCCACGGCTTCATGACGCAAGATCTCCAGAAGACGAGCCTCCGCCTGAGCTTGCTGGGCCTGATATGAAGCGAGCCGGGCTTCAAGCTCTTTTTCAGTAACCTTATGAGCCTCAACCCTCTCGCGAGTAAACGTGACGGCTTTGTCAAGAGCCACCACCTCTTTGATGGACTCCTGTAGCACCCGCCACAGTTCATACGCTTTATTGGCCCTGGCTGTGAGATTGGCTTGAAGCTCGCCCAGCGCCTTAGAGGCTAGCTCCCTCTCCGAGAATTTGCGGCCAAGCCTCTTTTCACATGACGTCATATTTGCCGCACATCGTGCTATCAGACCTCGCAACTCCGCTTTTGCAACCACGGCTTCTGAGGAAAGGCGAGAACATTCAAGAGCATACAAACAAGCCTCCACCTTCCTGCAGAACTCCACCCAGACCCGCACCACCTCCTCGCTATGATAGGTGGCAAGAAAAGGAAGAGAGCCGTTGGCTTCAGCGGCAAATGCTTCGGCCGTGGTCGTACTACCAGCACGGAGTTCCTCGATGAAAGAAGATAGGGAGACAAGGCTCAATTGGGCCAATCGCTCTGAAGCCCGCAAGGCATAGGGGCCGGACGGCATCACAATGCGCGATTCCAGAGCCATGGAAACTGGCAGGGCTGTTCAAGTTTGGCAAGTGTTAGTAAAACTCTTAAACGCGGAACGAATGAGATTATAATAAAAATGTCACTCACCGATAGTCATGCAAGTAGGAGCCGAAGGTTCCCCTGGCCCTTCGACGACCTCGACCTCATCGTCGGCTTCCAAAACTATAAGAGACATCAATGTCATTTCGCAAAATAGTAACAATACTATGGTAAAAAAAAATGGCGAATGACACCAACCTTGCCCAGACGAGAGGACAATGCATTGAGGGGAGATCGCCTGCGGAGCTGCCATCTCCAATAAACGCTGAAATGACTGTCGGGGCGATAGATCCGCGATCGTGGCTGCCAAACCGCGCAATTCTGGGAAAAGATAAAAGGATTCAGACTATGAAAGGGTTGCTAAATTAAAACACAGAGGAATACCTTCAACAGTCCTCCCATTCTGAGCCGGGGGGATAGCAGCTTCAACGTTCTCCGTCATGACCTCAGGCTCCAACAAAGGGAGAGTAGTCCCGACTACCTCGCCCCCAGCCTTTGGGCCGCTCGCAGTAGGAGCCATTGGGGCGTAGGCCTCCAAAGGAGCCTCCTCCAAAGGGACAAGCACGCCCTGGCCAAGAACCGCCGCTGGAAATTCCACCGCGAGAGGAGCTTCGGCGGGCTTTAGCTTTAATAGGCCCGTAGGAAGCTCCCCCAGCGTCGAAGATTCTGCATAATCCAAATAAGAATAATGATGTATATGCACAGGCATAAATAGTCGGAGAGACTACAAAGGAAGCACAACGTACCTATACGCAAAGAAGCCCTCAATATGGCTTCTTCAAGCCGCTGCTCCTTCTCAAGGAGGTGGGCTCGCCGGGGTTCAAGCGTAGATTCATGACCGCCAGTCCACAAAGAGAGTGCATCAGCCGCGTCTTCTGAAGCGGCCTGCTTCAAAGCCCTTTCCCCCCATTCCTCTAAAGGGCCGATAAATCGCCGCCGAATCCACGAAGGGTCTTCGTAAAAAATTACAGCGGGATAAGACTTCTTCGGAACCTTGGCATTATGGGACGGGTCTTTCGAACGCCGTAAGGCCTCAGCCAGTTGTGCAGCCTCCTCGTCAGCCGAACTCGGGAAGAGAAGTCCCGTGTCTGACCCTTGCAAGGCCAAGGGTTCGTCTTCAACGACAGGCTCAGATTCCACCACAGAATCAAGCGGGGGAGTAGCCACTTTCCTCCGTCGTTTAGACCCAGAGCCGGCCGCTGAAGATAACCGCTTCCTCCCTCGCGAAGCCTTAGGGCGGCGCTGACCCACATCGCCTTCGGCACTCTCGTCCCTGTTACTTTCGCTCGGCGCCACAACCGAGGACAACGCCGCCGGTATCGACGCCACGGGGGACGGTACCGCTGCCGGCAGAGGTGCTACTACTGGAGCCCGTCTACCCCGCGATCGGGAACCCAAGGGCATACCAGCTGTTGGAGTAAGGTCCACCCCTGACTCTCCCGGAATGAGGGCGACGCCAATCTCCCTCAAAGGGAAGCGGACTGGAACCCTCGGTCGCAGTTTAGCTCTCGAAACCTGAGGAGGGGAGTCGTGACCAAGGAGAACCCTTCTTTCTTCAGCAATGATCGGGGTGATTCGATGAAGATACCAGCCCGTAAATGCACCTACGCATCGAGGCATATACTCGGCTTCAGGGACCATGAAATGAGAGCCGGTGTTCAACCGCATGAAATGATGGGCGGCATCGCGAACAGCGTCGAGCGAAGGGATCGGAGCGACTATAAAAGCCTCAAAAGGAACGCCTTGGTCGTATCCAAGCTGCCGGGCAAATCGGTGCGGATTGTACCGCATAAAAAGAGCTGCACTATCCTGGCGAAACACCAAGTAGCCTGGTCTAATTGAATACAAATGTATGGCCTCTCGGGGCTTCAGAGAAGGCGCGTCGTCCTTCGACTGATCCCAAAGTTGCTGAATGGGACCCGAAGGAGTAGACAGAACCCGATCATTAAAAACCAACCCGCCGGCAGTAGCGTGAGGGGAAATCAGCACCCGAATAGCCCCAAATTGAGTTGGATCGGCAGCAGAAGCACCCACCAGTCGCATGAGTCGCGGGAAGGTATAGGCGTCGTAAAAAGCGGGCCTCTGATGCATAGCAAAAGACCCCAGCACATGCATTTCGATCCACGACGTGAAATAATGAAGCGAAAAGTTCACTACGTCCACGCCAGGCGTAGAAGTATTAGCTGCGGTGCCTAATCCGTTATAGAGGTGCGCCAAGGCCGGGATGCCGATAGCCAACCTCGTCCCCTCAGCAATACGATGAGCCGGGTAGATGACCGAGGCTCTCATGAAGCGGCGATGCATGGGGATAACGAACCAACTAAGCCAGACGCTAACAAACCCCACAAAAAACGTCTCCTCGTCCATGCCTGGGGCAGCAATGGATTCAAAAGAGATCGGCGATATAATAGGGATGTAATACTGAGGTAGATCTGATTCGTTGGTCGGCAACCTCTTCGGGCCAAACCCAAAAGGGTCCCCGATGTTGGCAAACTTCGGGGCTGTCTTCGATAAGGCGTCCTCACGAAGGAAACGAGCAATGAAGCTCTTGAAAGTAACGCCCTGCTCTTCAGACTCGGTGAACAATCGGTCGAAGATACCTAGGGCCTTAATTAAACTGGGGCGCTTGTGGCGAATAGCATTCTCAGCAGACAGGCCGTCAATTGGGGCGGACTCGGGCTCAAAAACGTACTCGTCAGGAGGCAACAACTCCTCGTACAGACTACCCCTTATCGGCAGCCCCGAGATATCATAGAATTCGGCCAGAGAAATCGAAACCTCTCGATCTCCCAGAATGAAGGTATTAGTGGGAAGATTCCACTGGTTCAAAAACGCCTTGACCCACCAGGCATGTGGGGACTTGTAATGGAATAGCGACGCGTATACGGCCTGATAAAGCCCAACTTTCTGCAATCGCGCCCGATGGGCAGAAAGGATGTAGCGAGCCCAAAGAAGGTAGCCCGCAGGATGCCTGGGAGTGAGCCCTATCTTATAAATCTGCCCCCACGGATGGGCCTCACCCTGGCAAATGCGCCGTCCCAAGATGTCTATAGCCGGGATCGGATGGTTCGGAATGCCGGTCGTCGAAGGCTCCAGTCTCCCCGTTGGAGTCCAATTGGGCATTTCCACGGCGAAAGCTGTCCTTGGAGGGTCCATCGGTAAAAATGGGAAAGTAGGCTCCGTTGGCACCGCGCAAAGAAAACTCCTGCGACCCTGAATAATCTGACTGTACCAAGGTCCCCATTGGAGAAGGTTGGCGCAGTTCGGGTCATGGGCTCTAATCATCGCCATCGCCTCTTCATCAGACGGTGACTGAGGAAAGGCCGCCTCCGAGCGAGAGAAAGGAAAACGTGGAGCAGAAGTCATCGCACCTGAAGACCAATAAAGGAAGACCGTTAGAAGAAAAGTCGGCAACGTGCATTCATGCATGAACATGAAGACTAGGTAAAGAAAGCAAAAAACAAAGATTCCTGGGACCATTGGCTACAAAACACATGGGCCCCGCAGAATCCAGATGACGGCACATCAATAATAAGGCCAAAACGCTACAATAAGACAAAGGGAATGTCCGCATTTAATAAAAGGTGGTAACCATGCATATTCCCCTCAAACAAGATCTGGCTAGGGCGCTACAGCGAACCCAACAAAATCAAGGGAATTAAATTCCCACAGAAGGCATCATTACAAAATCCCCATTGCATTAATGGCAGAAGAATCGCCTCGAGCCGAGAGACCCCAGAGATGCTCTGTGTGAAGAAATCGAGTTCTTCATTGGAATTTAATTCCTTATTAAGGAAAGGGAATTAAATTCCCAGAAACATTTTGAATGGAATTAAATTCCATGGGTTTGAACCACCATCACCGTCTCCTTAAGGGATCATCTGAACCCTAAGTGATCTACTACGGGAAGTCAAGTGGTCTCATATTTTGGTTAAAATACTTGGAGAAAAATGAGTTCTTCGGGAAACCCTCGATCTGGATTTTAAATCCAGAGAGGTCTGTCAAAACAAAGGTGCTTCGACTACCATTACCTGAGGAAAAAGGGCCCTTTTCGAACAGAGTTAAACTCTGGAAAATCTTAAAACAGAGAACTAAGCTCTGGAAGAAGAGGATTAAATTCTCAAGGAAAAGTTCTCAGGAGAAGAAGATGAGCAGAGTGAAGGCTCCTATGAAGAGACAGCGGTATTTATAGAAAACAGTGGAAACGCTTCGTCTCCCCAGATCCCTAGATGAATCCAACGGTCGCAAGAGATGACAGCGTTGCACTCACGTGCTGACACGTGAGACCAACGCTGTGGGGGCATTTGTTTCCTGATTTAAAATCAGGAAAGCTTCTGTGGAAAGCTTCTATGGAAAGCTTCAAAAGGGGGTCACGTGCTCACACGTGACTAGTGGTCACGTGTTGGCACGTGACACCTAAAAACGTCGTTAAGGCAAGTTCAATTCCCTGACTGCGAAGAAGGAAGAGAAAAGCTTCAAGGAGAGTCGCGTGCTCCCACGTGACCAGGGTCACGTGTTGGCACGTGACGTTTAAATACAAGCGTCAAAGGCACGTCGGGTAACTGACCAAGTCAAGAAAAAGGCTTCAGAAGAAGTCACGTGCTCCCACGTGACCAGGGTCACGTGTCGGCACGTGACGTTCAAGGCAGCAAGCGCGTCTCCAGAACAACCAAGGAAAGAGAGCTCAAACAAAGGGTCACGTGCTCACACGTGACCAGGGGTCACGTGGTAGCACGTGATGTTTAAGCAGCAATCAGAAGACACAGCGCAGAAAGCTCGTTCCAAAGGGGGTCACGTGCTCACACGTGACCATGAATCACGTGGTCACACGTGACTGGCTTTCAAAGCCCATTTTTTACGACAGAATTAAATTCTGAAGGAAATTCGAATCTTTCCAAAGGAAAGTAATTATTTGGGACTAATCAAATTAAAGATTCAGAGATGATTAAAGATCATCTATCTATGGAAAATCTCGGCTTTGGGAAAGATTTCCCCCTTAAATCTAACCAAAATATCAAAGGAGAATCTCTGAATTCAAGATCCAATGGTGAATAAAATTCATCTAATAATCCAAAGGCCCAAAATGAATTATGGATGCAAATCAAATCTCCCAATGAAGATTCGTCAAAAAACTGATTGATGCGGCTGCCTCTCCTATAAATAGGAGCCAAGAGACAAAAAAAAGAGATATACATGCGCAGAGAAGAAAAGAGAAAAGGAGAAGAGCTTTGATACTTCGAAAAGACTCAGATCTTCTGCAAAAAACCCTAGGTAAGAAAGGGAAGGCATTTTGAAAGAAGCAGAATTTAATTCTCAACAGAGTTTAACTCTGATAATATAAAAGCAGAAGAACTTATTTCTTCTCTCTTTGATAGAGGATCTGCAAAGTGCACATCTCCCCTTAAGGTTGAGAATTTAATTCTCAATGGGTTGAGATCCTGCCATGCAGATCCAAAACATAGAGAAGGAGTGCAAACTTGAGAATTTAATTCTCACAGAACTATAGGAATTTAATTCCTCCAAAATAAAAGTGGGGCTAGACCCTATATCATGGGAATTTAATTCCTTCAAAACAAAAAAAAAAGAGAAACAGGGTTTAACCCTAATTAAAGAACTTAGTTCTGTTGAAACAACGATCATCATTTCCTCAAAAATTTTATTAGGGTTCAACCCTATTCAGCCCTTCACATAAACGGGGAATTTAACTCCCGCAGAAAATTCAGAGTTAAACTCTATTCCAGAATACAAGTCTTCAAAAGAAAGAAGGATTTAATTCCTCTGAAATTAAAAAGTCTCCGGAATTTAATTCCTGAAAAAAGGAGTAACAAATCCTCTGAAAAAACCACATTAAGGCAGGGTCACGTGTCACCACGTGACCCCCCCTCAAAAGCCCTACAGAAAACCCCTTTGAGGCAGCACCCCACGTGACCCACGTGACTTTCAGCAGAAGCCTTAACGCATAGGCATTTGAATGCCCATCACGTGCTGACACGTGATGCTATCAAAAGATGCAGTAATTTCAGCAGAACAAATGGAGGAAGGGCGCTCTCACGTGCTGCCACGTGACCCCTCTTGTCTTAGTGTTTAACACTAAATTGAAACTCTCGCACTCAGTGTTAAAATATTGTTGGGCCTTAGTGTTCAACACTAATTAAAAAGCTTTATCTGCAGTGTTCAACACTGATTACCTTAGTGTTTAAATACTAATCTGAGATCTTCATTTGCAGTGTTCAACACTGATCTGTTTTAGTGTTTAACACTAATTTGAGAAGCCTTATTGCTGGTGTTTAACACCAATTATTTCTTAGTGTTAAACACTAACTTGTTAACCGCATTCCCAGTGTTCAACACTGATTGCTCTATAGTGTTTAACACTAGGCTTTGGCCCAATTGGCTAAATGGATAGAGGCAAAGCCTCTCCTTCAATGGATCAGCAAAAAGTCAATGTTTCAGACCCGACTGGACTTAGCCCAAGCTGGCCATAAGTCCTCAATTTGTGATTAACTGGGCTAATGGGCTCATAACATAATTAATCAGTCTCGACCCCAAATTGGGTCAGGGACTATTAAATCCATTCCGGTTCTAGGGTACATCTCTTCACTCCTTTGAAACTTGGCATTGTAATCCCTCAATGTCTTCAAAAAGGTGACGGGTCCCGACGGCCACTCATGATATGGACTGTGGGGTCCTTAAACCCATGCCTAATGCAAAATTCCTGGTTACGTGGAACACGGATAATGTCACTCTTTGACCCCGTGGGAAACGTCCAGAGCGGATCCTGGTCCTCGCAGAGCACGGCAGTGAACCCGTGTGAAGCATCCAGAGCGGAGCCTGGTCCTCGCCAAGCACGGCAGTGAACCCGTGTGAAGCATCCAGAGCAAATACCGGACCGCAATGTCCTTAAACTACCCATGGACCGAAATGTCCCTAAACTACCCACGGACCGCAACGTCCTTAAACTACCCATGGACCGCAACGTCCCTAAACTAGAACAATAGGGCCCTCCATATGCTCTTTTGTCGGATCTAAACGGTCCCGTTTAAGTTGATCTTAGCCTCCAAAAATGGCTAACGCGTCCTTAAACCTTCAAACAGATTGGACTACGAATCCCCTAAATTAACTCCGGCTCGAGGGTACATCTCTGAACTCCTCTGACATCCGTCGTTGTAATCTTTCAACGTCGTCAGAGAGGTGATGAGTCCCGATGGCCATACATACGATGGACCACTACGTCCCTAAACTGGAACATTAGAGTCCAAACACTCTTCTGTCGGATCTAAACGATCCCGTTAAGTTGATCTTAGTCACAAAGTTAGACTAACGTACCCTTAACAAACGTTTGAGTTGATCTTAGCCTCAAGTATGGCTGACGTATCCTCAAACCAAACCCCCAAACCCAAATCTAAGATAATGCGGATTTGGACTAGTCCACGCCCTACGGGCGACGACATAACTCAGTCTCCGTAAACAATCCACGGGCAACAAAACAAACACCCACGACACGAAGTGACCATCTGGAGAAGGAGAAAGTTGTTACCGCAACGCGGTAGCGTAATTAACTGCAGGGGCTTGCGCCTGCAGGGAAGAGCGTCCCCACAATCAAAAACCCCTCAAATGAGGGGGAATCTGACGAAGTCTGCTACATCGGACGCATCCGTCTAAACCTTCGATACATGGTGCCATAAATCAACTTGGCATCTTCGGAGGGGTAGACGGATAGCACCAATTAGCATCTGCCCCGAACCCCAGGCATTCGGACGTCCCGACGTCCCGGCCGCCGTTCGGAGGGGAACAAGTATAACAAGCGGGTTCGGTCAAATATCCGTATTATTATCTTGATTAAGGCGTGATCTGGTCGCTACCTGGAGAGAGAGAGAAGAAAACAGTCTGCGTGCGCTCTTGCAAGATCAGATTGGTTATTATTTTATCTAATCAGGATGGCTCCCACTGGTTTTTATCAAATCCTCCTTCAAACCCTAAAAGGAAAGACTAGTTGGGATTAATTACACGCTACAAGTTCGCCAATCTTTCAGCCAGGCCAGTGTCGGTACTTTGAGGGAGGTTCCCCGAGCTTTCGCACGGACCTAATTAAAGTAAACCTCGTTTTCCCATAGGCGTAACCCCATTGACACCTTTCTAGACACCTACTTGATCGGCTAATTGTAATGTGTAAAACTCTCCCAGGAGTAACAATTACTCGCAGTGGGTATCGGGATCCAACTATCTCATAGAAGGTATGCAATCTCATTGCAAATTTCAACACTTGAAATTCCCGATAATTTTGCCCCTAACCTCCTATGACCTTGACAAAGGCCAACAAACCATAGGATGCTAGTCAAGTTCAACCCGTCATTTCCTGATTGAATTAAACCCATCCGCACGACCCTTGACAAAGGCCAACAAGGTCGCACGAAACCCTAATCTGACCCCTTCTCTGTACATTTTTTCAAAACTGGGTTTTTTCCAAATTAAAAATATGCAGAAAATTCAGCAGGGTTTTTTAGGGATTACTGTGCAGCACGTGCTCCTGATTTGACTAAAGCGCGGCGGAACCGCGGCATGAGCATGGCTCGTGCGGCGGTTCCGCGGCCATGTAGTGACATTAGCTTTTCAATTTTGCACAGTAATTCCTATATTTTAGTGCTGTATTTTCTGGGATATTTTAACTTCTACTCAAGAGTTGAGTTTTCTGGGTTGTATTGGGGACTCGGTGTTTCGATCAGGAAGTTTAACTTCGTCTGTGTTTTTCCGGATAATTTTAGAAAATCTCGAAAAGTTCGACTGGATATAAATACCCAATTTTTCCCCTGTTGGGAAATTTCCAATTGTTGGATTTTTCCGTAGTTTAATGACGTTCTAAGTAGTGCAAGTAATGCGATGGTCCCTCTAGAAGACAACAAACCTTAACTCGATTATGTGACCGTCTTGAACTGCCCTTTGAACCTTAGGGTTTGGGGCAGTACGGCGTGCCACATGTGAGGCGTTGGTTTGACCCTTCTACGGCTGGACCGTTGGTACTGAGGCATGAAGTGAATGTTTTTAAACTTATAGCATGTGTTGATCTGTTTCGGGAAAACTTGGGTGTTTGATTGTTCGATCGGAAAGTTTAACATTTTCTATTTATCTGGAATGTGATACAATACTTGGAATCCACAAGTAGTTATGAGATAACTGATATGAATGTTATAAACATAGCACTTTAGTCTCACTTGATCTGTGATTAAAAGGATAAGTGTTCATATTATTCTTTTAATGGATAATGATTCTTTCTTCTTCTTCTTCATCTTCATCAAGCTCACAAAAGCTTGAGAGCTCACGAAACCATCGAAGGCATAACATCCTTGGCATATGTAGGCACTGTAGGGTTCCATGGCTGTCTGCCGAAAGTATCCGTACAGCTCTAAGGGTGTTGATTCGATAATTTAATGTATAATAATATATATGATATATTAAATTACATTAACTAATATTTGCTCACTAAAAGATTCATTTTCTCACGGGATAATACATTGATATATATGCGATATATGTTAATTGTATTATTTTCTATTGTTACAAAATATATTGTATATGTGATATATAATATTGTAACATGTTAGGGTTACAAATTTAACATTGGATTAGGGTTTAAACTTGGTTAAGGTTTGGATTAGGGTTAGCTTTTGCATGAAGCTTCCATGAAGCTTCATGAAGCTTTGACTTTGTGGTTGCTTGATATTATTTGTGAGATATTATGTTAACCCAATCCAAACCATTAACCCTAGTTAACTCTCTACAAGGGTTAACTCTCTCATGCTTAACCCTTGGTTAGATTTGTAACCACTACAATAATTCATTGTTCATCACAAAAGGATTAAGGTTATCTTCTTCATTCTTCTTCTTCATGCTTGAGTTCCTTCATGAAAAAGCTTTCTTTTGTGATGAAAGTGAGTGAGAAAAAGATTTTAAATGAGAGTAAAAATCCTACTTCATCATCCTCATCTATCCTTGCCATTTAGATGAGGGTGTTCACTTCATATTATGAGTGTTAGCTTGTGTTATCGAAACTTCAAGGTAGATCATCTTGGTATCGAAGATCGGAAGCAAAGGTTGCATCATTCTCTTCGTGAAGCCTCTCGAGAGTCCACAACACGATGATCGCAGCGAAGGGACCTCAACACGGAGCTTAAGAAGTGAAGGACCGGATCTACAAAGGTTGTTATCCCTCTCACTTAGTGTTAAAGCGTTTAACATGTTCGTTTTCGCCTAAACCCTAGTTTAAAGATCCGGCTTCGGGTTGTTCGGCACAGCTAAAATTTTAATCTGGACAAACTCAAGGTAAAGACAGATCTGTGGAAGTTTGTTGGATATCCCAAGCATACGCAAGGGAATATCTTCTACCTAATCGAGGAACAAAATATGTTTTGTTTCTTAACATGCCACCTTTGTGAAAGGGAATTTCTTGTGAAGAAATTATTGGTCATGAGGTAGAACTGGAAGGAGTTCCAGCTATACAAACTACAGCAGATGATTTGGTAGAACCAAAGGATTCAATAGTAACCAACGAACCTCAGCCTCTCCGCCGATCTAGTAGGGTTCCTCACCCACCTGAGAGATACTTCGGTTTCTCTATGACAGTGGGAGCGAGGATTGCATCATGAGATGATGACCCAACTAGATCGGCGGAGAGGCTGAGGTTCGTTGGTTACTATTGAATCCTTTGGTTCTACCAAATCATCTGCTGTAGTTTGTATAGCTGGAACTCCTTCCAGTTCTACCTCATGACCAATAATTTCTTCACAAGAAATTCCCTTTCACAATGGTGGCATATTGAGAAACAAAACATATTTTGTTCCTCGATTAGGTAGAAGATATTCCCTTGCGTATGCTTGGGATATCCAACAAACTTCCACAGATCTGGATTTTTTCTCGAGTTTAAGAACGTTCTAAGTCATGCAAGTAACGCGGTGGACCCTCTAGAAGACAACAAACCTTAACTCGATTATGTGACCGTCTTGAACTGCCTCTAAACCTTAGGGTTTGGGGCAGTACGGCGTGCCACATGTGAGGCGTTGGCTTGACCCTTCTACGGCTGGACCATCGGTATTGTAGCATGTGATGGATGTTTTTAAACTGATTTCAAGTGTTGAGATATATCGGGGAAATCTTGGGTGTTTGATTATTCGATCGGAAAGTTTAACATTGTCTATTTATCTGGAATGTGATACAATATTTGTCAGTTCTCTACCTATCTGTATCCCATGTAACAGATTACATATGCGGGATCCTGATCCGGTATCTCATACCCTGGACGTAAAGGATACTGCATATGTAATCTGTTACATGGGCTACAGATAGGTAGAGAACTGACAAATATTGTATCACATTCCAGATAAATAGACAATGTTAAACTTTCCGATCGAATAATCAAACACCCAAGATTTCCCCGATATATCTCATGCCTAACCAGATGAATTCCTTAGACATCGCATGCCTAACAATTATAAACCCCGCGTTTTAGTCTCATTATCGAAAACTCTTTTCAATATCAAGTCGGGCAATTCAACAAGATTCCCAACATGCTGATCGAATGCTCGTTGCAAACTTTAGTAGACGGCCGCACCTCCGATGCCGTCGACAAAGTACACTAAGGCGGAACACCGTCGCCGCGAGCACCCGAACGGATGCTTTTGGCGACGGGGTTCTCCTACAGTTACTTGGTCGGGGCTATGGGGCATGGCTGTTTGTTAAGTTTACCCGACGAGTATCCGCGTACGCTACGTGATTGCGACGGACTTTTGATCAAATCAAAATTCCGTGGCAACCGATCATCTGAGACTGAACTGCTAGATTTATAACATTCAAACTCAAGCTATACGGTAGTGTTACTCGTTGGATTAAACCCTACAGTGCCTACATTAAATTATCGAATCAACACCCTTAGAGTGCCTAGGAACCCTACAGTGGTATCAGAGCCTAGCTAGAGCTTTAGGCGAAGTATAGACGATGTTAGAAATCCGATCGAACCCCGAAACCCTAATTTTCACCCCTTTCTGTACATTTTTTGAAACTGTGCATTTTTCCTAATTAAGAATATCCAAAAAATTCAGCAGGGAATTTTATGAGTTACTGTGAAGCACGTGACCCCAACTCGACAAAAGCGCCGCAGAACCGCGGCCCCACCATGGCTTGTGCGACGGTTCTGCGGCCATGTTGGTGAGTTAGGCCACGTGGTTAGCATAGTAACTTATTTCTGGAGCTACTGAGTTTTCTGGGAATTTTTAAATTATACTCAACAGTTGAGTTTTTCTGGGTTGTATTGGGAGTTCGACAATTCGATCGGAATCTTTAACTTTGTCTGTGTTTTTCCGGATAATTTTGAATATGTTAAAAGGTTCGACCGGATATAAATACCCAATTTTTTCCATGCCGGGAAATTTCCAAGTGTTGGATTTTTCCGTGGTTTAAGGACGTTCTGAGTAGTGCAAGTAACGTGATGGTCCCTCTAGAAGACAACAAACCTTAACTCGATTATGTGACCGTCTTGAACTGCCCTTTGAACCTTAGGGTTTGGGGCAGTACGGCGTGCCACATGTGAGGCGTTGGCTTGACCCTTCTACGGCTGGACCGTTGGTACTGTGGCATGAAGTGAATGTTTTTAAACTTATTTCATGTGTTGAGCTGTTTCGGGAAAACTTGGGTGTTTGACTGTTCGATCGAAAAGTTTAACATTTTCTACTTATCTGGAATGTGATACAATAATTGGAATTCACAAGTAGTTATGAGATAACTAATATGAATGTTATAAACATAGCACTTTAGTCTCACTTGATCGGTTGCCACGGAATTTTGATGCGATCAAAAGTCCGTCGCAATCACGTAGCGTACGCGGATACTCGCCGGGTAAACTTAATAGACAGCCATGCCCCATAGCCCCGACCAAGTGACTGTAGGAGAACCCCGTCGCCGAAAGCATCCGTTCGGGTGCTCGCGGCAGCGGTGTTCCGCCTTGGTGCACTTTGTCGACGGCATCGGGGGTGCGGCTGCCTACTAAAGTTTGCGACGAGCATTCGATCAAAATGTCGGGAATCTTATTGAATTGCCCGACTTGATATTGAAAAGTGTTTTCGATAATGAGACTAAAATGCGGGGTTTATAATTGTTAGGCATGCGATGTCTAAGGAATTCATTTGATTAGGCATGCGATATCAAAGCAGGTTGCGGATTCCAACTGTTGTAGTTTTACACTTTCTTTTCTGTGACCGTAAGTATGTGATATCGCCGGTTTCCTTGCTATATGTCAACGACAATTGGGATGCGCATATTTACTTACGTTGATGACATGTGTTGTTATGTGTTGCTGGATATGTTATATTGGATCGTCGCGTTTTGAATAGCCGGGGGTTTTATGTGAGATGAGTGTTTTTCATTTTCATTCATGTAAAAACTTGTATGTAATATTCTTTTATTGGGGTACTTCCAGGTTGAGGAAGACGTCACCTTTTGTATATTATTTACTTTTCCGCACTAGGATAGACCCAAGGAGGAGAGCACAAGTAACCGGGTTCTGGAGTCTAGTGGGAGACCAACTCGAGGAGTCGAGTTCGGGTCTCCTAACTCTAGAATTGGTAGGGTTGCTTGCCGCTCTCGTAGGGGTCTAGGGGTGTGGGTTTGGCTATTCATCGCGACCGTGGAATCCGTGTTTTATACTGGCTCGTATTGAAAACACGGACGTCCTAGTATATCCAATATTCCATATGATTCTTCTGCTGCGATATCTATGATGTGATCATTTGATGTTCTGTGATAAATACTGTATATAGTATATACGATATATTATATAGACGTTACTTATGTTTTACACCCGCGCTAGCCCTGCCCCGCTCTGCCGTTAGTTACCTAACCTAGTGGTGCACGAGGGGACATCAAGGCGAATGCGGATGGCATAAGTGTACGTCGTATTTATCTGTGATGTTTAGGTGACTTAATTGATGGGACTTCATTAATATGATTAATGAAAGAAAAAGAAACCTAAAGATGTTGTGGAATCGAATTTTCAAAAACAGGTAGCTACAGTTCTTGCTTTGAATCGCGGTGTTCCTTGTAAAACATCCTGCACCTTATTCGATAAGGAAAGGACCGAGATCCCTTCACCGGGAGTGACTCCTCTAGCAATAACTGGCAGATACTACAACTCTCGGTTTGTCTTTTGATTGCTTCTATAGTTTTTGCTTTGCACAGCGGTATATATGATATATCCTGCACCTTATTCGATGAGGAAAGGGCTGACGATCCCTTCACCGGGAGTGACCCCTTTAGCAAAACTAGAAAAGCCTAAAAAACACTACATTTTAAAATCATTTGATTCTACAACGATATCAAGTTCATTACGCAATAGGTTTTCAGAAAAACCTGTCGTAGCCCTCTGTCATTTCAGATAAGTTGTATATAGTATTCGTGCTACATTTGTTGGCTTTCGTCAAGGTGTAGTGTACGGTAGCTATATGCTGCTTATCTGCTGCATACGATGCGATTGGATTAGGGTAGTCGTACGGCTTTGTTGGCTTTCGTCAAGGGTCGTGCGGGTGGGTTTAATTCAATCAGGAAATGACGGGTTGAACTTGACTAGCGGGCTATAGTTTGTTGGCTTTCGTCAAGGTCATAGCACGTTAGGGGCAAAATATTATCGGGAGTTTCAAGTGTTGAAATTTGCAATGAGATGCATACCTTCTATGAGATAGTTGGATCCCGATACCCACTGCGAGTAATTGTTACTCCTGGGAGAGTTTTACACATTACAATTAGCCGATCAAGTAGGTGTCTAGAAAGGTGTCAACGGGGTTACGCCTCTAAGAAAACGAGGTTTACTTTAATTAGGTCCATGCGAAAGCACGGTGAACCTCCCTCAAAGTACCGACACTGGCCTGGCTGAAAGATTGGCGAACTTGTAGCGTGTAATTAATCCCGGCTAGTCTTTCCTTTTAGGGTTTGAAGGAAGATTTGATAAAAACAGTGGGAGCCATCCTGATTAGATAAAATAATAACCAATCTGATCTTGCAAGAGCGCACGCAGAGTGTTTTCTTCTCTCTCTCTCTCCAAGTAGCGACCATGTCACGCCTTAATCAAGATAATAAAACGGATATATTGACCGAACCCGCTTGTTATACTGAGCTGGGGAACGTTGGTCCCGCTCCAACTTATAATTGTTATAAGACAGAGCAGAAAATTAGGGAATACCAGATTTCCCGTGCCGCCCAAACAAAGAAAGTGCATGTTGATGCATCATCTTCGGGTGTGTTCATTACAGAGAACTGTTTCTCAAATGTCCTTTACGTCCTGGGTATATGATACCGGATCAGGATCCCACATATGTAATATATTACATGGGCTACAGAAAGGTAAAGAACTGAGAACGGGTGATAAGTTTCATGAGACAGAAAACGGTGCAAGTGTTGCAGCCAGGTCTGTTGGTCACTGTCACCCTGTATTACCAGTATACATTGATTCTGAACAGATGTTATTAGATACCGAACCTGATACACAAAATCATATCAGTCTCTTTATTTAAATAAAGAAGGATATAATTTTGTATTGTTGGATAATGTTTTAAACATTTCCTATATCAAAAATTGATCGGTTCAGGCACGTTATCTAAAAGCATTATTGTTCTAAATCAAACTACAGTTCTTAGTATATGGAACACACACAAGAGGAAGAGTTCAGAGATGAACGAATCCTTCTTGAGGTATTATAGACTAGGTCATATCAATGCGACCCGACTGGCTAAAGTTACATTTTAGATGCATATTTAAATAAGTTTGAATTTACATCTTGTGAAACTTGCCAGTCATGCCACAGAGATAAGATGACCATAGCTCTGTTTATTGAAAACAGAGAAAGAGTTAGTGAACTCTTAAGATTGATACATGCTGATGTATGAAGGTCCCCTGTCTACACATGCCAAGACCGGTTCTTTGTACTTCATTACATTCTCTGATAATCTCTCAAGATTCAGACATATGTTCCTGTTGAAACACAAGTCCGAACCTTTTGAGATATTCATAGAATATAATTAAGAAGTAGAGAACCAAAATACGGATATAAGTATTATGTCCTATGATGAGATCAGAGAGGAGAATACTTGTACATGGAATTCCTGGATTATTCTAAAGGAGAATGAGATTCTCTCTCAGTGTTACTCCTCCGTATACACCATAACACGATGGTATATCGGGGCGGAGCAATAACACCCTATATGATATGGTGTGCTCTATGATGAGTACTACTGAGTTTCCTATTTTCTTTTAGGGAGTTATGCACTTATGAAGTTGCATACCTATTGAATAGGGTTCCGATCAAATCAGTTGCCTACCACTTCATATATGATATGGAAAGGGAAGAGCCCATATCTTAAGTTTGTTAAGATTTGGGGTTGTCCAGCCTATGTCTAAAAGCATAATCCGGACAAGCTCGAGGCAAAATCAGTTCTGTGGAAGTTTGTTGGATATCCCTGTTCCCGCCGAAAATTTCTGCGCAGAAGAGTCCAAGGTATCAAATGGCAGCGATACGCTTAAGGAAATGCGAACCAATATCTTCCGGACTGTATTTTGATAAGTTTACGAAGGAGGAACTATTAAATTCTGATGGTATTGGAAGCATCTCGAAAAACCCTTCGATATGATATATTATGGGACTCATAATTCATCCGGGATCAAAAGTTATGAGGCATCACGTGTCCACACGTGATGGACCTTTAAGAACCCGATGGAGAAGTTAAAAGTTATAATAAAAACTCAGAAAAAACCCCAATGGGGCATCACGTGCTCACACGTGACCATGGGTCACATGCAGACACGTGATGGGCTCTTAAGGCCTCTAAAATAATGAATAGAATTAAATTCTAAAAGTCAAAAAATACCTCAACGAGGTATCACGTGCTTACACGTGACCAATGGTCACGTGTTGACACGTGATGGTTAAAACAACAAAATAAAACAAATGGCTGAAGAAGGACCCAATTAGGGGTCACGTGCTCACACGTGACCAATGGTCACGAGTTGACACGTGATAGTTAAAACAGAAATAAAATAACAAATGGCTGGAGGGATTACCTCAATGAGGTGTCACGTGCTCACACGTGACGGTTACAATTGAAGCATATGTAAACGCTGAGAAAAGAACCAATTGGGGGTCACGTGCTCACACGTGACCAAGGGTCACGTGTCAGCACGTGACTGGCTTCGAAAGCCTTACAGTTAATAGAATTAAATTCTAAAAGCTTCCAAATCTTTCCAAATAGAAAAGGATTATGGGGACCGTTGGATTAAAGATCCAAGGGTGATTAAATATCACCAATTTATGGAAAAATCTTGGACTTGGAAAGATTTCCCCCCTAAATCTAACCGAGATAACAAATGGATATCTTTGGATTTAAAATCCAATGGTGAATAAAATTAACCTAATAATCCAAAGGTCCAGATGAATGATGAATGCAAATCAAATCTCTAACGAATACAAATCAAATCTTTCAATGAGAGATTTGCTAAACAAATTGATTCTCTTCCTTCTCCTATAAATAGGAGCCAAGAAGAGAAGAGAAGGGGGATCTACTTTTTTAGGAGAAGAAACAGAGGGAGGAGAATTTAATTCTCAAGAGAAAAAAGAAAAGAGGGGAGAATTTAATTCTCTGCAAAAGAAAAACCCTAGCTAAGAAAAGAGAGGCTTCAAAAGAGAATTTAATTCTCAAAATCCAAGAGTTTAACTCTTATATAAAAAAAAAGAACTTAGTTCTTCTTCTGGTTGAAGATCTGCACAGAGCGCATCTCCCCATAGGATGAGAATTTAATTCTCATCGGGTCGAGATCCTGCCATGTAGATCCTAAACTTAGAAGGGGAATTGAGTTTTGAGAATTTAATTCTCTCAAACTCACAGGAGTTTAATTCCTCCTAGAATGAAACTGGGGTTTAACCCTAATCAAGAATTTAATTCTTTTACATATCTGGGAATTTAATTCCTTTGAAAAGAAATCAGGGTTTTATCCTAAATAAGAATTTAATTCTTTCACGATAGGAATTTAATTCCTCCAAAATCATAATTAGGGTTTAACCCTACAAAGAATTCAATTCTTAAAAGATCTCTGTTCATGAAAAGAACTAGGGTCACGTGCCCCCACGTGACCCTTGAAAAGATCCCCTGCAAAGAACTTTGAAGTATCACCTCACGTGTTCCCACGTGATTCCCAAAACGCAGAAAGAAAAAGCAAAAGAAGTGAAAGCTTTGGGCGCTCTCACGTGTTATCACGTGACCCCTCGGCAAATGCTTTAACAATTGGCGCACAGATCCCCATCACGTGCCAACACGTGATGCTCTAAAATAAAAATAAAAGTGTTTAACACTTATTCACAGATTTGAGGATAAACCAAAAGGAGATCTGGCTCCACATTTAGGGCGCCCTCACGTGTCACCACGTGACCCCTAATGAGCATTCTAACAGACCAGAGCGGGGGCCTCCATCACGTGCCCACACGTGATGGCCAGGAAATTAAAAGTGTTAAACACTGATCTGCAGAATAAAATAAGGGAAATCAGGGCGCTCTCACGTGTCCGCACGTGACCCCTCCCTTCTTAGTGTTTAACACTAATTGGAAAACTCTATTTGCAGTGTTTAACACTGATTTTCTTAGTGTTTAACACTAATTTGGAAAACTCTATTTGCAGTATTTAACACTGATTTTTTTAGTGTTTAACACTAATTTGGAAAACTCTATTTGCAGTGTTTAACACTGATTTTCTTAGTGATTAACACTAATTGGAAAACTCTGTTCCCGGTGTTTAACACTGATTTGCTTTAGTGTTTAACACTAGTTTGAAATCTCTGCTACCAGTGTTTAACACTGATTTGCTTTTGTGTTAACACTAATTTGAAAGCCCTGTTGCTAACACTAATTATCTTTTAGTGCTTAACACTAATTTGCTAATCTTATTCCCAGTTTTCAACACTGTTGGTCTTTAGTGTTTAATACTAGTTTTAGCCCAATTAGCTAAGTTTTTAGAGGCAAAGCCTCTCCTTCAATGGACCAACAGAGGGCTAATATTTCAAACATAATTGGACTTAGCCCAAACTGGCCATAAGTCCTCAAATCATCTTGAACTGAGCACATCTGCTCTTTCAACCAACTCATTGGTTCAAGGGTACATCTCTGAACTCCTCTGATATTTGTCGTTGTAATCCTTCAACGTCTTCAGAGAGGTGACGGGTCCCGACAACCACACATCAACACGGACTGTGGGGTCCTTAAACTCATGGACTCGTGCGTCCTTAAACCAAGATACGGACTGTGGGGTCCTTAAACCCGCGGACTTATGCGTCCTTAAACTAACGGACTAATGCGTCCTTAAACACACCCATATGGACTGTGGGGTCCTTAAACCCATGGACTTATGCGTCCTTAAACTACCAATGGACCACTATGTCCCTAAACTGGAGATGGACCACCATGTTTCTAAACTGGAACATGAACCACTATGTCCTTAAACTGGCATTGGACCACCATGTCCCTAAACTGGAACATGGACCACTATGTCCTTAAACTGGTATTGGACCACTATGTCCCTAAACTGGTATTGGACCACCACGTCCCTAAACTGGCAATGGACCACCATGTCCCTAAACTGGAACAATAGAGCTCAAACGCTCTTTTGTCGGATCTAAACGATCCCGTTAAGTTGATCTTAGTCTCAAACTGGACTAACGTATCCTTAACAACCGTTTAAGTTGATCTTAGCCTCAAATATGGCTAACGTATCCTTAAACCTTCAAACAGACTTTAGTCCCAAATTGGACTATAGATCTCTCAACCAACTTTGGTTCAAGGGTACATCTCTGAACTCCTCTGATATCTGTCGTTGTAATCTTTCAACGTCGTCAGAGAGGTGACGGGTCCCGATGGCCAAACATGTAATGTCGGATCTAAACGATCCCGTTAAGTTGATCTTAGTCTCAAACTAGACTAACGTATCCTTAACAAATGTTTAAGTTGATCTTAGCCTCAAAAATGGCTAACGTATCCTTAAACCAAAACCCCAAACCCAAATCTAAGAAAATACGGATTTGGACTAATCCACGTCCTACGGGCGACGAAATAAATAGACTCCGTATACAATCCATGGGCAACCACAAACAAAACAAACACCCACGACACGAAGTGACCAGCTGGAGAAGGAGAAAGTTGTTACCGCGATGCGGTAGCGTAATTAACTGCAGGGGCTTGCGCCTGCAGGGAAGAGCGTCCCCACAATCAAAAACCCCTCAAGCGAGGGGGAATCTGACGAAGTCTGCTACATCGGCCGCATCCGTCTAAACCTTCGATACACGGTGTCATAAATCAACTTGGCATCTTCCGAGAGGTGGACAGATAAAACCAATTAGCATCTGCCCCGAATCTCAGGCGAGACAGTCCATGTCTTGGCCGCCGTTCAGAGGGGAACAGATTCTGGCACGCCCGGTAGGACATTTTCCTCTTTTGCACTCCACACTTCGTGTGTCGTGTTCGCTAGCAAATCGCGGTTTGCTGTGGTTGCCTGTGGATTCAAGGTACTAAGATTCGGTGTCTTGCTCCGTGCAGAAAACAGAAGATCGATGGCTTCGAACTGCACCGCCTGCAGCTGCAACTCTTGCTCTGTCATTGCTGGAGGAGTGACTTATGGGCCCCAAGCGGCCTCCCTTTTCAAAATGCCGGTGGAGCAGGTGGCTCAAACCACCACTGGACTATTTTTTGGGACCATGCTCCCATCAATGAGCTTCAATGCCCTAATGACGCTGCAAGAAGCCCCAAAGAAGTCGGTGTTCGATCGACTTACCACTGCCGTGACCCCTCTCAACGGGTCGCCCAACTCCACTGCCTCGTTTTTTAACAGGCTAGGTCAGATCTCCAACGGGCCCATGAAGAATTCTGCAATACCAGAAGGCGTTATCCCGAAGCGGATAGCTTTCCCTACTCCAGTTTCAGGCGAAATCACCAAGGTTGCTTCTCCTGCTCGGAAGTCCGCTTCTGACAGGTTGGCCATCCCCGTTCAACGGACGTCGGTCTTTAAAAGGCTGGTACCAGCAGATTCTGACCAACACAGGGGGCATGATTAGGTCACCCCTATAGCTGAAACAATTCCATCAGCACGACATGCTCGACGTCGCCACTGGCGCCGAGTGAGGAAGGCCGGGGACAACTCCCCCTCTGGATTCACTCCACCAGCTCCAACGGTGGAAGTTAATGCTGCTGTCCCAACCGGGAACAGTTTTGAGCTGCTGAACAGAATACGCAGGAATTCGCCCACTGCCGTACTAAAAAGATCTCCGCCACCGGTGGAGACTGTCACGGAAATAAAGCCGAAGCAGTCCCCTCAACAGCTGTCTTCCAAAGTTTACAAAATCTGGCGACAAGTCCGAGAGTCAGCGATCGATCCAAATTTCTCCCACCAGCACAAGAAACTGAAGGTCCAAAAGGAAGTCAGCCATCCTGCTAAGCCACGAAAAGCTGTCTGGATGCCCACCTTGACGGCTCCCTCAACTTCGACCGCTCTTGAGAAAAGAAGGCCGGAGAAAATCCCTGTGCCGGCGACAAAAGTCAAAGGCACTGAACCCAAACGCCCTAAGTCTGGGGGCATGGTGGTGCATACAGTCTACATGGCGTCCGGGAAAGAGGACAGTCGTACATCTACAGGTCATAGACCGCTTACGCGATCGGTGACTAAAGCCCAGGAGCAACAACAGAAGCTTCAGGAAATGATGACTGCAATGGCCGCACTTACCGGGCCAAAAGAAAGCCCGGAGGCATCATCAGAGTAGCGTCATGAACAAGAAACTGACGCTGACTATCTACGCAGAGTCCTCGAAAAGAAGGACAAAGAAACCGCAGAGCAAGCGGCTAATATAAAACAAATGGCGCTTCTCTTCCAAGATATGGTAGGGATGATGATCCAGCGAGATCCCCCTACTGAAGATCCTCCGATTGTCCTTGAAGATGACAAAGGAGAGACATCGAATCCTCCACCGGCTCTGTCAGTAGCCAAGGAGGAAACCATTTCCAAGACCGCACTGAATGACTATATAGCTCAGCAAATACGAGCTCATCAGGCGAGTGAAGCGGCCAGCCAAGTCGTCAAAGCTGGGCGACCATACCCGGGCTGGTATGACCAAATCAGCTACCCACCGGGATATACGATCCCTAAATTCCATGTGTACAAGGGGACAGGGAATCCACATCAGCATGTCGCTCAATTCAGGGCCTTATGCGGCAACACAGGAGGCGACGACAAACTGTTGCTTCGCCAATTCGTCGGCAGCTTAGCAGAAACGGCCTTTGAATTGTATTCGGAGCTACCTAATGACTCTGTCAAAATATTTGCAGAGATGGAGCTAATGTTTACACAAAGATTTGCCAGCGCCAGCGAGCGCACCCCGATAACAGCACTGATTAACGCCAGGGTGAAGCCAGGCGAAACGTGGGTTCAATACGCAGCACGATGGCGGAATCTACGGTCGAAATGCGAACAGCGGATCAAAGAAGAGCCAGCGGTGGGCAAGTTCGTGGGCACTCTTGATCCGCAAGCGACCATCTCGCAATTCATGATATTCTTCAAGCCAACTACTTTCCAGACCTTGATTGGCAAGTTGGCCCAAATGGATCAGATGGATCATAGATCATCTCCTTCAAAGACGGATCCTCGGAATGAAAAGGGGAAAGGAAAAGCAACTTTCATCGCCAATACTCAACAACAGCCGAGCAATTTAAAACCGGTTGTCCGCCAAAGTAACGTACGTCCACGCCCATCCCTCGAGGAGAGACTGGGACGTCCTTATTCGTTTCCTCAGGATAAAACAAGGAGACTGTTCGAGCTGGCAGTGCGCAACAGACTCATCCATCTGCCGAATCCAAAACGTCCGTTGCAGCCAGGCGATGTCAACGATCTTAATTACTGCCCTTACCACCAAGCGGTAAGCCATCCAATCGAGATTGCTTCGTTTTTAAGGGATGGATCGAAGATCAGTACCAACAAGGAAAGTTCGCGTTATCCGAAAACTGGAAGGTGAACCCACCACAGCCTCACACTCCTAAAAAGACAAACACACTGGGGGCAACATGCTCTTTTGTTGAGGAAGCTCCATGGGAGGTGGCTCTTTCGGCCAAGACCAAAAGGATGCTAAATGATCTTCAGACGTGCCCGGCGATTCGATGGAAGAACCCGTTGGAACCTGAGATCATCAAGGGAATGCTGAAGCCGCGCCCAATTCCAAATATTGGTGGTGATAGCCAAAGCATTCACACCCAGCCGTCGAAATCTTCGAAAAAGAAGGAGAAATCCAAGAAGCCCGTGAAGCCTGGCGACAAGCGCACGGATTTGCAGAAACAGATTGACACGCTGGAAGAGTATAACCAGAAGGCGCGGATTCCAATCACGCTCCAAGAGTTTCTCAGCCACGTCCTCGAGGACGAAAACGATGGAGAAGACTCATCAGACGAATCTGAAGATTATGTGGCAAGCTGCCATGTGATCTCTCACTCGTCAATAAATGACGAAGAAGCTCCTTACACAGAGAAGCTGGGGGAAGATCCTGAACCAGAACTTCTGTAGCCGTCAGACGAGATGATCGATGTCTTCCTGAACGAAGCCCGTCTTAAAAGCAAAGCTGATCGAGAGCGCGAGATGGCCATATTCGAGAAAGCCAAACGCCGGCGACTAGATGAAAGGGTCGAAACACTCCCACCGGATCAAAGTACATCCGACGCAAATGAAAGCAAGATCAAGATAAGGAAACGATTCGCCAAAGCCATATCGATGGGGATGAGGCTGCCCTCTTTCAGAGAAAAGTCTCCTGGTGGCATACATCTTGATGAAGCGGAAGTACATCCTAACTTCTGCTTATATCATCAAAAGATCGCACATCCTACTGAGGACTGCAACTCCTTTAAGTGTTGGTGGCAAGGGTATGCCGCTCACAGGCAACACTTCAACAGGGCAAAACGTGAAGCTCGTAGACAGCAAAAAAAAATGCGACAGATGAGCAAAAAAGAATTGCCGGCAATTGTCATAGGGTTGATCCCGAGGGACCGCGAGTTCTCACATTCGGGAGCAATTCCGACGAAAAAGTAGCCCTCGGCCCTCTTTTCAAGGAGTCCATCCCTAAAACGAAAGAGTTGAGGAGTTGCGAGAACATTCAGCCGTGCAATCGCACACTACCCGGAAAGAATCTCGGACCCGCAAACAAGGGATCAAACAAAAAGGATAAAGGGAAGGAAAAAACGGCTTTCGTCGCCAACGCTCAACAACAATCGAGTGACCTTAGACCGGTTGTTCGCCAAAGCAACAAGCGGCAACCCCTCTATGAAAAGTTAAAACGTCCTTACTCATTTCCCCGGGATGAAACAAGGAGGCTGTTCGAACTAGCAGTGCGCGATGGGCTTATCACTCTACCAGAGCCGAAGTGCCAGCTACAACTGAATGAGGTCAACAATCTAATTACTGCCCTTACCACCAAGTATTGGGCCATCCGATCGAAAATTGCTACATCTTCAAAAACTGGGTTGAAGACCAATACCAACAAGGCAAACTCGCGCTGTCCGAAAACTGGAAGGTGAGCCCGCCACAACCACATGCTCCAAAAAAGAGGGATAGGCCGGGGGCATCATGCTCATTCATAGAGAAATCCCAACGGACCACTACGTCCTAAAACTGGATAATAGACCGAAACGTCGTTAAACTAACAATAGACCACTACGTCCTAAAACTGGATAATAGACCGAAAAGTCAATAAAATAGAGATTCGCCTCGAATACGGTGACGGCGGACCGAAACGTCCTTAAACTAATGACGGACTGAAACGTCCTTAAACTAACAGCAGACCGAAATGTCTTTAAACTAACGACGGACCACTACGTCGTAAAACTGGCTGATGACCGAAACGTCGTTAAACTACTCCCAACCCGTAGCATCTTCAGGCTGACGTGCCACAAAAAAAAACGGTACGTCCACAAGCAAAATGGGCACGGATGAAAACCCGAAAGGGCTCCGTGAGTAAAAACAGCAGGGCTACCGGCGAGTGTTCGTGAAAACCCGAAAGAGCGCGACCTCGTTTAAAAAAAGAAAAGAAAAGAAAAGAAAAGAAAAAAAAAGAAAAGAAAAGAAAAAAGAATAAAAAAGAGAATAAAAAAAAAGAATAAAAAAAAGAATAAAAAAAACGGTATGTCCACAAGCAAAATGGGCACGGATGAAAAACCCGAAAGGGCTCCGTGAGTAAAAACAGCAGGGCTACGGCGAATGTTTGTGATAACCCGAAAGGGCGCAACCTCGTTAAAAGACACTTACAGGATCCTCTCGACCTTGTAAGGAGAAACCACCTACGTGAGATCGTTACGACTCACAAGGGAGCAACACACTTAGGGATCCTCACGATTCCTAAGGAGAAATTACACTTGCGAGATCCTCACGACTCGTAAGGAGAACTCTCTTATGGGACCCTCACGGCTCATAAGATTTGAAAGTCTTAAGTTATAGAGACCTGAACCTGTTCTTAAGTAACCCCCACAACCTCCGATATTGCCCTACAAGCGGCTCATATTGACCCTTGTATACAATCCACGGGCACGAATAAATATTTCCCTAACAAAGTCCCATCCGTGACTAGGGATATGCTTGTACAGCAAACAACACTTGTAAGTCCTCTCGACTTATAAGGAGAAAACCCTTTTGTAAGATCCTTACGACTTACAAGAGAACATGCACTTAGGAATCCTCACGATTCCCAAGGAGAAAACACACCTACAAGATCCTCACGACTTGTAGGGAGAAATACCTTTGTGAGACCCTTACGGCTCATGAAGTCAAAAGCCTTAGCCGACAGGACCCTTAACCCTGTTTACTAAGCCACCTTTGTTCAACATCGACAGAGGGAAATGATGATTCGCTCCTGGAAATATCCCAGTTGCAGCGATGCTGATGCCTAAACCAGTATCAAATTCCAAGCCCTTTCAAGGCAAATGATGATTCGTTCCTGGCAATATCCCAGTTGCAGCGATGCTGATACCTAAACCGGTATCAAATTCCAAGTCTTTTCACGGCAAATGATGATTCGCTCCTGGCAATATTCCAGTCGCAGCGATGCTGATGCCAAGATTGGTATCAGATCCCAAATCCCCTACTCGCAAAAAAAAAATCAGCGAGCCAAAAAAAAATGCATACGAAATAGCCGAAATGATGGGGCAACTTGCAAACAAAATCAGCAAGTAAAAATGTATGCATGCAAAATAGCCGAAATGATTGGGCTACTCGCAATAAAAAGAAGCGAGTAAAAAGAAAAATAGCCGAAATGATTGGGCACCGCGAAAAATAGCCGAAATGATTGGGCAATCGCGATTTTCGCGATATAAAAATATGAAATGATAGAGCATCGCGGAAATAATAAAAAAAATGAAAGAATGAAATTTTTTACCCTACAAGTGAGATCACATCGATCCCTGTATACAATCCAGAGGCACAAACAAAGAGGGAACCATACCTTCCCAACATGCTCTACCAGAAAGCGAAGCCAAATCTCGACGGTTCATAGACAACTCAGAGACAATCTCGACATTTGTCGCAATATTGCAGATATAATGTCAACAGACAAAGCAAAAGGAAGATCTCGAACTTCAGGGTCTCGACGTCAACATCGACAACTTAGAGATCACCAACGGCGTTTCTCCTCACTCCAACCAGATGCAGACATGACGTCAACAACCGACCTCAGAGTCACAACGAAACGGAGCCATGGCAAATTTCCTAGTTCCAAATCTCAATGGACACATCTACAGCCTGGAGACCAACGACGGTGGGCCTCCTCATTCCAGCATGACACAGATGTTACACCATCAAACGGAGCCATGGCAAAATCCCAGTTCCATCTCAGCATTCGTCTCGTTACAGCAGACGAGATGTCAACAACGACATTACTTTGCAGTCCAGCGGGATGCAGATGCAACTTCAACGAAAGACCCCATGGTCAAACAAGCGGAGTGACGGAAAATTCCCAGCTCCACCTCAGCATTCGTCTCGATACAGCAGACGCAATGCCAGCAAACGAAGCGAATGCCAAATTCCTAGCTTCAGGGTCTTGACGGTAAGTCATATAAAGCCTGAAAGACAATCGGAGATCATCTTGAACCAGTGCGGAGTGGTCACCACCTCGACATTCGTCTCGATACAGCAGATGAAATGTCACCCCAGCGTTCTTCCCCCAGAAGGATTCGGACGCGCCAAAGCAAACGAAGCGAAGGCCAAATTCCTAGCTTCAGGGTCTTGACGGCAAGTCATATAAAACCTGAAAGACAATCGGAGATCATCTCGCACCAGCGCGGAGTGGTCACCACCTCGACGATCGTCTCGATACAGCAGATGAAATGTCACCCCACCGTTCTTCCCTCAGCAGGATTCGGACATGCCAAAGCAAATGAAACAAAAGGCCAAATTCCTAGCTTCAGGGTCTTGACGGTAACTCATATAAAACCTGAAAGACTACCAGAGATCATCCCACAAGGAGTGGTCACCACCTCGACGTTCGTCTTGATACAACAGATGAGATGTCACCACAGCGTTCTCCCTCCAGCAGGATTCGGACGCACCAAAGCAAATGAAGCAAAAGGCCAAATTCCTAGCTTCAGGGTCTTGACGGTAAGTCATATAAAGCCTGAGAGACAATTGGAGATCATCCCGCACCAGTGCGGAGTGGTCACCACCTCGACGTTTGTCTCGACACAGCAGACGCGACATCACCAAAAGGCGTCACGGCAAAATCCCTGGTTCCAAACCTCGACGGTTCTCCAGCAACCTAGAGACAACCGCGACATTCGTCTCGATACAGCAGACGCGATGCCAGCAAACGAAGCAAAGGCCAAATTCCTAGCTTCAGGGTCTTAAAGGCAAGTCATATAAAGCCTGAAAGACGATTGGAGATCATCTCGCACCAGCACGGAGTGGTCACCACCTCGACGTTCGTCTCGACACAGCAGACGCAACATCACCAAAAGGAGTCACGGCAAAATCCCCAGTTCCAAACCTCGACGGTTCACCAGCAACCTAGAGACAACCGCGACATTCGTCTCGATACAGCAGACGCGATGCCAGCAAACGAAGCGAAGGCCAAATTCCTAGCTTCAGGGTCTTAACGGCAAGTCATATAAACCCTGAAAGACCACCGGAGATCATCCCACATGGAGTGGTCACCACCTCGACGTTCGTCTCGATACAGCATACGCAACATCACCAAAATGAGCCACGGCAAAATCCCTAGTTCCAAACCTCGACGGTTCACCAGCAACCTAGAGGCAACCATGACATTCGTCTCGATACAGAGGACGCGATGCCAGCAAACGAAGCGAAGGCCAAATTCCTAGTTTCAGGGTCTTAACGGCAAGTCATATAAAGCCTGAAAGACCACCGGAGATCATCCCACATGGAGTGGTCACCACCTCGACGTTCATCTCGATACAGCTGACGCAACATCACCAAAAGGAGCCACGGCAAAATCCCTAGTTCCAAACCTCGACGGTTCATCAGCAACCTAAAGAAAACTACGACATTCGTCTCGATACAGAGGACGCGATGCCAGCAAACGAAGCAAAGGCCAAATTCCTAGCTTCAAGGTCTTAACGGCAAGTCATATAAAGCCTGAAAGACTATCGGAGATCGTCCCACACCAGCGCAGAGTGGTGATGACTCATCGGGGCTCTCCAAAATGAGCCTAACCTCAAGTAAAAAGCGGTATGGCAAATTCCTAACGCTTACTCTTCCGACGGTCAAACTACCAAGGAGGATTGCTTGAAGACGTCTTGTCCAGCCCCCGAAGGGATCAGAGACACGGCTGTCGCAGGGCTACTCGAACAGCACGATTGCCTATCGAGGAATATATCAGCTCATGCGATGGGTACGACGGCCAAAACCCTAAGTACCACAGACCCTAACGGACTTCTGTCGTAAAGAGCAGAAGTTAACTGTGACGTTAGGATATTCTTGCGAGATCTGCTCGATCCGTTTCGACTCGTGAGGAAATTGATGTCTTTGCGAGAACTTCTCGATTCGTCTCGACTCGCGAGATAAAGCCTTAGGCAGTAGGGATTAAAAAACCTGTTTCCTAAGCACTGGGGCCCTACAAGGCGATCCGAAACGGTCTCTTACATACTATCCACGGGTCATACTCTCCAAAGTCGAATCTCAACAAGGAGGGAAACAACCGCTTACGGGTCCTCTCGACTCGTAAGAGGGAAAATTCTCTTGTGAGATCCTTACGACTTTCAAGAGAAAACACACTTAGGAGTCCTCACGACCCCTAGGAAGAAAATACACCTGCGGGATCCTCTCGACCCGTAGGGAGAAAAGTCTTTATGAGACCCTCACGGCTCATAAAGTTGAAAAGTCTTAGGTGGTAGATCTAACCCTGTCTCCTAAGCCATCACCGCCCCGCAAAGAGGTCAAGATGGACCATCTATGAGCCACACTCGCCAAAACTACATGCCACTGAAATGGAAAAGCTACTCATGAGCATATAAACTACTTCACGCCAGAGTAAGATATAAAGAGATAGAAGGGTGCGGCTCATGGAGTTAAGGGTTCGGAACTATATCCCTTAAGAGTCGAGATTTGAGTCAATGATAAATGACGACGCTTGTGTCCGCTCGTTATCTTCTCAGATCAAGATTGTGAAAGTAATATACCAACCCGAAATTGGTCATCCGCTATGCATTACTTTGCGCTACTTCACCGACGTATATACTTACGTGGGCAAAGTAGTGGGGGGCATTTGTTCCCGCCGAAAATTTCTGCGCAGAAGAGTCCAAGGTATCAAATGGCAGCGATACGCTTAAGGAAATGCGAACCAATATCTTCCAGGCTGTATTTTGATAAGTTCCCGAAGGAGGAACTATTAAATTCTAATGGTATTGGAAGTATCTCGAAAAATCCTTCAATTTGATATATTATGGGCCTCATAATTCATCCGGGATCAAAAGTTATGAGGCATCACGTGTCCACACGTGATGGACCTTTAAGAACCCGATGGAGGAGTTAAAAGTTATAATAAAAACTCAGAAAAGACACCAATGGGGCATCACGTGCTCACACGTGACCATGGGTCACATGCAGACACGTGATGGGCTCTTAAGGCCTCTAAAATAATGAATGGAATTAAATTCTAAAAGTCAGAAAATACCTCAACGAGGTATCACGTGCTTACACGTGACCAATGGTCACGTGTTGACACATGATGGTTAAAACAACAAAATAAAACAAATGACTGAAGAAGGACCCAATTAGGGGTCACGTGCTCACACGTGACCAATGGTCACGTGTTGACACGTGATAGTTAAAACAGAAATAAAATAACAAATGGCTGGAGGGATTACCTCAATGAGGTGTCACGTGCTCACACGTGACCCATGGTCACGTGTTGACACGTGACGGTTACAATTGAAGCATATGTAAACGCTGAGAAAAGAACCAACTGGGGGTCACATGCTCATACGTGACCAAGGGTCACGTGTCAGCACGTGACTGGCTTCGAAAGCCTTACAGTTAATAGAATTAAATTCTAAAAGCTTCCAAATCTTTCCAAATGGAAAAGGATTATGGGGACCGTTGGATTAAAGATCCAAGGGTGATTAAATATCACCAATTTATGGAAAAATCTTGGGCTTGGAAAGATTTCCCCCCTAAATCTAACCGAGATAACAAATGGATATCTTTGGAT